>BSBK01012291.1:17500-87556 GCA_027943335.1 Chamaecyparis obtusa | reverse complement strand
ATATATACATAGTTGTGTTTGTGTGTGTATGTGTCATTGCCTTGATATTTGAAGATCCAAAAAATTAAAATTTGTAAGTATTTTTCTTGTACACCTGAAAGTGTATTAAAAACCTCAAGCTTTCACATTTAATCAACCTAAAACACCAACTTTTGTGCATTTAGAACCCAAAGCCTAAAATTTTACCCCTCTTTCTTGTAAAATCTTAACTTTCACACAATTTTTTTAAAGTATTAACTTTTCAATTCTTTTAACTCTAAACCTTAACTTTCATATTTAAAAAATCCCTAACCCCAAGTTTTAAATTCATGGTTTAGATCGCTAAATTTTAAATATTCCATTTCAAGAACTTGTAACATCTTTTTAACTTTCTTCAATAAAATGAAATCAGTACAGTCATAAAGAAATATTTTACTACATTTACTAAGTTCTCTCTTTTTGTACCAAATTGGGAACTCTGAGCAATGTATATGTATTCATTAGAGAATAATAGAAAGGGATTTTTCAATAAATATTGTTGTTTGAATGCTCTACTAGATATGTTGCAACATGTGGACACACAAACAAGATATGTTTAGTATCTCATAGACTAAGATGATGGAAACATATGAACAAAATTGATTTTATAGGAAATGCTCAAAACCTTCAAATTAATGAAGCACTATGGAACATAAAATTAATAGAATAAGATTAGTTGAAATTTCTATATGGATGGACCATTTACACATTTAGTGAATGAAGATTAAAAGATGCCAAATACAGAGACAAAACATCATGGGGCATGTGTTTTGTAAAATATTTTACTTTTTGTTCTTTAATAAACATAGGCGAGCATATTGGTGTATGCTAGCTAAATCTACAAACTTGTAATATTTGGATAGATTTGTTGAAAAATAAATTGGAAACTTTTAATTAAATGTAATTGCTAAAATCATGCATGAAAGATGTGGATTATAGACACTGCATATGACTTTTTCAAAAAAATGACATGAAGAGGATTTCTTCTCGTGAAATACAATGATTATAGAACTTGCAAAAAAAAAATTGATTGAAAGGCTTTACAAAACTATAAAAAAATGTACGCCAGAGGTGGAGAAGGTGACTTTTGTTAGATGTTGTAGTTATAGGCATGACATGTAAACTATTTAGCTGAATTCATGAAAGAAGTTTAAATCTCATAAGTTTCTATGATTGTAATGTAAATCACATAAACTAGTTTATAGAATGCCACAAATATATGTCATCTCATGTATGTAGTCATTGCATGAAATGGATATCTTGAAAATCTTTATAAACTTTCAAGCATATGTAATTGGCTAGTTTAAAGATAATTTTCACAACCATTGCTATAATTTTCCTACCCATGCTAAATTGGAAGCTTTTAAATGGTGTATAGGCAACCATCAGGGAACACCCACGGAGGAATTTTGTCAAAGACCATTTAGAAACAAGTGTCAAGTATTGAATCCTTGATGAGGTAATTTAATTGTTTGACAAAGTTATTCAAGTACATCATGGATAAATTTCTCATCAAAATTCCACAGATAAATGTTTCTTTATATATTGCTTGGGCATAAATATATTCAATTTGGATTTGTTGAAATAACTTTACAAAATTTAGAGAGGATAAAATTGGGAGGTACAAAATTAAATTTCATGACCTTTATCACCATTGTCCTTGTCTGCCCAAAGAATTAGAGGGATTTTATTACATGTTGCGATTACAGCTATAGTGGTCAACACAAATGTAAAATATAGAAGCACAATTGTGACACATAAATAGTTGGATATAAATTCTATATTCTTCCACATTCACACTCTCCTATATTGGATACAAAAGGTTTTCTTTAATTATAAAGGAATATAATCATACATATGTTAGCCAGACCAAAAGAATGTGTTAGCCTCAAATAAAAATGATATTAAATTTGTATTTAATCCATTACCATTTGTCCTAAATCTAGGAAAAACTTTAAAATTTACAACACCCTACCAAAAGACCCAAATATAGGTTTAAATTAAGATTTTTACAATGCATATTACATTTACCAAAATATAGAAAAATTGTGGGACCAAAACAATTCCACAACCAATACCACGCCTTATTAGCAAAACATATAGAGTGACTGATAGACGAAACTAGATAGAATGTGTCCAAAATATGATACCAAAACCATATGATGAGATGTGCACCCAAAACATGTAATCCATGACTAGAACCAAGTACATATGTATCATAGATCACTAAAAATGTACATACTAAACATGTTCTATATATAACCAAAACTTATGATATTTTACCGACAACCAATAGGTACAAAACCAAAATTGTAATAAACCAACCGATATCACCAAGATGTTGGTATGAATGTTTTGACATCAATTAAAATAATACTAATAACAAATCAATATGTCTAACATGAGGTAATGATAACCCAACTTGGGTTTTTAATTATAAAAGGTTGTGTTAAAATATGATTGGTAGTCTTCTAACCAAGGGCTAACTGAGTACATGCCTAGCTTGTGATGAACATTTAGAGGTAGTACCAATATAATCAAATCAAAAGTTTTAGTATTTGGGTAACTCTATTAGAACCGAGCCTAGAAACCTTCCCAAGAAGAAAGGTTCATAGTAGCTCTAGAGAAATGATCCTAAAGAGTGCAAATACCATGCTTATAAAAGCGTAGGGCACAAATTGTTGAAAAATAAGAGAACAAGATCCCTTTTACCTTTATGAGGGATGACGACCATATATTGTCCTGGTTAAAAGAAATGTCATCTCAGAAACTATCTCCATACTAATAAAGATAAATGTTAACATCTTCCTTGCCCACCAAATTTTTTTTCAAGAAAAGTACCTTAAATATGCACAAATTCATTCATAACTAAAATGGTTTGAAGTTTAATCCTATTCTAAGTCAACCTATGTGTTGGATAGCGTGAAAAATAATAATTCCAAAGAAGAATTTTACAATCATTGTTGTGATAAATGGCACAAATAACATGTTTGGCACATAAGGAAAGACCTTTTCTGATGCAGGAGCATCTTGGGTGTAAGAGAAATCTTGCATCACCCAAAAATATTTCTATTTTTGTATTCAATAAGGGCTATCTTGTGCAGAGCTGCTATTTATGGAAACTTGTTATTTTTAGTAAGTTGGTCTTACGATCTTGAAAATTTTTGATTTTACATGTGGAGGTTCATCTCAACCATATTAGCCTACCAGCAAAGTTTCATGGTTAGATCAAGTCTAGTTTTGAAGATATTGAAGATTTTCGATATTGGCAGCAGGGTACAAAAACTTTGAACTCAATTTTGAAAGATTTAGAGGCCCTGAATGAGGTCAAAAATTTGGGTAATGAGCACTTGCACAAGTCAAGCCTATAAAGCACTTTGTGGTGTTTCTGAAATGGGGTTATAATAGTCCATCGGGTCAACTAGTGATGACTTATGGTCTCCGAAAGTTGAGTCACCTAAAATGGAGGAAGATAATTTTCCTTTAAAATTTTTGTTTGGGTTTCAAAAGTTTTTTTGAGCTGACTTTGATGTAATAAATTGAAAAATAAAATAATTCTAAGTTTGGTCGGCCCTTAGGGCTAAATTTCTAGAACATTCTTGGGCGGTGGAAAATGCCTATATAAAGAAGGCCCATAGTGTTGTCTAGGGCAGTTCTGGGTAGTAGATCGGGGTATTGATTGAGGCTTTGTCCTATAGAATATTGTAAGAGAATGCCCATGTGGTTTTGCATATTGTAATTCTGAAAGTTTGTACTTCCACATTTGTGGAGATAATAAGAAGCCAATTTTTAGTTCTTGCATATTGTTGTTGTTTCTTTATTTTTGTTATGTGTTTGTGGTATTAAGGGGAGCACCCTTCATCAAGTGGTATTAGAGTAGGAGTTCCTGAGTGTGTAAATAGATCATCGACTGTGAGGTAGTTTTCACTAGGACTGTGGTTAGGGTTTTAGCACGCATCGTGAAAATGCCTCCACGAAGGGAATGTGGCGGAAGAGCTAGTGTTGTAACACCTGAGGTCAAAGACAAGTGTGAGCATTACAAGAGGAGATTCACAAAAGAATGAATCTTAATGTCAGAGACAAAGGCAAGGATGAAGCCGAAGAAGAAGATCAAGAAGGAGAAGTTGAAGTTATGAACCAGGAGGAAGAAAGACTTTTTCAAGCCATTTCCAAGATCAGAAAAAGACCTAAGATTGAGGTTCCTGCATTTTCAAGAAATCTTAACCCAGAAGAGTTGATCGACTAGATCAATGAATGTGAAGAATATTTTGAGTATGAAGATATTGAGGATCCTGATAGGGTCAAATTCGCGAAGGCTAGACTGAAAGGTCATGCAAAGATCTGGTAGCAAGAGATTCAATTGGAGTGAAATAGAAGAGGGAAAGATAAAATCACAAGATTGGATTGGATGGTGGATAAATTGAAGTAACAGTTCATTCATGTTGATTATGAGCTTGACCTACTAAAGAAGATGCAAAGTTTGAAGCAAGCGGGAAGATCTGTTCAGGAGTATACAGAGGAGTTCTATTGAATCCTCATTAGAATAGGCCATGTGGAAGTTGATAAGGAGAAAGTTTCTTGTTACCTTAATAAGTTGAGGCCTAGCATTTAGGAGGAGCTGAATCTAGTTTGAATGAATAGTATTGAAGAGGCATACTAATTTTCCCTAAAAGTAGAGGAAAAGTTGAACAAGAAGTTTGAGAGTAGACAGAATGGAAGAGGTCGCAGTGGACGATCTGGTGGACGGTCATATGGAGGCTGAAATGAAGATCTAAAAAAGAAGGATGAGGTCAATAGTAGTCAAAATTAGAGATGAAACAATTCCAATCATTTCCAAGTTCAGAACAATAGAGATCAGAGAGGAAGAGGAAGAGGACAAGGTTTAGGAAGAGGAGGCTTCCGTGGAACATGTTTTCACTATGGAGAAGAAGGTCATAGGGAATTTGAATGTCCTCGATGCCAAGGAAGGATAGATTGGAGGAATAAAGGCCAGGCCAGAGTTGCACATGTAGATGAAGATGCCAGATCATCAAATTCAAAAGATGCTGAAAGAGGAGAAATGTTGATTAATAGAAGAGTCCTGCTGAGTGGTGAGAATGAACTTGAAAAAAGGAGGAGCCTATTTTGCACTAGATGCAAGTGTGAGGGAAAATGTTGTGATATGATTATTGATAGTGGAAGCACTAACAATTTGGTGTCCGAAGAGATGGTGACAAAGTTGAAGCTCAAGAGATAGAAACACCCACATCCATATCAGATTGCCTTGGTGTAGGATGACCATAAGGTCATGGTCAGTGAACAATGCCTAGTAAAGTTCAAGATTGATGGGTACCAAGATGAGGTACTATGTGATATCATATCTATGGATGCATTTCATATGTTGGTGGGTAGACCATGGTAGTTTGACAGATGTGTTATACATGATGGTTGTGTGAATACCTATTCCCTAACAAAGGATGGAGTACGACATAAGCTAAAGCCATTGAAGGAGACTGAAGAAAAGGTATGTGGTAATGCAAGAATAACATTTGTTGATGGAAGAAAATTCCTAGATGGTATGAGGCATGAGCATGTGTGTTTTTCTTTAATTCCAAAAGCTGGCAAAGAAGAAGTAGAGGATGTACCTATAGAGGTTGTAGATTTGTTGAATGAGTTTCAGGATATTATATCTCATAATGTACCTAATGCATTACCACCGGTAGGAAAGATCAGTCGTTAGATGGATTTGATACCATGAGCCAGTTTGCCAAACAAGGCAGCACATAAAATGACATCAGTAGAAAGTGAAGAGTTGAACAGATAAGTACATGAGTTGTTGTAGAATGGGTTGATTTGAGAGAGTCTGAGTCCCTGTGCTATACCAACAATATTATCACCAAAGAAGAATGGAGAATGGAGGATGTGTATAGATTCCAAAGAAATAAACAATATCACAATCAAGTATAGGTTTCCATTGCCACAAATGGATGATATTATGGATTGTTTGAGTGGAGCTGTGTACTTCTCAAAGATAGATCTGAAGAGTGGATATCACCAGATTCAGATCAGAGAAGGAGATGAATGGAAGACTACCTTCAAGACAAAGGAAGGACTATATGAGTGGTTAGTCATGCCTTTTGGGCTAACCAATGCACCGAACACTTTCATGCGGCTCATGAACAAGGTTCTGAAAGAATTTCTGGGTAGGTTTGTCATTGTCTACCTAGATGATATTTTGATCTTTAGCAAGACATTGGAGGAACATATGATGCATATTCGTATGATGTTTGAGAAGATGAGAGATGAGAAATTGTTGATTAATTTGAAGAAGTGTAGTTTTGTGAAGAAAGAGTTAGTGTATTTGGGATTTGTAGTTTCAATAGAAGGTCTAAAAATAAACCTAGAGAAGGTACATGCTATCCTTGAATGGCCTAGTCCAAGGAGCGCTACCAAGGTAAGATCTTTTCATGGTCTAGCCAGTTTTTATAGAATGTTTATTAGAAATTTTAGCAGTATTTGTGGTCCCTTGACTGAAACAATGAGAGGGTATAGAAAAGAGTTTAAGTGGACTAATGGGGCAAAAAAGAGTTTTCAATTGTTGAAATAAAAAGTTACAAAATAGCCTATTTTAGCACTTCCTAATTTTAATAAGGTGTTTCAAGTAGACTGTGATGCTAGTGGTACTGCAATAGGAGCTGTTATGAGCTAAGAAGGTAAACCTATTGCTTATTTCAGTGAGAAGTTAAATGATGCCAAGAGAAAATATTCTATTTATGATCAGGAATTTTATGCTATAGTTCAGGCATTGAAGAAGTGGAGGCACTATCTGCTTCCTAAGGAGTTTGTTTTGTATACTGATCATCAAGCTTTGCAATATTTGAATAGTTAAGGAAAGTTGAATCAAAGGCATTTGAAATGGGTTGAGTTTTTGCAGAGTTATACATTTGTTTTGAAACACAGGAGTGGAAAGTCTAACAGGGTTGCAGATGCTCTTAGCAGAAGGCAACTATTGCTGACAGAGATGCAGATTGAGGGGGTTGGGTTTAAAGAACTCAAGAATTTATATCTAGAGGATCCTGATTTTGGTGAAGCTTGGAAAGCTTGTAAAGAACCTTTTACTCTAGACAGGATGAAATGGCTGGATTTTATCATTCAGGATGATATGCTATTCAGAGGGAATCAGTTGTGCATTCCACAAAGTTCTATGAGGGATAATCTCATCAAGGAGAATCATAGTAGAGGATTGGCTAGACATTTTGGTCAAGATAAAACCCTTGCTTTGGTTAGTAAAAATTATTATTGGCCACAGTTGCGGGAAGATGTCAAGAAGTTTGTATAGAGTTGCAGAGTATGTCAGATGGTGAAAGGAGTGAAACAAAATATAGGGTTGTATCAGCCATTACCTGTACCAAAGAAGTCTTGGGAGGATATCAGTATGGACTTTGTTCTTGGTTTACCAAGGACACAGTGGGGACATGATTCAATTTTTGTGGTAGTTGACAGATTTTCAAAGATGGCACATTTTATTCCCTACAAGAAGACTAATGATGTTGTTCATGTAGCAAAATTGTTTTTCAGAGAAGTAGTGAGACTACATGGTTTGCTAAAGACCATAGTTTTAGATAGAGACACTAAATTTGTTGGATATTTCTAGCGTACATTGTGGAAGAAGTTGAAGACAGATTTGAAATTTAGTTCATCACATCATCCACAAACTGATGGACAAACAGAGGTGGTGAATAGGAGTTTGGGAAATTTGCTGAGATGTTTGGTTGGAGATAAGCCAACGGGATGTGATTTGATTTTTCCACAGGTAGAATTTGCATATAATAATTCTGTCAATAGAAGCACTAGTAAATCACCATTCCAGATTGTATATTGGAGTAGTCCTAGAAATGCATAAGAATTGAGAAAGATAGATAAAGGAGAAATAAGTAGTGCTGAAGCTGAGGATTTTGCGGAACACTTGAAGAACATCCATGAGGAGGTGAGGAATCATATTACCAAGATGAATGCACAGTATAAGGCTAAAGTAGATGTGAAAAGGAGGCATAAAGAATTTCAGGTTGGAGATGAAGTCATGGTTCATTTGCGGAAGGAGCAATTTCTGGTTGGTACATATAACAAGTTAAAAATGAAGAAGTTTGGGCCATGTAAGATACTGAAGAAGCATGATTTATGAAATGCATATGAGGTAGAATTGCCTACTGAGCTGAATATTTCACTAGTGTTTAACATTTTAGATTTGATAGAGTATCATGAGGGAGGTGTTGAAGATGAGGTTACAGTAGCACAGTGGAGTATTCCAGCAACCAATTCAGATATCAAGGAGATTGAAGACATACTAGATAGTCATGTTGGTAGAAACACAAGGAACATGACATATGAAGAGTATTTGGTCAAATGGAAAGGACAACCTATTGAAGATTCATCATGGCTAACAAAGGAGGTTAACCATCTTGGTTTTCCTCTACACACCTAAGTCATGACAGGGTCACTTCTCAAATTACCTTGGGTGTCTGATGCAGGAGCATCCTAGGTGTAAGAGCAATCTTGCATCACCCAAAAAAAATTTTATTTTTGTATTCAATAAGGGCTATCTTGTGCAGAGCTGCTATTTATGGAAACTTGCTATTTTTAGTAAGTTGGTCTTATGATCTCAAAATGTTTTGATTTTACATGTGGAGGTTCATCTCAGTCATATCAGCCTACTAGCAAAGTTTCATGGTTAGATCAGGTCTAGTTTTGAAGATATTGAAGATTTTCAGTATTGGCAGCAGAGTAGAGAAACTTTGAACTCAGTTTTGAAGGCTTTAGAGGCCCCGGATGAGGTCAAAAATTTGGGTGACTGGTGCTTGTGTGGGTCAAGCCTGTAGAGTGATTTGTGGCATTTCCAAAATGGGGTTATAATAGTCCATCGGGTCAATTGGTGATGACTTATAGTCTCCAGAAGTCAGGTCACTTGAAATGGCGGAAGATAATTTTCCTTCAAAATTTTTGTTCAGGTTTCAAAAGTTATTTTGAGCTGAATTTGATGTAATAAATTAAAAAATAAAATAATTCTAAGTTTTGTAATTCCACATTTGTGGAGATAATAAGAAGCCAATTTTTTATTCTTGCATATTGTTGTTGTTTGTCTATTTCTGTTATGTGTTTGTAGTATTAAGGGGAGCACCCTTCATCATTTTATCTCACTAGAGACTTAACCAAGATCGCTAGAGTCCCTAGGAAGGCAATATAATTCCTAATAAACCATATGAAAACTATGATGGTTAGCTTATGAAGCCTATACAAATTGTTCCAAGATATTTGATAAATTATTGTCAAAGGCCTTAGATAGAGCCTAATAGAAAGAGTAATACACATGGGTGGTGGCTAATAGTTTAGAAAAAATCTAGAATTTACAAGATAGATAAAAAGGTTGCATAATCTAATATGTAAATTTCTTCTCAATATTAGAAAGAACAACATTTAAAAGATCAATTGTAGAATCTTAAAAGGAAAATAAAATTTGAAGGAACCAAAACATTTCCCCAATTCTAAATCTACTTCCACCTATATCATCTTAAAATGGAATCACTTCCATGATAAGAATGTTTATCCCTCTGAGTAAGTGGTTTGGGGTCATACCAAGAGCCTTGAATAGGTCTTTTCATGGATCTAGCTTTTTCCCCCTATTTTGCTTCTCTCTCCACCTATTTCTAGCCTTTTTCTAGCACTTGGTCCTAAAATTTTGAGATCTGAGACCTCAGGGTCAAGGTCAACCTCCTGGCTCAAGTTCAACCTCAACCCTAACCTAAGGAAGAGATGACCTTGACCTTGACCTTGGGTCCATTGTTCAAGTTCCATATGTTTCAGGATAACGGGCTTCAAAAAGTCATATTTTCCCGCTTCTGGGTCAGCTGTTTCGGATTTCAAAATGGTGAAATCTTAAATTGCATTTAATCTAGGTCCATTTCTAGTGGTTAAGGTTAATTTGGATTTAATTCTCCAATGTCTACCTCTCTATAATTTCATGCCCTAGATCACTATAAAAGGAAGCCTTCCTCTCTCATTTTCACATCCACTTTTCATTATCAAGACATCTAGCTCTCAAGCAAAATCAAGAAATCATCAAGAAATTATCAAGAAAAAAAGAATGAGAAATAAAGCAAGCAAGAATTCATCCACCTTCAAGCATTCAAGATCCAATTCATCAAGGAGATCCATTAGTAGCCATTGAAGGAATTAATCTCTATGGAGCCCTCTTGTTGAAGATTTATCCATCCATATTCCTCCAAGCCTCTTCCTAATACAAGATCCATTCAAGATTAGTATTGAATATCTAATTCCATTGATTTGAGACATCCTACAGATAATTCTACATTCATTTGTAGCATCCCTACTTGTGGATTCAAGGATTCAAATCATGCACAAGGATTTCAACATAAACAAGGTGAATAGTTCCATTTACTTTGTTTATATATTGCAAATTCAATTACATTTCAAGGTTGATTCCAAACTAGGGTTTGACCAAGGAACCCCCCCCTCCCCATTCAAACAACAAAAACCATTTTTCTTGTAGGTACAGGTATAGGACAATGAATTGTAGTTCAGATCTGGATACCCTTTTCGGTGAACTTCTGGGATCTGTGAATAGAATTTCTATCAGAGCTATTTTAGGTCAAGGTTGACCTTTGATGAGGGGTAATATTGTGCCCTGGGGTAATATTGTGCCCTGCTATCTAGGTCAAGGTCTACCTCCCTCAGAAAGAAAAAAAATTATGGGTTTTCTTTGTCTCGGCATTTCAATCTGAAGTAGGTTACAGAATTCCCCAAAACTGTGCACAGACATTATAAATTAGTCATTTCAATATTTTCCTTATTTTGAGGTTAGTATTTATCTTCTATTCATTTAAGATTTCAATCACATAGTTTCTATAGAAAAGTGTAAGATTTTCTCCTTTCTTCATATTGTCCATAGTTTGATTCATTTGTGTATTGATCACGTCTTTATGATTTTAATCAATTTGGATCTCTTATTTTGTGAATTTTGATTAGGGATAGATCTTATATTTCCCCCATTCCTAACATAGATATAACAACAACAATATACATTGTAAAGGATAAAGATAGATACACACATCTTTATAAACCCCATTACATTTTGGTGAACCCGACATGCTTACCCACTTTTCTTTTGCGGAATTAGATGCCCTATTATGTTTGTGGTATTAGATTTCCCTTTATATATTTTTTGTGTTAGATTTTCCTTTTATGTTAAATCTTGGATTAGATTTCTTGCATTTATATTTCAAAAATATAAAAAAATTGCAAAATCTCTTTAAAATACAAAAACATTCATTTATTCATGCTTTTTGTTTTCGTAGTTTAGTTCATTTGTGTTGCATTGGTATATGATCTTTACTACCTCTAGTCCTTCTTATAATATTCTGGTTAGACAAAGTCGTAGACTCATGGGTGCCTTTGATCCTAAATCTTCCTCTCCTTTCCTTAGGATCCCAAATGAAAATTTGATTATTCATGATTCCAATCCTATTATGGAGGAAAAATCTTCTCACTAATCTCATGATGAGGATGATTCTTTAGGAGTTTCTCTTGAACAAGTCCAAAAAATTTCAACTATGCTTGATAACATGGATAATTGGCTTATTAAAAAAAACCATAATCAAGATTCTATTCAAGCTATCGAGGCTCTCAAGAAAGTTCTTTGTGATAGTGATCAAGGTGTTAATCTCTTGCATGGTAGTATTGATCTTGTGAATTCAAATGTTAAACCTTTAGCTCAAGAAGCTCAAGAGTTAGGGTTGATTCCTCCGGTTACTAGTGTTGAACCTTCTTCTATTCCTCTATCTAGTATTCCTACTTATACTCCTTTGGTGATTGCAATGGTTCCCTCTGTTCCTATGAGTGTTCCTCCTATGTCCCTTCCTACATCACAACCTTCTTACCATAATGTTCCTTTTACTTATTCCAATCCTCTTCCAACTATGGTTCCAAGTGTTCCTCTAGTTGTGTCTTCCATTCTTGTAGCTTCATACACTTTACCTAGTGTTTCAAATGTTTCTATTCCTCCTATTTCCTCTAATGATTCAACAATCATTAGTTTGGCTTAAACCATGTCATCTCAACAATAATAACTTGCATCCTTGATTCAAAAAAAGTTTAGCATTCCTACATGTGACATGGGAAGTCCTTTATCCCTAGACATCATTTGTACTCATGTTCCTCAGCAAGTGGATATGCCTCATCTTGAGAATTACAATGGTAAGGGAGACCTTGTTCATCATGTTAAAACATTTCAAATCCTTTGTAGTGATTATGCTCATGACCATAGGATTTTAGCCAAGTTGTTTGCTAGAACTTTTCATGACAAGGCCTTAGAATGGCATCCTTGCCTCCTTATTCTATTGACTCATTTCCAAAACTTGCTAATGCTTTTATTCAACTATTTCAAAATAACATTGGTCTACAAGTGTCTTTGACTAATTTGATGCATTGCAAACAAAGTGCTAAGGAAAAATTGACTGAATTTATTGGTAGATTTAAGCATTTACATGCTTAGATTTCCTATCATGTTCCTGATATTGATATTCAATGTATGTTTATTTCAAATTTGCAAAAGGATATTAGAGATAAGATTTTTCTTACTGAATTTACCTCTTTTCAACAACTTTATGCAACACTTCATCATTGTCAATTACAAGTGAGTCAATTTGAGAGAAACACTCCAATGGCTCCTGTTCCAGTTGATAAGAGTGATGTTTCTCCTAATCCAAATAAATTTATAAAATTCAACAACTATGTCAAGATAAACAAAAAAGCAAATGAAATTGTTGATCAAGTTGTTGTTGCATCCCACAATGTCACTTTTGCATCCACTTCTTTCTTATTAAATCATACATTTACTCCTCTTTCTGAATCTTTACATTCTATTATGAATAGGTTGTTAACTACTAATATGATTACTTTACCTCCTATTTGACCTCTTTTACCTGCTACGATTGCATCCAAATCCTTTGATCCTAAAGCTTTTTGTCAATATAATCATCAGAATGGTCATGATACTTGGAAATGTTATTCTTTAAAACATAAGGTTCAAGAATTAGTCGACTCTAATGCCTTATATGTTGATAATCTTGATGGTAGTGGGAAAAAATCTGTCTCTCCTCCTAATGAAAATCTTCAAATCTATATGAATCCTTTACCTACACATGATACTAATACCATTGCTCAGCCATCTTCTATGGATATTGTGTATGATTCAAGGATGGATGATCTTAATCATATTGTTAATCAACTGGAGCATGTTGTTTAATCTGTATCTCCACCTTAGCCTCAACCTCATCTTCAACCTCAAGTTCCATCTCAACCTATACTAAAACAGAAACCTAAATTGAAAACTCAACCTATACCTCAAAAACAACCTAAGAATAAAAGACCTTAGGAACTTCTGATTACCTTTAATGATTCTTAGACTATTAAGGCTCCTGATGGTCCCCTTTACATTTATGCTAGGATTTCTCTGATACCTACTTATGGTTTTCTTGTTGATCCTACATCCCTATTCAGTGTTATTACTGAAGAAAATATTTTTTATGAAAAACTTGCAACCTGATTCTTATGATACATCTAATGTGTGGATTCAAACTTGTAATGGGTTTTTGTATCCATCATTTGGTTCTATTAACTTACCAATTGAACTTTGTGGTAAAATTGTGAACACTACCTTTGTTGTTGTTCCTACTTCTGATTAGTTTCAAGTTAGGCTTGGTTTTCCTTGGTTAAATTCCATGCATATTGTTGCTTCACCTATCCATAAATGCCTTAAATTCATTCATGATGATGAAGTGAAGATGATAAACCATAGTTTATATCAACCTTCTAGGCCCAGGGATTGTGCTACCCTTGACTTCTTTTGGCCTTCATTGCCTAAATCATGTCCTTCTCAACTTGATAATCTTTTCCACTCATATCAATCCTATAAGCATCGTAAGATTCTCAAATTAAGCATACCTCCTATTGATCTTAATCATGGTCTTTTGACTACATCTTTCATACCTCCTTTATGCATGGCTTCTACATCTATTAATCAAGAACCTACTATTTATTGTCAGTTTGTTGTGAATCCTACTAATCCTCCTATAGAACCTATGAAGGATCCAATAATTGCTCATCCTAGTTCTTAGCATATTTCAAGTAAGACAAAATGTAATCAATATACTAATGAACATCGTAAGAAGTGTTGTGCTCAAGCTAAAGCTCATAATTTTGTTCTTCAAAATTCTTTACCTTCTTTTGATAAGCCTATGCATGATGTGTTAAAAGAAGTTAATCCTAATAATGATTTTAAGATGCAAGATTATGATGATTCTATTCGTATCTTAGATCCTATCTTGATTAATCTAGATGAAGAAGATACTCTTGATGATGTTAATGATGAATATGAGACTATTGACATTGACATTGATTTACCTAATATGCTTTCATCACAATTGACACTTACACCTAGTATCAAACATTATGATTCTCAAGAGGATCCTTGTTTGGAACTGGCTATCATTCCTACTGTGTTGGATATATTCCCTCTTGCAAGTTACCCACCTTCCCTAAATGATATAGGATGAGATGGGGAGAGTAGGTTGCATGCTTGATTGGCTTGTCCTTTATGGTAGCCTTTGTTATGTGTTTGCCTATTGTACCATGCTTCTCTCATGATGTTTTTTCTAAATGTTGTTAGATTATTTTATACAACCCTTGTTACTTTTTTGGTACAAGCTGATAAAGGAATTGAACCTATTGTATAATTCCTCTATATGTATCTCTATTCTTCCATATGTTGTTTCATTTATGTTGTACCTATGCTATTGTTCGTAGATGTTTCCTTGTTTAGTCTTCTTGGATTCGCAACTTGTTAGC
This sequence comes from Chamaecyparis obtusa, assembly GCA_027943335.1. Classification (NCBI taxonomy): domain Eukaryota; kingdom Viridiplantae; phylum Streptophyta; class Pinopsida; order Cupressales; family Cupressaceae; genus Chamaecyparis; species Chamaecyparis obtusa. The sequence continues at coordinate 72,640 of BSBK01012291.1, read as the reverse complement.
ACTGATTCTTTTTGGTCTCCATGTCATGGTTCAAAAAGATTCTTCTTCGTATCTCTTATGTGATCTTTCCTCCATTGTGATTTTAGTTCTACTTTCTTTGGGGAATGAAGTTAATTGATTTTCATATATATATATATATATATATATATATATATATATATATATATATATATATATATATATATATATATATATATATATATATATATATATATATATATATATATATATATATATATATTATCTTATGATCATACTCACCCCATAGAAGGTAGATCCCTTTTGTGGTCTATGTATGTTTGTGTGGTATTTCCCTTTATTTGTCTTCGTCTAGGGGCATCTCATAGTGGAAACATAATTAGTGGAGTTGTTTATGTTTCTGTTAAAGCCATTGTTCCTGTTAAAGTGTTAGCAATAAATTTAACATGGGGACATATACTCTACTCACCTATTGTGCACATGCACTTTTCAATATACATATATTATTTTTTCAAGATACTTTTCTCCCTTTATGGATTAGTGACTAATCCTTAAAGTATGGATTTTTATTTAGGATCTCTTGTGTTGGAAAAATGGTTAGCACTCCCCTTGGGATTTGTGTCATGGTTTAACCACCTCTTATGTCTTATATAAGTCTAGTGGTTTTATCAAGCATTAATAGGTGGATCTTTTGGTGCAACGACAACTACTACTTGTAACAAGTGGTATCAAAGCTTGGTCACAGGTTTGAATCCCCTTGGGTAATGCTGAGGGGGAGATTGTTGGAAAAATGGTTAGCACTCCCCTCGAGATTTGTGACATGGTTTAACCACCTCTTGTGTCTTCTATAAGTCTAGTGGTTGTATTGGGCATTAATAGGTCGATCTTTTGGTGCAATGACAACTACTACTTGTAACACTCTTGATCCCTCCAATTTCAAAAATTTGATCCCTTAAGGTCTGAGGTGTCCTTAAGACTATATCTCCTTTTGGTTTTGGTTTTACTCTTGTCAAATAGAATATTCCTAAGGGTGAATCCTTGATGGATTAACTAGTGAGTAGCCACATTCACTAGGCAGTTCAATTCCATCTTTCCAGTTGCACTGTTTCCTTGTGTTGTTCACAATGGGGCATAAGTTCTCATCGGGTGAGGTAATCACACCTCTTCTCTCTCTCTTTTCTAGATATTTCTCTCTTATTGTGATCTTGGAGTTGATGAAGACTTGATTCCCTGGGGGCTTTAGGTTTTCTTTATCCCTTTCATTTCGATAAGATTATCTTTTCATTATGATCTCCTTGACGAAGGGTTTGCATCGAGTTCATACTCTTGCTAAAGTGGAGGCTTAATGTATCATCTTAAAATGGAAGCACTTCCATGATAATAATGTTTAGCCCTCTAAGTAAGTAGTCTAGGGTCATGTCAAGTGCCTTGAATAGGTCTTTTCATGGATCTAGCATTTTCCCCCTCTTCTGCTTCTCTCTCCACCTATTTCCAGCCTTTTTCTGGCACCCGATCTTGAGAATTTGAGATCTGAGATGTTAGGGTCAAGGTCGACCTCCTAGGTCCATGTTGACCTCAACCTAACCTAGGGTAGATTCAACCTTGCCCCTTACCTTGGGTCCATTTTTTAAGTTCCAGAGGTTTTGAGATATCGGCCTTCAGAAAGTTTTATTTTACTGCTTTCGGGTTGGCTGTTTCAGATTTTAAAATGGTAAACTCTTAAATTGCATTTAATCTAGGTCCATTTTGAGGGGTTAAGGTTAATTGGGATTTAATTCTCATATGTCATCATCTCTAGAAGTTTGTGCCCTAGATCACTATAAAAGGAAGCCTTCCTCTCTCATTTTCACATCCACTTTTCATGATCAAGACATCAAGCTCTCAAGAGAAATCAAGCAATCATCAAGCAATTATTCAAGAAAGAAAGAAGGAGAAATAAAGTAAGCAAGCATTCATCCACCATAAAGCATTCAAGATCCAATTCATCAAGGAGATCCATTAGTAGCCATTGAAGGATTCAAGCTCTATGGAGCCCTCTGTTGAAGATTTCTCCATCCACATTCATCCAAGCCTCTTCCTAATCCAAGATCCATTCAAGATTGGTGTTGAAGATCTAATTCCATTTATTTGAGACATCCTATAGGTTGAAAAGTTGACTATACTGAAGTATATGACTATATTTAGCATATAGAGTTTTGGAGTCAGTACACCTTATCATAAGATCATAATATGACTAAGTATAGAAGACTGGATAGATAGCAAAGCACCAGAAGATTAGAGAATCAGCACATGTGTGTATGACTGAGTTATGGTATTTTCCCTTGAAGTTAAGATGGTCAATGTGTATTCATGCTAAGTCTAAGAGTGCATGACCATATGAGACAGTATGACAAAGATATCGATAGTTGAAGAGATATAACCAGTGAATGACAGAACATAACAAAGTATGCAACCAGTTATTTATATTTTGATTAGCGATTATAGAAATGTTTTGTAAAGGCTATGCACCTATTGTAATTAGGTTGTAGATATGTAAACCTCTTAGTTTGTAAACATGCTTGAGCCAATTCACTTGGAAGCGTTGTATGTAATCGGTTAAAGGGCCGACCTAGTTCATTATTTTGTAAGTGCATATAAATATGACATGCACCTTGTTAATTGAGAAGCGATAAGAACAAAGAGAAAGTAGAGAAGAGAAGAAGTATGCAAAGAGAAGTCAGTATGTTTTAGATATTCACTAGAGGTTGGAGCATCAACGCATCAAAGGAACTAATTTGACAAGTAGTGTTACAACACCAGTTCATCCAGTAGATATAGTGCGTATCTAAGATGAGAAGCTTGTAGCCTTCACCACTTGAGCATTGAGATCTAGGATAGTGTGTCCCCACCCCTAATGGGGTTATTGGAAAAGACTCCTAACAAGGTTGCAGATCTTCTAACAAGGATCATAAGAAACTAGTGCAGTTCTTAGTGGGTGTCAATTCCCACTGGAGTTTTTACCTATTTTGGTTTCCCCATAATCATATTGGTGTTATGTGTCATGATTGTATATATTGTTTACATTGATGCTTATTTCAGTACTTATGCAATCAAGTTAAGTTTCAAGAGTAAACTAAAAATATTAAATATAGTGAGCACTGATTCAACCCCCCCCTCTCAGTGCTCCCATTCCTAACAATTGGTATCAGAGTTATGGTCCTGTGAAGAGATGTTTAACCACTTGAGGAGATCAATCAGTTCAGAAGAAGAAAAATATCTAAAGAAAAATCTTATGGAAGTCCTTGAAGACCTTGATAGATCTACGAAAGAAGTTGAAGAACTAAAATTGAAAGTCAGTAGCGCACAAGTATTCATCAAGAAACTAAGACAAGATTTGAAGGACTATACAAAAAATGATTTGGGAAAAATGGTTAAGAATCTGAATGAGGAGAACACATCTTTACAAGATTAGATTGAAGAGTTGGATGAAAAGATAACTAACAATAAAGAAGTTTTGATGAACAAATCAAAGAGAACTTTCAACTGAATGATGAATTGAGGAAAGAAAGCATGGAAATCTTGGAGCTAAGAAACAACAAAGAAAAGTTAGAATCTGAATTGATTGAAGCAAAGAATCACATTGATAAATTACACACAAGCAAAAGGATCTGATAAAATCTCAGTTATATGCTTGAAAGCTTAAAGGAGATACGAATGACGTTGGATTCAATGAAGCACAAAATGAGATTGATAACATGTGAGAAAGAATGAAAGCACCAGAAGACACCAAAGATTCTAAGAAGATTGAAAATCAAACTAAAGACAATACTGAACCATTTAAGGATGAGTGCAAGCCAGTAGACTCAACTTGTTATGCATGTAACAAGCATGGACATATAGCAAGGAATTGTAAAGAGGTAAGACCTTTCAATGGTTACTATTATTGATAGAATAAATTTGTTCATAGAGCTATGAATTATAGAACAAGTTAGAAGAACAAGACTCAGCATAATCATAAAAATAAGAATCAACCAAATGTAAGAAGTTGTCAGACTATTACATGTTAGATATGTAATTATAATGGTCACTCAGTTAGACAGTGTCAAATGGTAACCCATATCAATGCATTGAGGAATTTAAGGCCCTGAATTATTTGTCACTCTTGTAACAAGGTTGGACACATCTCAAAGAATTGTAGATCAAGAATGCAAAGTCAGGAAAGCCCTAAAAAGCTAGAAGAATCAATATTGGATAGCGAAGGAGAAGTAAGTTTGTGAAATCTTCAGAAGATGTGAGCTTGATTTGGTCAGAGGAAAAGAAGGATAAAGTTGATGAGTATGTATTAGATGCATCCATAGTGGACACATCCTCTACATCTAGATGAATGACCCTCAGGGTCATAGGGGGAGCTAATTTATCTCTAGACCCCTGCACGGACGGTATACTCATACTCAAAGTATGCGCCTTCAGATTTAACATTTTGGAGATTATGTGATGCTATGTGTAAGAGCGCATTGCCTGATCGATTGTAGGATAGAAGATGGAAATTCTTAGTTGATTTTTGGTTTACGCGGCAAGCATTAATAGTGAAAATTTCACTTTACAGTCTACAAAAACTTATAGATCAGTCATTACATTCAATTTTAAGCAATTGGAAAACACAAGAGCCCTAGCAGTTGAATTGTGAAGTTTTGGAGCTTGATTTAGAAGTGAAGAAGTGTGATTGATCATTTATGAAACTCTAGTCTGATGCGTCAATTCAGAAGTCTTTGGAATCTGATTTAAAGCTTTAACCAAGTAAGTTATGGCTACACCAGTTGTATTTGATGTTTTTGAGAGAGAGATATATATGTTTTTGAGAGGAACCCCTTTAGGTCTACCCTAGATGACCTAGAAGGTGCATTTTCAAGAACCCCAATGGGCGTCATGCATGTGGAAGACATACATGTGTATGTATACTACAAAAAGGAGCCAGTTGGCTTAGACAGAACTAGGTCACATCTTGACACAATGATGAAACCTGATAAAACATTCATAGATGAGTTTGTGCACCTAGAAGACCACCCTATCATTGAGTATACTACTACACATGAATTCTATGAGTCAGACTGGATTAAGATCTTGTTAAGGAGGATCTATGATGACTTATTTTGGATAGGTGAAGTACCAGTCACAATCACAATTGACCTCATTCATGAGATAATAGGTTTATCTAAGATAGACATCATTCTTGTAGTTGGGAAGGATGTTAGGAAATTGGTTCAACAAACCTATAAGTCCCAGAGTGACAAGTGTTGGATGACTATTGAGCCAATTAAGGAGAAGAACATCAAATTGATGTCTATGATTCTTGGTTACAGATTCTAGCATGCCATCAGGGTCAACAGTGTGTCTGCAGCCACTATTCTTGCAGCCATAAGGATAGTAAGGGAAAATGGTGGATTCAACTTGTGTGAAATCTTGCGCACATAATTGATGGATAATATCAGGGAAATCAAGCATGATAAGACCAAAGTATTTAGGTTTAGGTATTTGATAATATACATGTTTTTTCATATAGTTGGGAAGGTATATAGCTTATACCTAGACAATATTTTACCTACAATTCCTCAGATATCCCTTAAGGCATCAGTTGAAAGAACTCTAAGAGACTACATAGAGTTGGAAATGAAAACATTCAGGATAAAGATGAAAATGAGTTATAGAATACCTAAAATTATTGTTGAAAAATATAAGGACAACATTTTTTTATGGTGGAGACTGACAGTACTTGTATGGAGGTTGTTGAGCCTAGAAATAAGTGGATTCATCCACTTGGCTATGAAGTAGAGGAGAAACTCTTGGAAGCCTATGCTCAATTTTTACTGTCAGCACCCAAGGACCCTAATGAGCCTAGATGGGGAACGTATGAGTAAAAGACCAGGAAAGTGGATGCATTCCTAAATAGTGCAGCAACCAAAAGAAAAGTCACTAAAATAACCTTTGAGATATTGAAGATCCATGGTGTGACCCAAGAAGACCTGGACAAGGCTAGAGAAGCTAAGCTAGCTATGCGAATTTAGAGCACATCCTCTGTAGAAGCCAAGATAGAGAAAAAAGATGACCCTATGACAAAGAAGATAAAAGTTGAGAAAACTCATGATATCAATCATTTACTCAATGATATAGTTGATGTGGAGTCCACTGAAGCATCTCCTAAGGTGCCTAAGAGGAAGAAGAAACCTGTTACAAGTCACCCTTCAACTAGAGCCACAAGAAGAAAAGATAGAAATACACAACCACCTCCTGAGGTAGGATTCCTACTAAATCATCAAGTGTTAAGGACTAGATTAGTAGAGGAAGGAAGGCTCGATCAGATAGCTAAGTTCTATGATAAATATCATGCAATAAAAAAGTCTAAGATCCATGAGATGCTAATCAAACATATGATAAAGTTCAAGAAGACAGTTCTAGAACTGAAGTCAAAGATTCTGGATAAAGTATGGGAAATTTTGGATTCCTTGAAAATAAAAGCAATATAGGAAGACTTCAGAATTAGGGAGAAAATACTGGATGGCAATCTACTAGTATGTTCAATTGATGAGAAAACTCTACTGCTAGGATTGGTGAAACCATTCCTCAAAACTAAGATGAGGACATTACACATAATGAACAAGGATTATGAGAAGATAAAAAAGGAGATAGAACAAGCCTTTGAGAAGGTGTTTCTAGAATAACACATGCAACCACCACATGCACCCATTATCCAAGTACCTATTGAGCAAGAGAATGCATCTAAAATCACAAATATACCTATGATGGGTCCCCAGGATTGAGTGCCTTTAGTAATAGTGCCCACAGTTGAAATAAAGTTTGTGACCATGACCGCAACTCAAAAATATGACACAATTATGATTGACAATATAGAGATATCAATGGCAGCCACTAACAAATACTTGGAAAAATTTGAAGAAGATTTTGTTAGTACACAAGAAGAAAAAATTATATTTGGTGATATGTCACCTAAGCACCAAGAGGAAGTATTGGTAGAAGACATAACAAGTAAAGAAGGAAAGGAGGAAAAATAAAATGAAAAAGAGAAAGGAAAAAAGGAAGTAGAAAAGGAAACATTAGATGAAGCCTTAGTTGGAACACTTGCAAAGGTTAAGACAAAACTAATGGACAACACACCTATCACTCCCATGCCATCAACATCATTGTTGTCAAGTTTGACTCCTGATACTACAAGCTTGGACTCTTGGGGAGAAGAAGACCTAATCAAAATTAGTGTCCTCGCTATGGAGAAGGCCAAGGAAAAACAAGTAAAGAGAAATCCCCTATTTTTTGATTCAATAGACATCTTTGTTAGGGATGGGAACACTGAGAGGGGGAGGTGAATTAGTGTTCACTATATTTTATCTTTTTCTTTAATCTTTAAACTAAACTTAAATGCTTCAGTACTGAAATGAACATCCACATAAAAATGAAACATGAAATCAACACATAACACCAATATGGTTATGGGGAAACCCAAATAGGTAAAAACCCTGGTGGGAATTGACACCCACTAATATTCTATACTAGTGTTTTATGATCCTTGTTAGAAGATCCTTAACCCTATTAGGAGTTTCTTTACAATCTATTAAGTACAGTAGACCTTGTCAAGGGTCCAACCCTATTAGGAGTCATTTAAAATAATCCCTATTAGGGGAGTGGATGTGCTATCATAGAGCTCAATGCTCAACTGGTGAATTTTACAACCTTCTGATCTCAGATACACACTATATCTACTGGGTGAACTATCACTGTGACACTACTTGTCAGATCAGTTCCTTTGATGCACTGATGCTTTGACCTCTTGGAAATATTTAATACATCATATAGTCTCTTCACACACTTCTTCTCTACTTATCAAAACTCTTTATTCTCTTTCTTGCTAATTACAATGGTTACATCTCATGTTTATATGCGCATACAAAATAAACAACTAGGTTGGCCCTTAAACCTATTACATACAATGCTTCCAATTGAATTAGCTCAAGCATGTTTACAAAAAAACATATATACATGTCAGAAACCTAATTACAATAGAGACATAGCCTTTGCATCATTGGAATATAACCACAACTCAAAATGCTAATAGTCGGCTGCTTACTCTGTTCTTCTCTAGCACTCACTGGCTGTGTAACTTCAACTGTCTGCATCTTTCTCATACTTTCATATCTGATCATGCACTCATAGACTAAGCATGAATATAGTCTAACCAACTTATCTTCTAGGGAACATACCTTAACTTAGTCATACACACATGCACTGATACCCTAAGCTTTAGGAACTCTGTAGACTGTCTAGTCTTCAACACTTAGTTGATTTATGTTATTCCCATCAAGTGTGCTAACTTCAAACTGCTATTTGAATTTGTTTCCATAATGACAACACTATACTTAGTCATATACATCAGTATAGCCAACTTTCCAACAATCTCCCCCTTTTTCATTGATGGAAACAAAGGAATATGGCCAAGTTGCTAATTGTCCTTAATACAGAAAACTTGTCTTATATCTCCCTATACATATCTTTCTATCTTATATCGCCTTATACATATCTATAATCCATATTCTACACATACTCCCCCTTTGAGATTAATAACAAAGGTGTGTCAAAACTAAAACTACAAAAACTTACTGTGATAGAACATCTGGATATGCAATCTGCAGATTTTGGATCTCCTTCTTCCAAAATGTGATCAATGAATTTACAATCTATAGATGGGGGCATCAAGCATACTGTAGCTTCTCCATCTTCTCTAGATTAGTGTTAGAAACTTGATCATATGTCAACATGGTGGCATCAATCTCCTTGATATTCTTATTTAGTATGTCTAATGAGGGCGCAAGAGCATTTCTTAGCTAAGTCTACATAGCCCTTATCTTGATCATCTCTTTTTCTACCTTCTCAATATTGTCTAATTATCCTTGGTAGACATTGTTGCACATGTTTACATCAACAAATGGATCTTCTACTAATTTCCTTATTCTGTCTATCATGACTTCTATCTCTTGTACCTTTTTGTACAAATCAGTAGTTAACTTGTCTTGGTTTATACTTTTAGCAATGATCTTTCTTCCCTTTGCTACAAACTCCTTCAGGGATGCTTGACCAACCTTTAGTGAACTTAGGTCAAGTGTATAGTTTCTAACCAATTCACTTAATATCTTTTTTAGGTACTTCTCCTTTGTAACTAAGGATGCAGATTCTTCAAGGCTAGAGAAATTATTTTTGAATTTTGAAATGACTACACTTACATCATCAACAGAGTGTACCTTGGACACTTTCTTGTCTATAGGTAACAAACTATTTAGTATGTTCACTGAATCTACAAGGAGAGGATTCCTCATCACTTGTTTCTCCTTGGCCTTCTCCATAGCTAAGACATTGAACTTAATCGGGTCTTCTTCTCCCCATGAGTCCAAAATGGTTGTGTCAGGTGTCAAACTTGACAACAATGCTGCTGAGGGAGTGATGGGAGTGCTATCCATCACTTCTTGTTTTACCTTGATTTGTTCAGTTGATGTTTCATCTTTTTGTTCACTTCCTTTTACAACTTCTTCTTCTTTTTGTTTTTCAGCTTCCTTTTCTTTTTCTCCTTCTTTCTTTTCTTCCATCTTTTCTTCTTCTTTTTCATTTGTTATATCCCCAATCAAAATTTCTTCTTGATGAGTAGGAGTGTTACTACATAAGATTTCAACTTCTTGTTTGCTTAAAAAAATTTCTTCAAACTTTTCTAACTCAGTGTCAGTGGCTGCCATGGCTATCTTTACATTATCAATGATAATGGTGCTATCTTTTAGTGACTCTGTCATGGGTGCAAACTTATCTATCTCTATTTGTGTTTCAACTATAGGGATTGAGTCCTAAGGACTTGTCACTGATGCATTAGTGGGCTCTACCACCTTGACTTCCTTTAAGGGTTCTTGTGATGTGGTCGCAGTAGCTGGATACATGTGCCTTTTCATAAATACCTTCTCAAAGGCTTTCTCTATTTCCTTAGCCACTAGATCATAATTTTTGTCCATTATATGCAAATTCCTTGACTTTGTTCTGAGATGTGGCTTCACCAAATCTAACAATAGAGATTTCTCTTATAAGGAACATATTAGAAGAGTGTCATCTAGAATCTTTTCCCTTATCCTTAAATCATCTTCAATGTCTTGTGTCTTTTGGAATTCTAGGATGTTCCATACATTGTCACGAATCATAGTCTTAAGTTCCAAGATTGTTTTCTTGAACTTCAGCATGTATTTGACTATCATTACATGTATCTCAAATTTTTATATCTCACTATATTTTACATAAAACTTTCCTACTTGATCAATTCTTCCCTCATCAATTATTCTTGCACTTAGCTCATTGAGACTAGGTTTGAGACTTACTTTAGGAGGTGCTTGTGAGTTCTTTTTGTTCCTTGTTACTCTTGAGGATGGATGACCAATGCTAATCTCTTTCTTCCTCTTTGACATTGCCTTATACTCAGGAGGAGTAGTAAGGTCAATGGTTTCTTTGGGCATAGAAGGAGTAATATTAGTTTTACCCTTCTGCTCATTAGATTTTTCAATCTTCACTTTCTTCAGCTTAGGATCATCTGATTCTTCCTTTTTTGCATTTGCGCTCTCTAATTCCAAAGAAATATTTTGTTCCCTTTCTTTGTCTAGGTCTTCTTGAGACACACCATGTATTCTTAAGATCTTAGAGGTAACCTGGGCAGCCTTCCTCTTTGTTGTTGCATTGTTCAGTTTAGCATCTATCTCTCTTGTCTTCTCCTCATAGGTTCCCCATCTTGGCTCATTGGGGTCTTTAGGTGCTGCTAATAGAACTTGAGCATAAGCCACTAGAATAGGCTCTTCCACTTCATATCCTAGTGGATGAATCCACTTTTTCTTGGTTCAAATGCCTCCATGCATGTTGTGTCTATCTCTGTTAGCTTGTGGTGACTAATCAGGAAAGTACTATCCAGGAAAATACTAAATAGGAAAGTACTATCCAGGAAATTTTTTTGAGGCCGACTACTTTTTAGTTATTTGGGCCAACTACTTATAACTCATTCTAACCCTAAAGCGGAAAAATATTGTATAATATGGCTTAGGGTTAGGGATTTTCATTATGTATGATTTTAGTACTTGCGGTAGAATTGGGCTGTAAGGGATTACAGATTGTAATCAGGTTGTAATCACTGGATAATAATAATATTGGACTCACTGTTGGTGGACGTAGCCCAGGGATTGGGTGAACCATGTTAAATCTATGTGTCTTGTGTTCTATTCTGTGTGGTTTATTATTTTCTGATATTAGTTATATTTGCACATAATTGTTATTTCTACCTTTTTAATCCTAACAAGTGGTATTAGAGTGAGGTTATTTCATTCGTTCTTTCATCTATTCTCTGAAGCAGGTCTCACGAGTTAGTGGGAGAGTCTCTCGGTTAAGTGGGAGAAATGGAAGATGAGGGTAGGCTGAAGGTTGATAAGTTTAATGGGTAGAACTTCCAGTTATGGAAGATGCAAATGGAGGATTATCTCTATCAGAAGGATCTATGGTGGCCATTAGAGGGAGTAGCCAAGAAAGAGCAATCAATGTCTCAAGAAGATTGGGATATTTTGGATAGGAAGGCACTGGGGAGTATTCGTCTATGCCTGGCACAATCGGTGGCATTCAATATTACTGAAGCAAAGACAGCTAAAGATCTGATGGAAACCCTAGCGAAGTTGTATGAAAAGCCTTCAACTTCAAACAAGGTATTTCTTATGAAGTGTTTATTTAATATGAAAATGGTAGAAGGTGGATCAGTTACTGATCATTTGAATGAGTTTAATACAGTTACAAGTCAATTAACCTCAGTTAAAATTACTTTTGATGAAGAGGTTAGGGCTCTCTTGATTTTGTGTTCTTTGCCAGAAAGCTGGAATGGCTTGGTAATGGCTGTTAGTAATTCTATTTCTGGTTCTAATACCCTAAAGTATGATGATGTTATTGGTGTTATATTGAGTGAGGAAATTCATAGGAAAAGTTCAAGGGCATCTACATCGGGTAGTGTATTGAACATAGAAAGTAGAGGTAGAACAAGAGATAGAGGAAACAACTCTAGAAATTGTGGGAAATCAAGAGGAAAATCAAAGGGAAAGAGGTCTGAATCTAAAGGGCCAAATGATTGCTGGTACTATGGAAAACCAGGTCATAAGAAGAAAGATTTTTGGTCTCGAAAGAAAGATCAAGGAGACAAAAATGATGGAAACAAGGAGGCAAATGTGGTAAGTAACAAATCCGAGGAGGATGCTTTGCTCTTGTCCTTAGAAAGTATTGATGATTCATGGGTTTTAGATTCTAGGGCTTCATTTCATGTTACACCCCATAGAAGTTATTTTGTTGATTGTGTCCAAGGGGATTTTGGGCTAGTTTATTTGGGAGATAATGAACCCTATCAGATTGTTGGAAAGGGAAAAATTAAGATTAAGTTGCAGAATGGGAATCATTGGCTACTACAAGAGGTAAGACATGTTCCAAGGCTGAGTAGGAATTTAATTTTAGCAGGGCAACTGGGTGATGAGGGTTGCACAGTTACTTTTAATGATAAAAATTGGAAGGTTTCAAAAGGTTCCTTAGTAGTAGCAAAAGGTGTGAAAGTAGGCAACTTATATCTTTGTACAGGTCATACTGTTCCTTCTACTTTAATTATTTCAGAAGATAATGAATGTTCAGGAACAGTGGCTGCAGTTGAGCAGGAAAAACATCAAACTGTTGCTATAGATTCTGACATAGCACTGTGGCACAACAGACTCGGGCACATGAGTGAAAAAGGTATGAAATTACTTCATTCAAAGAAAGTTTTACCTGGTTTGAAATGTGTCAATATGGATTTCTATGAAAGTTGTGTTTATGGAAAACAAAAGAGAGTTAGTTTTGTGAAGAGTGGGAAGGAAAAGAAAAATGAGAGATTAGAGCTTGTGCATACAGATGTATGGGGACCAGCTCAGGTATCTTCCCTTGGTGGCTCTCTATATTATGTTACATTTATAGATGATGCAACAAGAAAAGTATGGATTTATTTCCTTAGATAGAAATTTGATGTATTTCAAACTTTTAAGAAATGGAAATGCTTGGTTGAGAATGAGACTGGTAAAAAGTTAAAATGTCTCAGATCTGATAATGGTGGTGAGTATTGTAGCACAGAATTTGAAGAATATTGTTCCTCTAATGGTATTCGCAGGCAAAAAACTGTACCAAGGACTCCACAAGAAAATGGAGTGGCTGAACACATGAACAAGACAATAATGGAGCGTGCAAGGAGTATGAGGTTGCATGCTAGGCTGCCCAAAAATATGTGGGTAGAGGCAGTGAACACTATTGTTTATTTAATCAATAGAGGCCCCTCTACTCCTTTCGACTGTGGTATTCTAGAGGAAGCATGGAGTGGTAAGAAGGTGAGTTATTCTTTTCTCAAAACCTTTGGTTGTGAAGCTTTTGCACTTATAGATTCTGAAAATAGAACCAAGCTGGAAGCTAAGTCAAAGAAATGTGTATTTGTTGGGTATGGCATTGATGAATTTGGTTATAGGCTTTGGGATTTTGAAAATCATAAAATTGTAAGAAGCAGGGATGTCATATTCAATGAGAAAGTATTGTACAAAGATCTGTTGCTGCAGCATGAGAAGAAAGAAAATGACTATGTAGTACTGGATGATACTCCACAAGTTCATGTTCTAGTAGTTCCTTATGCTCCGCAACAATAGCAACAACAAATACCACACACCCTAGTGAGTGTTAGATGGTCAAAAAGACTAAGTAGACCTCCAGAAATATTTTCTCCATCTTTGTATTCTATTTTGTTAACAGATGCTGGTGAACCTAAATGTTATAATGAAGTTGTGCAGGTGGATACAAAGCTTCAGTGGGAGTCTGCAATGACAGATGAAATGGACTCTTTGCTAAAAGATCAGACATGAGATTTATGTAAGTTACCTGCAGGTAAAAGGGCTTTACAGAATAAATGGGTTTATAGGATAAAAGAAGAGGATGGAGGTACGAATAGATTTAAAGCCAAATTAGTCGTAAAAGGATTTGCATAGAAACATGGTATTGATTTTGATGAGATATTTTCTCCAGTTGTTAAAATGACTTCTATTCATACTGTTTTAAGTATTGTGGCTACTGAAGATTTGCATTTAGAGTAGCTTGATGTTAAAACAGCCTTTCTTCATGGTGATTTGGATGAAGAAATATATATGGTTCAGCCACAAGGATTTGAGGTCAAGGGTAAGGATAATTTGGTGTGCAGATTGCAGAAGAGTTTATATGGCTTGAAGCAAGCACCTCGGCAATGGTATATTAAATTTGACACTTTTATGAATGGGCATGGATATAGTTAGTGTCATTTTGACCATTGTGTTTATTTTAAGAGGTTGGATGATGACAGCTACATTATTTTATGTTTATATGTTGATGACATGCTTTTAGCTGGGTCTAACATGAATCACATTAAGGGGTTGAAACAACAGTTCACAAAATCTTTTGCTATGAAGGATTTGGGGGCAGCAAAACAAATCCTTGGTATGAAAATTTGTAGAGATAGGAAAAATAGGAAATTGTCTCTATCTCAGGCTGATTATATTGAGAAGGTGTTGCAATGTTTCTCTATGGAAAATGCCAAAGCTGTCAGCACACCTTTGCCTGGTCATTTGAAATTGACTAAGGATATGTGTCCCAAGACACCAGACAAAGAGACTAAAATGTCTAAGGTACCTTATGCTTCAGCTGTAGGGAGCTTAATGTATGCTATGGTATGTACTAGGCTAGATATTGCACACGCAGTGGGAGTCGTTAGCCGTTATATGAGTAACCCTGGTATTGAGCATTGGAATGCAGTCAAATGGATTCTCAGATATTTGAGAGGCACATCCAGTAAGTGTTTACACTTTGGGGGTTCTACTACTACTGTACAAGGCTATGTTGACTCAGATTTGGCAGGAGATATAGATAGCAGGTGGAGTACTATAGGTTATATATTTACTATTGGTGGGACAACAGTGAGTTGGATTTCTTGACTAAAAAAGGTGGTTGCTTTATCCACTATAGAGGTAGAGTATGTTGCTACTACAGAGGCAGCCAAGGAGATGATATGGCTTCAATTCTTCATGGAAGAATTGGGACATCCACAAAAGGATAATTTTCTACATACAGATAGCCAAAGTGCCATTCATCTTGCAAAGAATTCTGCTTTGCAGTCAAAGACAAAACACATACAGTTGCGGTACCATTTCATTTGATCAGTTTTGGATGATGTACAGTTAAGGTTGGAAAAGATTCATACTGATAATAATCTAGCAGATATGTTTCCAAAGGTAGTAACAAGGGAGAAGTTGAACTCATGTTCAGCTTCAGTTGGTCTTCTAGACTTAACAAAATAAAGGAACAGCTGAGTCCAAGGTGGTTCAATCCAGTGGGAGCCTCATGTGGGTAGCGGTATTGCTATAGGATCAGTCTTGAAGTGGGAGGTTTTTTAGTATAGTGTGGATACTGATCAGTCACCAAGTGGGAGATTTTTAGCTTGTGGTGACTAATCAGGAAAGTACTATCCAGGAAAGTACTAAATAGGAAAGTACTATCCAAGAAATTTTTTTGAGGCTGACTACTTTTCAGTTATTTGGGCCAACTACTTATAACTCATTCTAACCCTAAAGTGGGAAAATATTGTATAATATGGCTTAGGGTTAGGGATTTTCATTATGTATGATTTTAGTACTTGCAGTAGAATTGGGCTGTAAGGGATTACGGATTGTAATCAGGTTGTAATCACTGGATAATAATAATATTGGACTCACTGTTGGTGGACGTAGCCCAGGGATTAGGTGAACCACATTAAATCTGTGTGTCTTGTGTTCTATTCTGTGTGGTTTATTATTTTCTGATATTAATTATATTTGCACATAATTGTTATTTCTACCTTATTAATCCTAACAATCTCAACCATAAAATAAATAGTATCCTTGTATTTCTCAATAATGTTCTCTGGTATCCTGTACCTCATCTGCATTTTGACCTTGAATGTCTTCAACTCTAGTGTCATGCAGTCTCTTCGAGTGCTCTCTATAGATTCCTTGAAAGATATCTGAGGCATGGTAGGAATAGTCTTGTCTAGGTATGAATTTGACACCATTCCAACAATATCGAAGTACATATAGATAATTAGGGACCCAAACCTGAATATCTTGGTTTTATCATGCTTGATTGCCTTGATGTTGTCAATTAGTTGTGCACACAAGATCTCACATAGGTTGAACTCTTCATTCTCATTGATAATTCTTATGGCTACAAGAATTATGGCCACAGACATACTATTTACCCTGCTGGTGTTTTGAAACCTATATCCAAGTATCATAGACATCAATTTGATGTCATCTTACTCAATAGGCTCTATGTTCATTCTGCGCCTATCACTCCTTGACTTGCAAGTCTGTTCAACAATATTTCTAGCATCTTTACCCACTTGAAGGATGACACCTGTTCTTAAGAGGCTTGTCATCCCATGAATTAGGTCACTGGTAATTCTGACCAGCACTTCACCTATCCAAAATAAATCATCATGAATCCTACTCAAAAGAATCTTGATCCATTCTGATTCATAGAACTCATATGTCGTAGCATAGTCCACTATAGGGTTATTATCCCACCGTGCATACTCATCCATGAAGATTTTTTCTAGCTTTAACATAGTTTCCATGTGTGCCCTTAATCTATCCAATCCTACTAGTTCTTTCTTAGAGTAGATGTATGTCCTAATGTCCTCAACATGGATAACACCCATAGGCATGCAGGAGAATGCCCCTTATAGGTCATCTAGTGTAGATTTAAATGAATTCCTCTTAAAAACATATCTTTTCTTCTTTGCATCATCAAATACTATAGGAGTAGCCATCACTTACTTGTATATCACTTTCACAAAGGTTTCTAAGAGATTTTGAATCAGTGTGACAAACAAGGGTTTCCGCAACTGATCAAATGCACAGTAAATCACTTGATGAATCAAACTGAAATCTTTCTCAATCAACTACTAAGGATCTTCTGCTCTTCATTCAATCACTCTTAATTTGAATGCAATGAGAGATCTTGAAACTTTTGTGTACTTTAAAGTAGAAATTTTTCCATTAATGCTTATCACGTAAACTAGGCTGTCACTTGGAAATTTCTATCTTTCATTCTGCAAACAATTAGCTAGTGTGCTCTTGCACAAAGGTTCCCTTAGTCTCCAAATGCTTAAGTCTAAAGGCACATACTTAGAGAGTGAGTATACCAGCCACGCAGCGGTCTAGAGCTAAAATAGCTCTGCCTATGATCCTAAGGGACATTCATCCAGATGTAGAGGGTGCATCCACCATGGATGCATCTAATATATACTCATCAACCTTATCCTTCTTTTCTTTTGACTAGATCATGCTCGCATCCTCTGAGGCTTTCACAAACTTGACTTCTCCTTCGAGATCCAATATTGGTTCTTCGATCTTTTTATGGCTTTCCTAACCTTGCACCCTTGATCTACAGAACTTTGAGATGCGTTCAGCCTTGTTACAAGAGTGACAAATGACTGGAGGCCCTATATTCCTTGGTTCATTGACATGAGTCACCATCTTACATTGTCTAGTTGAGTGACCATTATAGTTACATATCTGACATGTACCATTATGAAAAGTTCTTACATTTGACTGATTCTAATTTCTTTGATTAAGAGTCCTCTTCTTTTGACTTGTCTTGCAATTCATAGCTCTATGACCAAATTTATTGCATGAATAACAATAACCATTGAAAGGTCTTACCTCTATATAGTTCCTTGCTATGTGTCCATGCTTGTTACATGCATAACAAGTGCGATCTACTAGTTTGTGTTCATTCTTAGGTGGTTTAATATGATCCTTAGTTTGACTTCTAGTCTCCTTAGTATCTCAGGTGCATTTTGGTGCTTTCATTCTTGCTCGCATGTTGTCAATCTAATTTTGTGCTTCATTGTATCCAATGCAACTAGTATCTCCTTTAGCTCTTCTTACATACAACTGAGATTCTATCAAATTAGAACTGGTGAGTAATTTGTCAATGTGATTCTTTTCATCTTTCAATTCTGATTCCAAGCTTTGTTTTTTGTTTCTTAGCTCTAAGATTTCCATGTTTTCCTGCCTCAATTCTTCATTCAGTTGAAGGTTCTCTTTGACTTGTTCATCATAGACTTCTTGATTGTTAGTCAGCTTATCATCAAATTCTTGAAGTTGTTCTTTTAAGGATGTATTTTCTTCATTCAGGTTCTTGACCATTGTCCCTAGATCACTAGTAGAGCATTCTTTCAAATCCTTCCTTTGCCTTTTGATGACTAAATGAGCATCACTGAGTTTTTCCCTTAGTTCTTCAATTTCTATTTCAGATTTGTCTAGGTCTTCAAGAGAAGCTTCAAGATTTCTTTTTAGATGTTTCATTACTGCTTTGTCCATGATCTCCTCAAGTGGTTAAAATTCTTTGTTGAGGAGTAGAGCTCTGATACCAATTGTTAGGAATGGGAACACTGAGAGGGGGGGAGGTGAATCAATGTTCACTGTATTTTATATTTTTCTTTAATCTTTAAACTGAACTTAAATGCTTAAGTACTAAAATAAACATCCACATAAACATGAAAAATGAAATCAACACATAACACCAATATGGTTACGGGGAAACCCAAATAGGTAAAAACCTTGGTGGGAATTGATACCTACTAATATTCTATACTAGTGTTTTATGATCCTTGTTAGATGATCCTTAACCCTATTAGGAGTTTCTTTACAATGGATTAAGTACAGTAGACCTTGTCAAGGGTTAGACCCTATTAGGAGTCTTTTACAATAATCCTTGTTAGGGGAGTGGATGCACTATCCTAGAGCTCACTGCTCAAGTGGTGAAGGCTACAACCTTCTGATCTCAAATACACACTATATCTATTGGATGAACTGTCATTGTGACACTGCTTGTTAGATCAATTCCTTTGATGTGCTAATGCTTTGACCTCTTGCAAAGCTCTAATACATCATATAGTCTCTTCACACACTTCTTCTCTACTTATCACAACTCTCTATTATCTTGCATGCTAATTACAATGGGTGCATCTCATATTTATATGTGCATACAAAATAAATAACTAGGTCAGCCCTTAAACCTATTACATACAACACTTCCAATTGAATTGGTTCAAGTGTGTTTACAAACAAACAAATATACATGTCAAAAACCTAATTACAATAGGTGTATAGCCTTTACATCATTAGAATATAATCACAACTCAAAATGCTAACAATCAGCTGCTTACTTTGTTCTTCTCTGGCACTCACTAGCTGTGTAACTTCAACTATCTATATCTTTCTCATACTTGCATATCTAATCACGCACTCATATACTAAACATAAATATAGTCTAGCCAACTTATCTTCTAGGGTGCATACCATAAATTAGTCGCACACATGTGCGCTGATTCCCTAAGCTTTAGGAACTCTGTACACTATCAAGTCTTCAACACTTAGCTGATTTTTGTTCTTCCCATGAAGTGCAATGACTTCAAACTACTATATAACTTTGTTTCCGTAATGAAAAAACTATACTTATTTATATACATCAATATAGCCAAGTTGCCAACAATCTTGAATAGCCTACTACCAATAGATACCAAGGTACAAAAGGTACACTTAGTGGAGGATGCCAACAACATCATAACAAGCTTCAAGGAAAAATTCTCCATCCCAGAAGAATCAGCGGCCAAGATAGAAGAAAAGAAGTATCTTAAGAAAAGATTGGATGAGCTATCTAAAAAATTTGCACTTGACTTCAACTCCTTAAAAGTTGGTCAAGCTTCACTGAAATAATTTGCAGCTAAAGGAAGGAAACTCATAGTAGACTGCATGAACCAAGATAAGTTGAAATCAGATATTTATAAGAAAATTCAAGAGGTAGAGGCTATGATAGAACAAGTCGGGAAATTAGTAGAATATCTCAATACAAATATCAACATGTGTAATAATGTATACCAGGGACAAGTTGAGAAGATAGAAAAGAGAGAAAAATAAATGTTTAAAATAAGGGCAAGGCAAACATAGTTGAGAAATGCTCTTGCGCCCTCACTAGATGTCTTGAATCAGAACATCAAGGAGATCGATGCCACTATGGTGAAATATGATCAAGGTCTGTGTATAGAACTAGAGAAGATGGAAAAGTTAACATATGCTTTGTGCACCCATCTCCAGATAGTAGACACATTGAAGAAATTTTGGCAGAATGAAATTGCTAAGCTGAAGTTAGCATATCCGAATGTCTTCACTTTGTAAGTACTTGTGAATACATTTTTTAGCACCTTTGTCATTAATGACAAAGGGGGAGTAGAATGTGTAGAAGGAATAATATGGAGCCTTGTAATTGATTTAAGCAAAAATATAGAAGGATATAAGTTAGTGTATATATTAGAAATTTTGTATAAGGGAACAGTTAGTAACTTTGCCATATTCCTTTGTTGCCATTAATGAAAAAGGGGGAGATTGTTGTAAAGTTAAATATACTAAAGTATATGACTATATTTAGTGTTTTCATTATGGAAACAAAGTCATATAGAGTTTTGGAGTCAGGGCACCTTATCATAAGATCAAAATATGACTAAGTATAGAAGACTAGACACATAGTAGAGCACCAAAAGATCAGAGAATTAGCGCATGTGCATATGACTAAGTTATGAAACATTCCCTTAAATTTAATATGGTCAATGTGTATTCATGATAATTCTAAGAGTACATGTTCAAATGACATAGTATGATAAAGATATAGATAGTTGAAGAGATACAGCCAGTGAACGACATAACATAATAGAGTATGCAGCCAACTATTTATATTTTGATTAGCGATTATAATAATGTTTTGTAAAGTCTATGCACCTATTTTAATTAAGTTTTAGACATGTAAACATGCTTGAGCCAATTCACTTGGAAGTGCTATATGTAATCAGTTAAAGGGCCAACCTAGTTAATTATTTTGTAAGCGCATATAAATATGACATGCACCTTGGTAATTGAGAAGTGATAAGAAAAAAGAGAAAGTAGAGCAGAGTAGAAGTATGTGAAGAGAAGTCAATATGTTGTTGTGCTTCACAAGAGGTTGGAGTATCAGCGCATCAAAGGAACTGATATGACAAGCAATATCACAGCACCAGTTCATCTAGTAGATATAGTGTGTATCTGAGATCAGAAGGTTGTAGCCTTCACCACTTGAGCAATGAGCTCTAGGAAAAATTTTCTCCACCCCTAATAGGGTTATTGTAAAAGACTCTTAATAGAGTTTGACCCATGACCAGGTCACTGTACTAAAAGCATTATCAAGGACAAATCCTAATAGGGTTGCATATCTTATAACAAGGATCATAAGATAGTAGTGTAATTCTTAGTGGGTGTCAATTCCCACTGGGGTTTTTACCTATTTGGGTTTCCCCGTAATCATATTGGTGTTATGTGTTGTGATTGTCTATCTTGTTTACATTGATGTTTATTTCAGTACTTAAGAAATCAAGTTAAGTTTCAAGAGTAAAATAAAAAGATTAAATATAGTGAACACTAATTCACCCCCCCCCACCCCACCCCTCTTATTGTTCTAATTCCTAACACTACATACAATTCTACATTCATTTGGAGCATTCCTACTTTTGGATTCAAGGATTCAAATCCTCCATACGGATTTCAACATAAGTAAGGTGAATAGTTCCATTTACTTTGTTTATATATTAAAAATTCAATTACATTTCAAGGTTGATTCCAAACTGGGGTTTGACCAAGGTGTTAGTCCATTTTCCAGTCATTGCAAAAAATTCTTTGAAAATGGCCTTTTTCCCTGCAGTCTTTGTTTTGTTGTCTCTACCTAGCCTATAGTCACAGTTTTAACTTGCAAAGAAGATCCATAGTGTTTCATGTTGTGTGCTCTTGGCCCCATGCTCTTTAGTGTATCACCCTGCTCTAGCTCTGATCGCACCTCCTAAATCGCAAAACCCAGGGAGATTCAAGTTCTAAGGTCTGCAGGACAATGTTTTCAGAATCTACCACAGTGTCAAAAACCCACAGTATTTTTGAAAATCCATGATGTTTTCGATCTGTGTGAAAACCTTCATTTTTTTTGACCTATGCCTTCCAGCTTTTGTGTGCTTATCTTTTGGTTTCAGAAGCCCTCTGTGTTTTTGATCCTTCGCTGTTGTGAAAACTTTGTGTTTTCAACCTTGGTCTTAAGTGCGCAGGCACGATCGATTGGTGGGTCCCAGTTCTTCTTGTTTCCTGAAGGGGTTAAAGCTCGGACAAGATCGGTGGCTGTCACTTGTTCACATAGAAAAGTTGCACAATGTTATCCCTTGCGATCATGTGCTAGCTATTGATCTTGTTTGCTACAACAGTGGTCCCGGTGTCAGAAAGGAGGTGAAGGTGTGTGTTCTGATTGGTTGTCGCATGGCCGCATGTCAGAATTTTCTGATATGTGATCATGTGACTGCTTACCACCTATTTGTGTGGTCCTAGCTCCTCATAGTGTTTGGTTGCCTGGTGGATAGTTTTCTTTCAGTGACCTGGTGACTTGTGGTTTTCTCTTGGTCACTGGTTTCTGGTAGTTAAGCCCTTAGCATCTAGTGACCTAGCTGGCGGTTAAGTTTTTCATAGTTGCATGATCGCTAGATGGTGGGCCTAGGTTTTCAAAGGTTTCAAAATGATTGGTTGTCACATGATTGCATGTCAGAGTTCTCTGATAGGCAACCATGCGACCGGTTACCTTTTTGTGCTGAGGCCAATCGGTGATGCAGTTTGGTGGTCCCACCGGCAGTGATGTGGTGGCCTTTGGTTGGCTATCACATGATCACATAGCCAATTTTTGGCTATGCGATCATGTGATAAGTTGAAATGTATCCCTGGGGCTCGGTGGCTGCAAGGTGGTGATTTAGTTTTTGTCAGTGGGGCCAGTGTTTCCAATGACATGGGCATTCCTGATTGGCTGGCGGGTGGTGTTGTGGTAGTCTCCGGTTGCTCCGAGCTGGCAGGATGATAGATTTAAACACAGGCCCAGGTTAGGGTATCTCAACGGTGACATGCCAGCCGATAGGTTGCATGTTAGTGGCTTACCACATGTTCACATGAGCCAGTTTCCTGGCTTGTGAACATGTGACAAATCCTTTTGTGGCAGCGGTAGTGGCAGCGGTTATGCGGAGGTAGAGGGGAGTGGCTTTTCACATGTTCGCATAGCGCATTTCCTAGCTATGTGATAATGGGACAACCATTTGATGTCACTGTTGTGGAGTTCTAAGCAGGGTTTGTGACCATTGACCACAGCTAGGAGACTGCAGTCGCATGATTGCAAGGGTGAGTTTGATGCCTTGCGATCATGCAACCAAGAGCACATGTAACCAAGACTTTTGTTGCAATTAATCTTGCCGATGCCTGTGAAATGCATGGTGACTGCTTGCTTTCATTTTTGAATTTCTGAGAGTTTCCAACAATAGAGGGTACCATTTTATGGAATTCAATGCAGAAATGACCCTGTTTGGTGAGAAGCGATTGGTTTTCCATTTGCAGTGTGGTCTAGGATGTCTAGTGCTTGTTTACAGAGCATGTACATTGCAGTTGTGGCTCAAGGCTTGTTGCAGGGTGTCCTTTTGAGCCTAGTTTTGTGATCCTTTGTACCTATAGAGAAGACTTTCATGATTAAGGATCAGTTCAGGATTTCCTCTTTCCTAGATTGGATGTGTTTCCTACCCCTAAATTAAATTCATGATTGTTTCTAGCAGGTTGGGTGGTTGAAATCATAACCCTAGTCATCCGTAGCTTGTTGCAAATTTCTAAGATGACTAGGGGAGTATAAGTTGCAGACTTTTTGAGTTTGTAGGGGTTCCAATTCTTTTGGTTTTGGTCCCAGATTGTTGATAG
This sequence comes from Chamaecyparis obtusa, assembly GCA_027943335.1. Lineage (NCBI taxonomy): Eukaryota > Viridiplantae > Streptophyta > Pinopsida > Cupressales > Cupressaceae > Chamaecyparis > Chamaecyparis obtusa. The sequence continues at coordinate 48,713 of BSBK01012291.1, read as the reverse complement.
TGAAAATTTGAACAAGGAGAGCTTGGATTTAGGGTTTGTTTCCTTTGTGAATTTTGTCATTTGGTAATGTATTGATTCTGCAAGTCTTAGTGAGAACAAATGGATTCCAATCTCATATTGGTGTATGTCTTTTTATTTTTCTCTTGAGCTCATATATGTTGATTGCGCAAAGTGGGTTAGCATATGGTAAACAAAGAGTATTTTGGGGTTATCTTTGAGTTCCTAACAAAGTTAGGATTAAAGTCTTTAAGGTAAGTTTAGTGAGTTCATGGCAAGATAAAGATTTGATGTCCTGATATGTGAGTGAGGCGAGTAATAGGAAAAGCACTTAATCTGAGTCTATATATGTTTGAGTTAAGGTTTTAGGGTGATATAGGTTGTTAAGTGACTCTCTGCCTTGGGATAAGGCACTGATCCATTCTTTGGAAGTAGTCCATCATCAGCAATCACACACATATAATTAAATGATAAACCTTTCAATCAGATAGTAAAGGGTATAGTTATATATTGTTTAGAGACTCCTTTGAAGAAGTGAGTCAAGGGTACACCCACCTGAGCATTGAGGCTCAAAGTGTAGGAGGATCTCCTTGATCCTTGTTAATTGACCCTCTTCCTTGTAGACTTTGGAGTAGTGATAGAGTCAAAGTTTCATTATAGTTATCCATCAAAGTATAAATATACAAGTGTTGAAGATCAAAGGGAACAACCAAAAAAATCGTGACTCTACTGGGGAGAATGATTATGAAGACATGCATATGTTAAGTCTCTGGTTGCAGTCATATTGAAGTATTCAAAATCTTATTGACCAGATAGACCTGCCCATCCAAGCCATCAACAAGATAATGATTCTGCTGGTGAGAATCTAGAGAGGAAGGTTGTAAGTGTGTTCTTGTTTTGCTATTGTGTTTCAAAGATTTCCCATGTAGGTGGGTGGCGACTAAAAGGTTAGAACCAGTGCTCCATATTGATAAATCATGGATAAGAGGAGAAATACTAGGTCTTTCATTAGAAAGAATCCAGAGGTCACTTTGGAGCAGCTACCTAGACAAGAAGAGAAAAGCTAGACTAAAAGGAATGGTGAGTCTACTAGTGCTCCCATGAAAGAACAAAGAAATTCTAGAGCTAGAGTACCACATGTATCCTCAACTGAGGATGGTTCAGAAGATAGAGTTTCTAAATCAGATGGTGGTCACTCTGAAGAGAGATTCTATGATACCCCTGAGGCTGCATTTCAAGACAAAGGTCCATTGCCTGTAGGTCAGAATGAACAAAACAAAGATATCAGTTTAGAGGTTGACCTAGATCTTGATGAAGATCATTTTAGAAGAGAACCCATGAGACATAGGAAAGTTCACTTCCCATATCAAAATCTTCCTGATATGGATGTGTCATCTGGTTTTGATGACTTGAATATACTAAGGTTGTAGTTGGTAGAGTAGGATGTCATACATAAAAGATTGCAGGAGGAGAGAGAGGCTAAAAAGGTGAATGCTTTGATCGAGAGGTAGTATCTTCTTAGAAAAATAAATGAAATGAAGGAGAGAAACAAAATGCTTGCTTCTGCTCCTAGAACTCTATAGCATGATGTTTTTGGTGATCTTGATGCCTTGAGGAGTGAGCAAGAGTGCTTGGTTTAGGATCATGAATTTCATAGGGAGGGCCCTGTGGTTAGACAAGTGCAAAGTTATGTCCCTTTGCCTAAAGATAAAGATGGGTATAGGATCACTAGATCTGTTGTTATCATTAATGAGAAAGGAAAGAAAAAGATGGTGGGTGACCAAGCAAGCAAATTAGTGAAAATACTAGGGATCCCACCACCTGATTCAAATAAGGACACTGAAATGGAGAGAAGGAGAAAAGAAGATGAGGACCTTGCAAGAGAACTAGAGAGAGCTGAGGTTGAGGCTTCCATTGTAGAAAAGAAAAGGAAGATCCAATTTTTGAGGGTTTCTTCAGCTAATGCTCTTGGCCCATCTGTTACTGAACTAGGTATGCCATCTATGACTACTGCTATTCCACTTAGTAATGCTACTAGTTCATTTCCTTCTTCATCTGCTAGGATAGGTGCAGATCCTAGGTAGCAGTCAAATGCACAAATAAATATAGATGCTAATGTTGATCCTAGGGTTAACACTAGTTTGAGTTTTCAAAAAATACCTATGCAACTAGAAGGCTATAGGTAAATAAGTTTTGATGGAATTCCTAGCTATCCAAATGCTTTTCCAAATGATATTAGAGATAAGGTATCTAAGTTTGCTGGTAATAATGCTATTATTTTTGAAGAGCATCTTAGGATATTTGTTGATATGCTCAATGATTATGAGGTAGAGCATGAGGATATAGTCATGAAACTATTTGTTCAATCTATAATGGAGGATGCTAGAGATTGGTTTAAGAGGCTTCTTGATAGATGTATTGATACTTGGGACTCTTTTGAGAAATGTTTCAAAGAGCAGTATGGTGATAGGCCTAATGCTAGTTTCATGTTGAATGAATTCAACACCGTAAGGAAAAATTAGAATGAGTCTGCAGCTGAATTCAACATGAGATTTTAGAAGGGTATACATAAGTTGTTCCAAGTTATGTGGTTAGATGACAATGTTTGTCTAACTACATACTTCAATGCATTTGATGGGAAGATGGGATATTTATTGAGGGATAAATAACCAAGAACTCTTAGGGATGCTTTTAGGATTGCTATCAATATTGAGAACAACATGAAAATATTAGGAAAATTGGGTGGAAAGAGAGATGACCCAAAGTTGTTTGGGGACAAGAAATATAAGAAAGAAAATGATAAGAATGTTGGATCTAGGAGGCAAGAAGAAGATAAATTGGATAAGGTGCTTAATGCATTGAAGGATTTGAAGGCACCTAAAAATAGGAACATCGGTGCTCCTACCAATGAAAGGCCTCAATTCAACAATAATTTCAATAAACAGAATAGGCTGCAGAACTACCCCTACAACACCTAATGGAAGGATCGCAAGCCTATTATCCCTGCTGCAAGAGGAAACAATGATAGAGGTGTCTCTGACCCTCTACATAAGGCTTCAATAAATGTCATGGAGAACATATCTTGGTGTGTTGCATGCCAGTCCCCTCATTCTGCAGAGCATTGTGTGGTTGCACAATCTATGGCTGCAAATCAAGATTGTGGTAATGAGGAGATAGAACAAGAAGAAGAACAAGATGATGTTGGATGCAACATGGTTTCTTCATATCTAGGATATGAAGATGATTCTAATTTTGATGAAGAGGCAGATGTAAATGTGAAGAGACATAATCAGACCCTTTTTCATCAAGAGGTTTTTTCTGATGGTGAACGCATTGATTAGAAAACATGTAACATGAACTCTTCTCCCAAGCCAATAAATTTGAGAAGACCTTCTAGAGAAGAGATGGATAGGATTACTATAGAAATGATTGCCCAGGTGCAAACTAGAGGCATGGTGGCAAGGAATACAAATGAGAAAGCTATAGGAATGTTTATAAAGAGTACCAACTCCAGAGAACCTAATGAGAACAAATCAAAGGTTGATCACATGGTGAAATTCAAGAATGTAAAAGGTAAGCATTGTGAGCCTAAGGGAGTTGGAATTGAAAAGGTCTCTAGTGAGATTGAGAAGCCAATTAACACAATGGATAGGATTGAAAAAGTGAGGGTGGTTAGTACACCTAATGTGTCAAACAAGCAAAGGGACATTAAGGCAGTGTAGATTGAGATTCATGCTTCTACCCCTGTTGACATGTTATCTGTATTGTCACAAATTACAGTTAAGGTTCCATTGTCAGAATTTTTGAGGATCCCTAAACATAAAGATAAAGCTATTGCATGGGTTGGTAATACTCACAAAAATGATACTTCATGCAATGGATCTCAGGATAAAGCTTTGAAGGATGTTGCTGCTTAGGGAATTGTGTCTCAAATTCCTCTAATATATTTGGACAGTTCTGTCAATGCCATCCTTGAAAATATTGACCCATTCTTCTTAAGTGTTCTTGTGAATGGGATGAAGTTAAGAAATTGTATGATTGATAGTGGTGCCTCTAATACTATCATGCCTTTCAAAATCATGGAGATGTTGGGCCTTAAAGTGGATACAGTGTAGGGTAGGTGTTGTGCAATGGATCAGAGGGAGGTACCAGTTATTGGGACTATCAATGCAATGCCATATAGGTTGGCAGCATATCTAGAGAAAGAGCTAACAATGAGTGTTTTAGTGGTGGATATCCCTCCTCATTATGGGATGCTACTATCTAGAAGGTGGAGTGCTACCATGGGTGGAAGTTTACAGTGTGATTTGTCCTATGCAACTTTCAAGATTGATGATCAGTTTGTCAAGATTGAACAAGAGCCAAGAGTATGCCACATGATTGAGAGAAACATAGATAATGAAACTACATGTTTTGTGGATACTGATGTTAATACTTTTAGGGAAGAGATCCCTGTATTTGAAAATGAACATATTTTGTCACCTATCTCTATTGAAGTAGGTGTTGATTTTATGAATAGTAATTTGTGGGTAATGTACTTTGATGGTGCAAATTGCAAAGATGGTGCAGGAGCAGGTATTTTACTTATTTCTCCTGATGGAAATACCTATAAGTTCTCTTTCACATTGAATTTCTTTTGTACCAACAATATAGCAGAATATGAGGCCTTGTTGTTAGGATTGAGGTTGGCACAAAAGCATGGTATTAAATGTCTAAATGTTATTGGTGATTCTGAGTTGGTGGTGTCCCAAGTTAGGTCAGTGTATGCTTCCAAGAATAGAAGGTTGAAACAATATAGGAATGCAGTTTTGGATTTGATTGAATATTTTGATGCCTTCAATATTGAGTGGAAGGATAGGAGTAACAAGAAGGTGGCTGACTTGTTAGCAAATATTGCAATCAATCCCAATGATGTCACATTCTCGGTATCTCTAAAGTTGAAATTCAGGCTAGGCCTAGTATACTAGATAATGTTGAGAATTGGCAAGTTTTTGATGATGATAATGATATTTTGAAGTTTATGGATTGCAAGGATCAGTATCATGGTCATGAATTTGATTGTTCAGCCTTGGTTGAGTTAGTAGGAGGAAGGGAGGTTGTCTTAGGCAATGAGGTCATTCAACTTAGAACTAACAAGGTGCCCAAGGGGCTTGTTGTTTTGGAGACTATCTTTGACAACCAAGATAGAGTTCAAAAGAATATCAAAGGAAAAGATCATGATGATCTTGAGGAGATAAATCTTCGATCACATGAGGCACCTAAGAAAGTAAACATTGGTAGAGATCTATCTCAATAGGTAAGGAGACCTTTGATTGAATTATTGAGGAAATTCAGGCATGTTTTTGCATGGTCATATGATGACCTAAAGGTTTATAGAGAGGATTTATTTCAGCATGTTATTCCATTGAAAGAAGATGCTAAACCTTTCCAGCAAAAACAAAGGCCTATTAATCCTACTTTGGCACCCAAGATGCAAGAAGAATTAATGAAGTTGAGAGATGCTGGCATTATCAAGCCTATAAGGCATTCTTCTTAGGTGTCAAACCTTTTTACTGTAAGAAAAAAGAATGGTGACATCAAGCTTTGTGTGGACTTCAAGAATTTGAACATTAGCTCATTGAAAGATAATTATTATTTGCCCAATATGGAGGCTATGTTGCAGAGAGTAACCAGATCAGAATTGATGTCAATGATGGATGGTTTCTCTGGCTACAATCAGGTCATTGTCAAGGAATCAAAATAATTCAAGACAGCCTTTACAACACCTTGGGGAACATATGTCTATGTGAGAATGCCTTTTGGTCTCACAAATGCTGGTGCTACTTTTCAGAGGGCAATGGACGTTGCATTTTCAGATTTTATCAATGCTTTCCTTGTTCTGTATCAAGATGATTTAACTACCTATTCCAAGAGGGAAGAGGACCATTGTGCTCATTTAGAAAAAATATTTGTGAGGGCCTTGGAATTTGGCATTTCTTTGAACCCAAGGAAATGTGTTTTTATTGTCATAGAAGGTAAGTTGCTTGGCCACTTAGTTGGGAAGCAAGGAGTGAGAATTGACCTTTAGAGGGTAGCAGCCATTGATAAAATTTAGAGACCAAAGAATGTTAAAGGGATTCAATCCTTCTTTGGTCAGGTCAATTTTCTAAGGAGGTTTGTGACAAACTTTGCAGAGGTTACTAGACCTATTTCCAAGATGTTGAAGAAGGGATCTGTAATCAATTGGGAGGGTGAACCTGATGAGGCCTTCAAGAATATCAAGCAGGCTATCAAAGATGCACCAGTGCTTATGGCACTTGATTATAATGTCCCAATGCATATCTTTTCCTTTTCATCTTTTCATACTATTGCTGCAGTTTTGTTACAAAAGAATAAGGATGGTTTTGAGCAGCCTATTGCATTTTTCAGTAAATCTTTGCAGGCTGCAGAATTAAAGTATGACATAAATGAGAAACAAGATTATGCACTTGTGAAAGAAATCAAGGCTTTTAGGTGTTACTTGATGGGAGCAGTTGTGATTACTTTTGTGCCAAGTGTGGCTGTGAAGGATATTTTCTCACAGCAAGAAGTGTTTGGAAGAAGGTGCAGATGGATCAATAGGATCCATGAATTCAATGTTGAGATCTAGATCACTAAGTTGGTTAGAGGTCAAGGATTGGCAAAACTGATGGCTCAATCCAACCTAGATGCAAACTAGGTAAATCATTCTGAAATTGATTATACATGTGATATGGATGATTCTATTTGGTATCAGGATATTATTTACTATTTGAGAAAAATGAGGTGTCCAGATAGTATGAATGATAATCAAAAGAGGACATTGAAGTTACAGGCCATCAAGTATGTAATTGTGAAATGTAAGTTGTATAGAAAAAAATTGGATTGCATACTGTTGAAATGTGTAGATGAGAATCAAGCTAATGTATTGTTGAAAGAGATGCATGAGGGAGTTTATGGTGGACATTATATGCGTAAAACAAATACTCATAAGATCCTGAGAGTAGGATTTTGGTGACCCACAATCTTCAAGGATGCAGAACAGTTGGTAAGGAGATGTGATGCTTGTCAAAGGTTCTCTAGTAAGCTTAAGTTTTTAGGTAATGTACCATTAAAGCCAGTAGAAGTTCAGGCTCCTTTCCAACAATGGAGAATTAATTTCATAGGGGAGATACCAAACAAGTCAAGTGGAGGACATTCATGGATCTTAGTTGCCACTGATTACTTTACAAAGTGGGTAGAAGCTATACCTACAAGGAATGCAACTAGCAAGGTGGTAATTGACTTTTTGATGAATAATATTATTACAAGGTTTGGGTGCCCTGAGAGGATAGTGAGTGATAATGCTATGTACTTTAGGTCTACCATATATAAGGACTTTTGCAAAGGTTTGGGAATTCAGATTTCTAATTCCTCACCTTATCATCCACAAGGAAATGGTCAAGTAGAATCTACTAATAAGATTCTGATTAAGATCTTGAAGAGAATCCTTGAGAAAAATAAGAGGGCATGGAATTCAAAGCTTCCATTAGCTTTATGGGATGATAGGGTAACTGTGAAGAGGGAAATTGGTTGTACACCATTTGACTTAGTATACGGAATTCATGCTAGAATGCCTCAGAATAACTTATTGGAGATGTATAATTTTGTGCAGTTAAATGATGATGACATTGATGATGAAATGTAGTTGAGAATTGAGAACCTCATTAGGTTGGATGAGATTAGAAGAGAATCAGTTGCAAGGAATGCCAAATTGCAGTTGCAGGTTAAGAATTTATATGATAAAAGGACTGTTGATAGGAAGTTTGAACCTGGTGATTTGGTGTTAGTTTGGAATGCCAGATTGGAGGATAAGGGGAAGCATGTTAAATTTCATCTCATCTAGTTAGGGCCATATCTGATTCATGAGAAATGGGGCCAAGATTCTTACATCATCAAGGATTTCAATGGTTATATTCAAGAGTTGCCAGTTCATGGACAATTCTTGAAGCAGTAGTTCATTTGAAGTACTCTATTTTCCATGAATAGTAGTTAGGGTTGTACATTTTTTAGATCTTTGTATATAGGTTGCTTGCCCCCCCTATTTTTCCCTGGTCTTTCAAGTTTTGGTCCGGTTGCTTATCTTGCCCTGTGTTGTTCCTTGTTGTCTGCAATTTTATCCTATGGGTGGTCTGCTCTCCCAGAAATCCTGAATTCTCACATGGGCACAAGTTATCTATCATCCCCAGATGGAGCCACTATTAGTCCATTTTCCAGTCATTGCAAAAAATTCTTTGAAAATGGCCTTTTTCCTTGCAGTCTTTGTTTTGTTGTCTCTACCCGGCCTGGAGTCACAGTTTTAACTTGCAAAGAAGATCCATAGTGTTTCATGTTGTGCGCTCTTGGCCCTATGCTCTTTAGTGTATCACCCTGCTCCAGCTCTGATCACACCTCCTAAATTACAAAACCTAGGGAGATTCAAGTTCTAAGGTCTGCAGGACAATGTTTTCAAAATTTGCCACAGTGTCGAAAACCCACAGTATTTTTGAAAATCCATGATGTTTTCAATCTATGTGAAAACCTTCATTGTTTTTGACCTATGCCTTCTAACTTTTGTGCACTTATCTTTTGGTGTCAGAAGCCCTGTGTGTTTTTGATCCTTCATTGTTGTCAAAACTTTGTGTGTTTTCGACCTTGGTCTTAAGTGCGTGAGCACGATCAGTTGGTGGGACCCAGTTCTTCTTGTTGCCTGAAGGGGTTAAAGCTCAGACAAGATCAGTGGCTATTGCTTGTTCGCATAGAAAATTTATGCAATGTTTATCCCTTGCGATCATGTGCCAGTCGTTGATCTTGTTTGCTACATCAGTGGTCCTGGTGTCAGAAAGGAGGCAAAGGCATGTGTTCGTATTGGTTGTCACATGGCCGCATGTCAGACTTTTCTGACATGTGATCATGCAATCGCTTGCCACCTGTCTATGTGGTCCCAGCTCTTCATAGTGTTTAGTTGCCTAGCAGTTAGTTTTCTTTCAGCGACCTGGTGACTTGCGGTTTTCTCTTGGTCGCTGGTTTTTGGAGGTTAAGCCCTTAGCATCTGGTGACCTAGCTGGTGGTTAATTTTTTCATGGTCGTGTGATCACTGGATGGTGGGCCCAGGTTTTCAAAGGTTTTGAAATGATTGGTTATCGCATGATCGCATGTCAGAGTTCTCTGACAGGTGACCATGTGACCGGTTACCTTTTTTTTTTCTAAGGCCAATCAGTGATGCAGTTTGGTGGTCCCCCTGGCGGTGATGTGGTGGCCTTTGGTTGGCTGTCACATGATCGTATAGCCCAATTTTTGGCTATACGATCATGTGACCAGTTGACATGTATCCCTGGGGCTCAATGGTTGCGAGGTGGTGATTCGGTCTTTATTAGTGGGGCCGATGTTTCCAGTGACATGGGTGTTCCTGATTGGCTGGTGGGTGGTGTTGTGGTAGTCTCTAGTTGGTCTAAGCTGGCAAGATGATAGATTTGAACATGGGCCCAGGTTAGGGTATCTCAGCGGTGACATGCCAGCTGGTAGGTTGCATGTTAGCGGCTTATCACATGTTCACATGAGCCAATTTTCTGGCTTGCAAACATGCGACAAACCCTTTTGTGGCAGTAGTAGTAGCGATAGTTATGTGGAGGTAGAGGGGAGCGGCTTGTCACATGTTCACATAGCCCGTTTCCTGGCTATGTGATCATGTGACAACCATTTGATGTCATTGTTGCAAAGTTCTAAGAAGGGTTTGTGACCGTTGACCGGGGCTAGGAGACTGCAATCACATGATCACAAGGGTGAGATTGATGCCTTGCGATCATGCGACCAAGAGCACATGTAACCGATACTTTTGTTACAGTTAATCTTGCTGATGCTCACAAAATGCATGGTGACCGTTTGCTTTCATTTTTGAATTTTTGAGAGTTTTTAGCGACAAAGGGTACCATTTTATGCAATTCAATGAAGAAATGACCCTGTTTGGTGAGAAGTGATTGGTTTTCCATTTGCAGTGTGGTCCAGGATGTCTACTACTTGTTTGCAGAGCATGTACGTTGTAGTTGTGGCTCAAGACTTGTTGCAGGGTGTCCTTTTGAGCCTGGTTTTATGATCCTTTGTACTTTCAAAGAAGACTTTCATGATTAAGGATCAGTTTAGGATTTCCTCTTTCCTGTATTGGATGTGTTTCCTACCCCTGAATTAAATTCATGATTGTTTCTAGTAGGTTGGGTCGTTGAAATCCTAACCCTAGTCATCTGTAGCTTATTGAGAATTTTTAAGATGACTAGGGGGTATAAGTTGCAAACTTTTTGAGTTTGCAGGGGTTCCAATTCTTTTGGTTTTGGTCCCAAATTGTTGATAGTGAAAATTTGAACAAGGAGAGGTTGGATTTAGGGTTTGTTTCCTTTGTGCATTTTGTCATTTGGTAATGTATTTATTCTACAAGTCTTAGTGAGAACATTTTGGATTCCAATCTCATATTGGTGTATGTCTTTTTATTTTTCTCTTGAGCTCATATATGTTGATTGCACAAAGTGGGTTAGCATATGGTAAACAAAGAGTATTTTGGGGTTATCTTTGAGTTCCTAACAAAGTTAGGATTAAAGTCTTTAATGTAAGTTCAATGAGTTCATGGCAAGATAAGGATTTGATGTCCTGATATGTGAGTGAGGGGAGTAATAGGCAAAGCACTTACTCTAAGTCTATATATGTTTGAGTTAAGGTTTTAGGGTGATATAGGTTGTTAAGTGACTCTCTACCCTAGGATGAGGCACTGATCCATTCTCTGGAAGGAGTCCATCATCAGCAATCACACACACACACAATTAAATGATAAAACTTTCAATCAGATAGTAAAGGGTATAGTTATATATTGTTTAGAGACTCCTTTGAAGAAGTGAGTCAAGGGTACACCTGCCTGAGCATTGAGGCTCAAAGTGTAGGAGTATCTCCTCTATCCTTGTTAATTGGCCCTCTTCCTTGTAGACTTTGGAGTGGTGATAGAGTCAAAGTTTCATTATAGTTATCCATCAAAGTATAAATCTAAAATTTTTGAAGATCAAAGGGAACAACCAACACAAGGCAAACCCCCCATCCAAACAACAAAAACCATTTTTCTTCCAGGTATAGGTACATGACAAAAAATTGTAGTTTAGATCTGGATACCCTTTTCAAAAAACTTTTGGGATCTGTGAATAGAATTTCCATTGGAGTTGTTTCAGGTAAAGGTCAACCTTTAGATCGGGGTAAGATTGTGCCCTGCTATCTGGGTCAAGGTCGACCTCCCTCAAAAAGACAATTTTTTTTTTGGGTTTTCTCTCTCTCGACATTTCTAGTCTGGAGCAGGTTGCAGAATTCCCTGAAACTATACACATACATTAGAAATTAGTCTTTTCCAGATTTACCCTATTTTGAGGTTAGTATTTATCTTCTATTCATTTAAGATTTCAAGCACATAGTTTTTATAGAAAAGTATAAGATTTGATCTCATTTCTTCATATTCTCCATAGTTTGATTCATTTGTGTATTGATCACTTCTTTATGATTAATCATTTTGGATCTCTCCTTTTGGGAATTTGGATTAGGTATAGATCTTATATTTCCTCCATTCCTAACATAGATATAACAACAACAATATATTTTTTAAAGGATAAAGATAGATACACACATATTTCTAAACCCCATTACACCACCCATCCTAAAGAATTCAAGGAGATGGGAAGGATGGATTACCAATTTCACTAGGTTTTGTTCTCTTAGATCACCAACCTAGAAGTAAAATGAAAGGTATTAATGCATTAAAGTGTCTCTTCCGCATGGTTCTCACCCTCAATCAGCATGAGGAAAGAATAATTCACAAAATGGCCATTAGAAAGATGAGAAGGTCATTGAGGTAGGAAAATACACTAAACATACCCGTTAGAGATAACAAAAGAAAGAAGATAATTAAAGCCCTTGAAAAGAAAGACATATAAATCTAGGGGTCTATAGTAAATTTTTTGTGAATGGATCTATACAACCCAAAATCCCTATACCACTATCCATTAATGGTGACACAAGATAAATAATCCAAAAATACTATTTGAATAGACTAAATGAAATGGAGACCAAACCTAAGTCTTTGAGCATCACAAGAATTAAAGGTCATTCAATACAATCATAAGCCTTAGAAATATCAAATTTGATAAAAATGGATATTTGATTGGAGAGTCAAGCCCATTCTATACCTTCCCAAATTACAATAATGTTATGTTTAACAAACTTGGACTTGATGAATCCAGTCTAATCAAGCTAGACAATCAATGGAAAAAGCTATATAATATTGAGAGTTAGTGCTTTGGAAATTATTTTGTAGGATACATTAAGAAGTGCAATGCATCATGAGGTAAAGATGGCATTTTGATCCCTAGCCTTGGGTATGCACTTAATATTTCCTTTGTCAATAAGTTGACCTAGAGATTGATTATTAAAAGATTCCAAATAAATTTTTTTCAAGTTGGTACCAATGAAGGGTTAGAGGTCCTTGTAAAAATTATAGGGAAAGCCATTGTAACAAGGTGCTTTATCATGTGCCATGAAAAAAATCCTTTTGGAAATCCTGAAGGGTATGCATTTGATGAAAGAAGATTATTTGAGAATTAAAAAGATAAGAAGGAAAAATATAAAGACACTCCTTCAAGGCTTGATCCCATTTAAGTGAATTTCCATATGTAGAGAATGCCTTCTCATAATGTTTGATAAAGGCTTATAGGATATTCGGTAGATTTGAGAGCATCGTATGACCATCCTTGATTCTCTAATTTAATTTTTATTTTGAAAATATCTTAATAAGTGTGTTAGGTATTTAATTACCCCTAAAATCATTAGCTATAAATTTAATCTATTTGATTCTACAAAATGCCTAAACTTTATAGTCTATTAGTAAAAAAGTACAAAAACACACTAGAATAATCCTATTTTTTTTAATTGACCAAAATCCTTTCATTTAATGATTAAATTTATCCAATTTAGATAGATAATAATAAAAATATAACTAATAATTATCCATACACAATAAAATTGGATTACAAATAATCAACGCTCATTTATTTTCTTAAAAAAAGGTCTAAAACATTGGTATACCTTGCAAATTATTAAACCTCCCTAGCTGCCTACCTCACAATTATTCTTGAAAACCTTTTCTTTACGAAAAAAACAAAACCTTAATTAGGTACTTAGGATTGAGTAAGAAAACCTAATTTAATATTTATGAGAACTTATTGTAATGCCCCACCAGGGATCCCAAGAGGACAACATGAAACTACCAAGAACATGACACATTTTTCTTTTTAATTTTAAAGTTATTACATCTAACTTTTGAATTCACCTAATGTTACTACGTGTTAGTACATTGCAATAAAAATACCACATCCTCTTAGGTTCTTTGAGTTCTCTCTTTATAAATGCATAAAAAATAAACAATTTTAAAAAAATGGAAACACTATATTAATAAATATACATCAATTTATCAAACCCATAAAGACATATGAGATTAATCTATTGTATAATTATGATAATCAATTATATAACCAATCTATTCAATTATAAATATTACATATCAATGGTCATCAATACATATGTATAGAATGTTTGCAATCATTTACAAGAGTATAAGTTTACAATGACAAAAAAATTACATCATGTAATACAAATTACAAAAAGAGAATCTATCAAGAAGTGGGAATGAATGTATAATAAAGATGCCAAAATTCAATGTAAAAACATTTTCCTTTCAAGCACATGGAACACTAAGGGCTAGTCCCCGAGCTAGGAGATAACACAAGGCCCCAAAACATGAAAGCAAGCAAAACAAATCACATGAATGGAAAGAAAAAGAAGACCAACATGACATGAAATATACCAAAAGAACACAAATGACATATCATGAAGATACGCATGGGATACTAGAAGAAACCACACTATAAAAAATATGAACCATACGCATAACTTAGAGAATCCTATTACACATTCCAGAAAGTGTCATCACATAGCTCCCACTTTTGTGTTATCCTAGAAGCCTCTACGAAACTCAACCCCTAGGTGGAATGCATGTGGAACAAATAACCTTTCATGATGACAAGGATTATTAATATTTAGATTAGTGCCACATAGGACATCAAGCCTTATCCAACCCATTGGTGGTCTATAGAGTATCTCTCTTGGAAATAGGTGAGGAAACCTAATTATATTGATTAATACGTAATCCATCATAGTTTATTTTAATAATTTACTCACATGATTAAAACTCAACAATGGGTTACCCTAAATTGACCACTTAGGGACCTGACCCCTATTGTGATCCAATCTCCTAGAAATTATCATAGAAAACCCTCCCCTATGTTTCAAACAAAAAATTGAAAGAAACTTTCAAATCATTAAGAAATAAAGAAGAAACCATAAAAACATAGTTTGGATCATAACTTAGAATCACAAATAGTATGCACACATGCCATCAAAATGATATATACATCACATGATGAGAGTCTCATAGGACCTTATTCTAGGTTCTAAAGTATAAATCATAACCTAGATACACATAAAAAATGCATATTTCCTCTTTTGGATCCATCTCATCAAATTCTATACATAAGATTTCCTTATTCCATCAACTTCATCATTAGGCTCCAAGAGCACCAACAAACCCTAATCCTAATTTCATCATTAGGATCCAAGAGCACCAACAAACCCTAATAAAATTCTATGAAATATCATATCAAATCAAATAGATCACACTCATCACCAAATCAACATTTAAACTAATTACAATGGATTTTGGTTCCTCATGTAGCCTCAATCACACATTTAGATTCAACAAAAATATTACAATGAAACTCAATAAGTCCTTAAGAGAAAAAAAACACTAAATAAACATTAACTTCAATAAAACATATAAAACCCCAAGCCTCTAGCTTTCTCAAGAGTTACAAATCACCCCATTATGAGGTTAATAATCTCCATGAATCGATAATAACATAACTAAGAATCACATGCACCAAATAATGATCAAGTAGTGAAATTGGACAAAATGCCATACGAAAGTAATGGCCATAAAACCTTAACACATAAAAATACCATTACATTAATAAAACAACATATAGAAAAATAACCATAAAACATAAACGTTCTAGCTTAAAAGACTAAGAAAATGAAACATGAGAACCATTAAACCCTAAATCTTGGCAACTTTCCTAAATTAATTTGTTTCAAACAATAGTCAAATGAAAAGAATACTCTTTAAAGAATAATACATTAATATCTTCCAAAAAAACATAAAAAATCCAATCACTTTAGTGTAATTTAAGATAATATAATTATAAACTCTTGCTGCAATTTTTCTCAAGATCCAATGGTGGAAAAAAAAGTTATGGCTTATATTCTAAAATTAAAAAATCTAGTTGGGGTTTAGACATACCTTTACTAAAACAAACGTATCTTTCACAAAAAAAAAAAGGAATCCACCAAATCAATGACATATGAGAGTTATGACACATTTAAATATCTCTAGTATAAAGTTTAGACTTGTACAACTCCATACTAGTCCATAACATGCAAAGAAACTTGACTAGTAAACAAGAACACATGATGCACATAAATAGTCCAATAAAAATGCATATAATAGGGATTTACTTGAGCGTTGTAAATGAAATATCAGAGATACAAATGTTAGAGATATCCCTATTTCCCTTTTATAGAATCAACCAATAAAAACCCTATACCCAAATTCATCCATGAAAATAATAGGATTTTAAAAATAGGTTGGTAGAAAACTTAATAAAATGCATAGCAGTTTTCACTGAAATAAACTCAAACTTCTAGATACTTCTAGGAATAAAAACAATATATACCAAAAATAATTAAATCATATAAAACACTTCATATTTGATGTAGGAGTATCCTAGGTGTAAGAGAAATCGTGCATCACCCAAAAATATTTTTGGTTTCTTTTTCAATAAGGGCTATGTTATGCAGAGCTTCTATTTATGGAAACTTACTATTTTTAGTAAGTTGGTCATACGATCTCAAAATGTTCTGATTTCACAGTTGGAGGTTCATCCCAGTCATTTTAGCCTATCAGTTGAGTTTTATTGCCACATCATCAGTATTGGTGAAGTTATTGAGGTTTTTGGGTATGAAATCTTTGAGCTCAATTTTGAAGGCCTTAGAGGCTCTGGATCGCGATCGACCCCTAATTGACAAGTGCTAGCGCATGTTAGGCATTGTAGATCTTGTCATGGTGTTTTTGAAAAGTGGTTACAATAGAAAAATGGAGCTATGATTAAAAAGTTATGGCCTTTGGAAGTTGGGCTACCTAAAAGCATATTTTGTATTTCTTTTAAGCCGACCCTATTGTAAAAATTGTGAAAATAAAATAATTCTATGTATAGTCGGCCTTAAGGGCTAAATTTCTGGAACCTTCTCGGGTGGTGGAAATTGCCTATATAAGTCCAAGGCTGTAGTGTTGTCTTAGGCAGTTCAAAGTAGTTCTAGGTAATCATTTGAGGCTTTGTCCCTCAAAATATTGTAAGGAAGATGCCCATGTTGCTTTGCATATTGTAATTCTGAGAGTTTTTAATTCCACATTTGTGGAGATAATAAGAAGCCCATTTTCTATTCTCATAAAATTGTTGTTGTTCTCTATTTCTGTTGTGCGTTTGTGGTATTAAGGGGAGCACCCATCATCAATTTTCCATCAAATAAAGAATGTCATTTAGGTATTCATTCCCTACCTTGGGTCCTACAAAGATTCAACCAAAGAAAGAAGAAGAAGAAGAAGACAATGAGAGGCAAACAATCCAAACTTGAGACGCCGCTTTCCAAACCCTATCTAGTTTCATAAGTATCCAATAAAGAAATTCAAAATCTACAACAATAACTCCCTCTCTCAACCATTGAAACTGTCAAACAATATCCCTCTCCAAAATAAAATACCATGAATTCTTCAAGCAATGTATTGACAAGTTCTCCCTCTTATCTAAAAAATTTATCTATAAAATACATCCACGCAAAGTATAGCCAATCTTTTCCAAAAGCACCAATAAAAATCCCTTTCCATAAAACTCAAAAGCCCATACAAATACCCAACAACAAAAAACTTTTTGTTTCAAACAAATATTAATGAAAAGTCATCACAACCTTTCAATTTCCAACACAAAAAAAAGGCCAATTACATTTATTAATCGCATATCCCTATTCTTTTAATATTATTAATTAATATAAAATGGAGGCATTTAAAGTATCTTACCAAATAAACATTAATATTAAATGAATAATAATTAATATTTTTTGAGCAATGATTAAATTATATAAAATATCATTAATAATAAAATAATGATAATTAATGTCGTGATCTAATCATAATTCAATTATATTATAAAGACAATCATAGTCTAAAATATTTTAATAATTTCAAAAATGCATTAATCAATACTTAAGTATAATATAATCCAATGATGAAGAACTATCATAAACATACTATGAATATAAAGATTTATAGATGTCAAGCAAATGGATGAGGGTGATCCCACGAAGCTCTGTCCCACAAAGGGTGATCAAGATGATATTTAAGCATCACATAAGGATGGTAATTACACTTACTTGGACGAGCATAGAGATACGAAATATGTCAAATTCCAACATTAAGAAAAACCACTGGATGAATATGAGTGTGAATGGATGCATAGGAGGGTTTTCAATTTTAGGAGGCGATGAGGAGGATGAGATCTTCGGTCTATATTGAGTGTGTTCAACCTATTTTTTATGGGGATCATTGTGGTTGGCTATGGTTTCATCATGTGTTGGTCCTTTGTATTTTCTTCTGACCGATTTCTTAGGCTATACATGTTTGGTGGTTTCAGTCCAAGTTTGGGGGTGTTTGTTAGTGGCTTGGTGGTTTATTCACTATTTTGGCATTATTGGTAGAGCTATAGGTTGGGGTTGTTTCTAAAGGTGGTCCTTGGGTTATGAGCAATAGAGTAGGGTTTTTTGTGGAGATAGGTTTAGTGAGGCTTATTGATCAATGCTTTTAGACCAAGTTTTCTAGTGGAGGTGGTTGGATTTTCATTTTTGGCATGGGGGGTAGTTTTTTTTTTTTTTTTTTTTTTTCTGTTTTGTCTTTTTCCCCTTTTTATTTTGGTATGATTTCAGCATAATTTATTTTATGTCTTTTCTCTTTGGGGAGGGTATGGCTTTTTTTTAACTTTCACCTTTGTATTAAAGGTCATTAAAGTTGTTTCCAAGTTGTCCCTTACCGTTCTAGTCATATCTTTGTAGTATGATGCCTTTGGTTACTTTGTGTATGTTCCTATAGTTGGTTGTATCCTTAATTTTTATTCTATAGATGGGGATCTATATGTTTTGGTTGTTAGCAGCGTGTCTTTAAGTATTAAGATCTTGGGAGGTCTTAGTCCTAAGGTTCCATTCAAGGGTTCTACTAGACCCTTTATTTTTTTCTTTTGTAGCTTGGTATTTTTATCCTATAGTGTTCTTAGATAATCCTTCAAGTAGACATTTGTTGGTATTAGAGCCTCTATTATCTCCTTTCTTTTGTGGGCCCTAGTGGTTTCCTAGTGGTTTTCAATGGTCCATTTTGGATATATTTCATCTTTTGTTAGGATTTTATTTTGCTAGGACTATATTTTTCTCTAATTGTGCACAACATTGTCTCTATTATTTCCTTAAGAAGTATGTTCTTATTTATGGCTAGGTTTGTCCTATGAGGCTATTATTGAGGTATAATTCACCCCTTTTGTGTTGGGGTGTATCCTTGTGGCTACATTATGGGAAGGGCTTATTTTTTTCTTTCTCTCCTCTTTTCTATGTCCTATTGAGGTAGCAACATTTCCTATAGAGTTTGTGTATAAATCTCTTGGAAAGAGTTTTTTATAGTCACTATGTAAAATAAAAAATAGAAAAGCTTCTTTTTTCAAGGTGACAAATTTTTCTTATATATTTTGCAAAAAAATTTCTTCTATATTTTTCCAAAATTTGTCACCTTCAAAAAATAAGTTTTTCTATTTTTTATTTCACATAGTGATAGTAAAAAAATATTTCCAAGAGAAATATGGCAACCTCAAAATTGGAGGCAAATATTTTCCATTAATATTTTTTTAGGGAAATAAAGGGGAACCTTGGATCTACTCGATGTAGAGAGGGGTGGTGGCTTGTGATCACAATGCTAGGTTCCTCTCAACATTGGATTTCTAACTGGGTACTCAAATAAACCATTATGTCGAGGATAGTGAAGCCTATATTGGTATCAAAATGGCCAACGATAAGGGAATATGGGAAATATGGTTAGAAAGTGATGAAGGTTACTCCCCTTATTCAACCAAACATACACAACACAATAAGGAAATAAATATAAAATTGTAAGAATAGAACAATGGAAAGAACATAAAAAATTTCTTTCTATTATCTTCAATGAAATGACATTACAATATTTAGAAAAGTAACATGCTAGAGCCACATGGTCATTTTCATTACAATAATCTATAAGATAGAGTCACCATCTATACTTCTAGAGTTCAGCCCTAAAATCCCCCTTCATCCATATATAGGTAGCACAACTAACTACCTTAGAATATTCTACAGGGTGAAATTTTCCCGTTTTGGCACCTGGTAGTTAAATTTTGCACCTTAACAGATTTTTCTCATTTTCTTTTGTATCACAACTTGAGTCTTGATGGCACAACTTCCAAAAGCCATAACTTGTGAATCGTTGACTTGATTATCTATTGTAAGCCCATTTTAGAAACTTGTCAAATAAATCTACAACTAGGATCATGAAGAAGAATTCTAGGAAAAGTTTGACCCCTTTTCAAATCCTTTAAGACCATCAAAACTGAGTTTAATTTTTTTGTGTACCACCCCGCCAAAATAGAAAATTCAATATCTTCAAAATCGGACTTGATCTTTCCATTAAAATTTACCAACTTGCTTATATATCTAAAATAAACCTTGTGAGAAAGTAATTAGAATAATTTGAGGCCAAATGGAAACTTTCCAAGAATAGGAAACTTTGCAAAAATAGTAAACCTACCCAAAATAGCCCTAATTAAAAAAACTAGACAATATTTTTGGGTGATGCAAGATTTCTCTTACATGGGCTGGATTCTCATACATCAAAAAGTGATTCCCTTACTATCATTAATTTTTTAATTTCTAAAGTTTTCCTAGGTTTGACAATTTAATCTATTACTAAACATTGAATTTATGTGCTTAATATGTTCATGGAGTATAAAATCTCCAATGCCTTGTAAAAAGGAAACTATGTGGCTGACAAGCTAGTGAATATTTGTGTTGGATTTGTACATATGATAAATTGTGATATTAATGAAAATATCCTCATAAGTATCCAAATTTCAATGTGTAATTATGGAGAAGAAAATACTGCAACAACCTCAAAGACTGACTAGAATCTTAAGGGATGGATGATTCCCTTCAAACCACCTCACTATGTGGGCTAGGAGTGCCAGGTATATCAAACCAAAATTAGGTATCTACTTGGTTTGATACAAGAGCTTTCAATAAGTGTGCTGAATGGGGTATGAAACACCCCAAACCCCAAACGAAGTAACAAGAAATGAAAACTCAAATAAACACTGAAATTTTTATTTTTTTTAATTTAATCCATTACATAAAAAATTTACAACCAGATACCAAGAGTATTATTATTGCATTATTACATATCTGACAATTACATTTGAGTATTTGGATATACTGTAATTCAAATACAATATAGAAATTCAAATACAATCAGATTGCTAACTGATTGAATCAAATTCAAATACATTTAATAACCAAGAACCATACTACATCTAGACCCTAATGTTCTATCGACAGACTATCCTTCCAAGTCCTTCTACCAAAATATATAGAACCTGAAATCACAAGCAAACACATTCAAAAAACACAACAGGGCTTAGTCACATTGTCCAAGTTATTTAAACCTTCAGTAAACCTGCATGTTAGATATAGTAATAGCATGATAAACATGTAATCCATATATCAGATATTTTGAAAGTACAATTTTCTTTTCTCAACCAGATTAAAGCAAGCACTTAATTTCTTACAAACAGTTAAGCAGAAATAAAATCGCACAGATTATGACAAGGAAATAATCTAGTAGTTCATGGGTGTCAACATAAGAACCTACATTCAGCCACTCGTAAGATTCAATATGTCAAGTGAAACCATAAGTTCTTATTTTGTTATATGAAACCCAACCCATGAATTTTAACATTATCACTTGATTAAATAACTATCATAAACTTTCCCATAAGGATCTAGACTAGTGTTGGAGGGCATCCGACAAAATAATTCTATCACCACAAGTTACTCGATTCATGACAGCCACCCAATCTAAAGGATCACACTTGCATAATCTAAGAATACACATGATTTAACTGCTATAGAGAAAAATGAACTACAGAATTCCATTTCAATATACAGTTATCTCCATTGCATCAATAATAAAATTGAATCCACAATCTGGAAATCCATATAAAACCATGTTTCCATATTACGATTCTATACTTAACTGAGTATCAAAACTTCTGACAAAATTATAACCATAATCCATTCCATCATATTAACATCAATACAATATGCCATAAACAATTTCATTCACATTGGAATCTTATCTACAACGATTATAAATAAATCTAATCATAAACAGACTCCATCTGAAATATATAGAATCTTCCACAAAACTCATTACAGATATCAGTTAAATAGTTTGTTGAGTTTAACAGATTATAAATATACTTTAAACTCTGTTCTGTTATCTATAAGTTCATATCCCTATATTCATGACAGCGTACATACATGTATTCTAGCATGCATATAGTCATATAACGTCATACATAACATTCCAGACTTTACACTCTGTTCTGTTATCTAAACGTTCATATCCCTATATTCATGACACCGTACATGTATGTATATATCATGGTAATATATATACATACATGTATTCTAGCATGGATATAGTCTTATAACTTCATACATAACATTACAGAGTGCTAAGTAAAATCTCTAATTTTACAGTTATCATAGAATGCAAGAAAACAACTAAACATATAATTATACATCTCAGTAATTCAAAATTAGAAAATGAATTTACCAAATTGTAAGATTGTATATTTAGTCTGAAGACCAAAAGCAAATTAAATTAATCTTATTTCTAAGTTTACACCCAAAATATTACATCATTTTTACAACTGAAACTATAATGCCATCGAATATATATTTAGTCTATAACACTCTGTCGACACACATCTAATTCATATATATATAGTCAACTATACTATGCTGCTCTATATATATATAAATATGAACTACTAACTGTCGACATTCTACTGCCAATGCATATCTATAATTATAAGCATTAATAAATATATATACATACAAACCGACAGTCATTAATAACACAGAGAATAATGCTAATTGCCACAAGTAGGATCGACTATTCACAAAAGCTATGAAATCAACTGTATTTACAGTCAAAACAAAGACCCGACCACAATTTAGTAAATGTAATTTATGCAACCACAAACTACGAACACAACTAACATTTTGTTTTCCCTTCAGCTCAAATTTATCACAGTTGACTGTTTATAAGAAGACTCACAAAAATAGAGACCTAAAACAACTGAACAACTACTAATAGGTGCTGTTGAAAACTAATCCTTACTATAAATTTAGAAGAAACTGTTAACGATAACAATAATACATTCTATAATTGATAACCTCAAAACCGCAAAATGATTCCATATGAACTCTTTTCTTGAACCGATGAATAACAATACAAATCGATAATAAAAATCCAAAAGACTAATAGGTACTTCACTCAAGGATTATGCTGTCAATGTCGAAGCCATACGAAACATAACTTCAAAAATCCCTTTATAATGATAACTATACTATAGCCGTAAATGGCTTATTCAAAAGAATAGAGAATAAAACTATCCCTTATACTTCTATAAGACAACATTGAGCTCATAAAACCGAAACCATAGTAACAGATTCAACCCAATAATCTTCTGGACACTTTTTCTCAAACTAGCAGATGGGCTTTCGATAAACCTTTTTATCCTACTAAAACCAATAAACAAAATGAGCCAGAGACGACATAGAAACTTACTTCACAACCCTTAATAAACTTTCATTATGACAGAGAATGATATAGGACGAAGCTCGAGATGGTCACAAATTAAACAGAGACTCATCACACTGAAGCCATGACTCTTCACAGTATTTCTATGACAGAATTCTCTTTATGTTTCAAGATCACAAGTACCCATGTTTAACTATAAATGGAAACTTTATAACAGAGACCATAGATAAATGAAAACAAGTTTACAATCCAACTACACCTTCATAGTTACTTCCTCCATGCAATAATTTCATTCACAAAACTATTCCAAAAGACTTTTAACATTTTCCTTACATCATGCAGTTTAAGCAAAGAATTCAAAGAGAGAGAGAATTAAGAAATTGCCCCTGCTTGAGAAAATGTGAGGGTGAACACTAAAGACCATTTGCAGAGCTTCCTACCCAACTCGCAGATGAAGTCTTTGTCCTCCTCAAAGCCGTGTTTCACAAAAATCTTACATCTAACTCGGAGAAAATGCAACCACTATATCGATAGAAGAACTGAGATATGCATTGCCGTGAAGATAAAATCAACGGGTGAAACTCAAGAATCTCCCTCATGGTTAACAACTTCCCAGAATTTCATAGAGAAACCCGTTCAACAGAGGGTTTGTTATTTCCTTCAAACTGAAGTTCATCAATGGTGAACTGAAATCAAAATGCGATCCATCACCAAGCAAAATGATCGATAAGACATACAATAAATGCTCATTACTGCGAGCTAATCTCAAAAACCCCACTCACACCAAAAATTCCACACTTGGCATTTTGGGTACAGCTCGCATACCAATACCTGCCGCCTTGAATTGCCAAGTTTGCCGCCATAACAATCCACTAACCTCTGCTAAGTCTCGGTTAGTTTAGGTTAGGTGTTGATAGGTTTAGAAATATCGCATAAAATCATGCCTTAGTCTTTACTTAGGCTAGGTTAACTTAGTTTAGATTAATTTAAACAAAACTTCCTAACTATCTACTAACACTAAGCTCTCTAACACTTTAGCATAGGTATTAACAACAAAATCTGCTACAGGATTCTGAATCTGAACTGATTCAAAAGATAAAATTCTAATATAACACATACGGAAATGCTTAGACCATTTTTCTGAGAATCAGACTTACTGAACTCTAAATTCTCCAAGAGTTTATAAAGCATAATAATGATGCCAGATAACAAATTGTTCAACCGAAACATGTTCCAAAACAAGTAACAAACCATCCAGAAAATATAAACTAATCTCAGAGTTCTAAGGATCAAGTCCAAGATTGTCGGGGCATGACACCCTTCCCCACCAGCATAGGCTTACTCCTGGAAGCCTGAGAATAAATGAGGATGAGAAATTTTCATTGCCCCTGTGTCTTCCCATGTTGCAGAGGTTTCATCTTCAAGATCCCATAATACTTTTACCTGTTCCACCTTGCGACTTCTGAGATTTAGCTCTCTTTGTTGGACGATTCACACTGGTTCCAGCATCAATTGGCCATCCATTACCTGTAACGCATTCCAATTAAGAACATGAGTGATATCAGGTATGTACTTCCTTAAAATAGACACATGAAAGACATCATGGATTCGAGATAGACTGGGAGGCAAAGCAAGTCTGTAAGCAACTGGACCAATACGTTCCAAGATTTCAAATGGTCCCACAAAATGTGGAGACAATTTGGAACCTTTACCATATCTAATAGGACTTTTACGGGGTCTCACCTATAGAAAAACTTTGTCCCCAATCACAAACTGACGCTCAATCCTATGCAAATCTGCATACTTTTTCTATCTATCTTGTGCTGTAAAAAGGTGTTCCCTGATTCATTTCACTTGTTGTTCTAGATCTTGGAGCATTTTAGGACCTAGGAGTATTCTGTCTTCTAAATTATCCCAGCTTAGGGGTGTTCTACAAGGTCTCCCGTATAAAGCTTGGAAAGGAGCCATACCTATCGAGCTGTGATAACCATTATTATACGCAAATTCAACCAAATGAAAGAACTCTTCCCATTTGTTCTATCTATCCATGACGTACATCCTGAGCATGTCTTCCAGAATCTGATTTACACGCTCAGTTTGTCCGTCAGTCTCAGGATGATATGCTGAGCTAAAATTCAGCTGAGTACCGAGTTCACGCTGCATAGACCTCCAAAGTGAAGATGTGAAAACTGGGTCCCTATCTGATATGATCTTCTTTGGAATTCCATGCAGTCTTACTACTTGTTCCATATAAATACGTGCTACAGATGCATCATTATAAGAAGATCTCACAGGAATAAAATGTGCAACTTTGGTTAACTTGTCAACTACAACCATGATTGAATCATGTCGCCTTGCTGAAAATGGTAATCCTACGATGAAATCAATGGAAATGGTATCCCATTTCCATTCAGGCACACTATAAGAATGAAGTAAACCAGCAGGATGCTGATGTTCAGCTTTCACCCTTTGACATTCTAGACATCTAGCTACAAAATCTACAATGTCCCTCTTCATACCTGGCCAATAATAATGTTGTTTAAGATCAGCATTCATCTTCTTAACACCAGGATGTGCTGAATAGGGAGCCTTATGAGCTTCAGCCATAACCAGATTATGCAATTCTCCAACTTCAAGAATATAGATACCTCCTCTAAAGGTCAGCAATCCATTAGTGTTGATTGAGTATCCTTCAAACCTGGCTTCCAAAATATCGCCACTATCTAAAACAGCTTTAACATCTAAAAACCAAGGATCAACATTCAAGTTTTCTAATATTCTCTCTTTCAAATCAACCGTAAGAGTTAATGAAGAAAGTTCATGACGTCTTCTGCTAAGTGCATCAGCCACCTTATTCTCTTTACCCTGCACATATTTCACTTCAAAATCATATTCACACAGAAACTCCATCCATCTGCGTTGTCGTGCATTCAGATTGGGTTGTGTGAATAGATATTGAAGACTTCTATGATCAGTATGTAATTCAAAATGTTTTCCAAGGAGAAAATGCTGCCATTTAGTCAATGCATGCATCACTGCAGCAAGTTCCAAATCGTGAGTAGGATAATTTATCTCATGATCCTTAAGTTTTCTAGATTCAAAAGCAATAACCCTGCCATCCTACATTAAAACTGCTCCTAATCCATCTAAAGAGGCATCCGTGCAACCACAAACTCTTTACAGGGATCAGGTACAGCCAACACAGGTGCACTAGTCAAACATTCTTTCAAATGCTGAAATGCTTCTTCGCATTTATCTGACCAGCTAAATCTTTTACCTTTTCTCTGAAGAGAAGTGATGGGATGAGCTATTTTTGAGAAATTAGCTACAAACTTCCTATAGTAACTGGCTAGACCCATAAAACTCCTTACTTCAGACACATTTGCAGGTCCAGGCCACTCTACAATTGCTCTAATTTTAGCTAGATCAACAGCTATTCCATCTCCTGTTATAATGTGTCCAAGATAACTAATTTCTGATTTGAAAAATTTTGACTTCTTAGGATTAGTATATAGCTTATTCCTTTGGAGACATTCAAAAACTTGTCTCAGATGCTGTTCATGCTCTTCCAAGGAGTTAGAATAAACCAGTATGTCATCCAAAAAGACAACTACAAATCTATCTAGGAAAGTTTTGAAAACTCCCTGCATCAGACTCATAAAAACTGAAGGTGCATTTGTTAAACCAAAAGGTACTACTACGAATTCGTAATGCCCATACCTCGTACGAAATGCTGTCTTATGGATATCAGCTTCCTGAATTCTTAACTGATGGTAACCAGATTTAAGATCAATTTTAGAATATACTTTAGCACCCTTCACTTGATCAAATAAATCATCAATTCTAGGTAATGGATACCTATTCTTGATGGTAACTTTATTTAACTGCCTGTAATCAATACATAGTCTAAGTGATCCATCTTTCTTCTTAACAAATAAAATAGGTGCACCCCAAGGAGAGACACTTGGTCTAATCAGCCCCTTCTCAAGAAGTTCTTCAAGTTGCACCTTAAGTTCTACCAACTCTTGTACCGTCATACGGTAAGGAGTCTTAGAAATAGGTTTAGTGCCAGGCATAAGGTCAATTCTAAAATCTATCGCTCTCTTTGGTGGAGCATCCAGAATTTCTGTTACAAAGACATCTGAAAATTCCTTCAACAAAGGATGGTCTAAACTGGTATCAAATGCTATAGGCTTAGAAAAATCATTAACAGATATAGCAAACAGTTCGTAGCCTTTTCGCAAACACCTTTGAAGTTGTTTGATACAAATCATTCTAATCGAAATAGGCCTCTTAATCCCTGTTATGAATTTATTAGCTCCATAATCATCAATGCATCTAATAACCTTTTCTCTGCAATTAATAACAGCTTGATGCTGATTCAACCAATCCATTCCTAATATAAAATCATAGGTTCCTAGAGGAATGACCCTAAGATTTACTGTAGTAGTAAATGTCTTAAGTTGTAATTCACAATCAATAGCTATCAGCCTAGTTTCTACCTTAGACCCAGAAGCTAACTCAACTTGCCATCCCAACTTAGCCTTTCTCACAGGAATATCACACTGCTTAACCAAATTGGCAAAAATGAAAGAATCAGTGGCACCTGAGTCAAATAAAATGGAAATTTCCATACCTTGACAATTACCTTTGGCCTCAATCACCGTGTTTTGATGTTCTGCTTGATTATGATCCATAGCAACAAAGATACGGTGGTTCCTACTAGAATCTCCAATAGTAGCCTCAGAACCTGATGCTTTTGACCTGCCTTGATTATTACCTCGAAGAGGACAATTCCATTGTAGATGACCCAACTGCCCGTAATGCCAACATTCTGCTCCTCTTTTGGTACTCTTATCTTGTGTACAGTTTGCTGGTGGTGGTGCATAACTCTGCTGCACACTTTGAGCAGGCTTAAAGGACTTAGGTAATTCTGGGACCTTAAAGCTCTTGTTTGTTTTGGAAAATTTATCAAATTTTCTCTTTTGAGATGTACTTGCAAAGCCCCTAGGTACTGCCTTAGAATCATCCTTAAAAGGTTTATAACTCTTGCTATTGCTTGGAACTGGTGAAATAACAGTGCTTTTGGTTGTAAAACCAGATTTCATTTCTGTAAGCTTAGCCTGATTAGCAGCTTCCTTAATGGTTTTTGGTTTGAAAGTTCTAACTTCTTCACCAATTTTAGGATTTAAACCCTTGATAAAATGTTGTACCAAAGGTTTATCACCTTCATTCCAACCAGAATATTTCTTTAACTGAAAGAACTTTCTTTCATACATTTCCACTATGGCATTTCCTTGTGAAATGCTAAAGAATTCCTCAGACCTCGATTGTTGCCAGTACTCAGACATAAATCTTTCCCGGAATCTCTCTAAGAACAATTCCCAAGTGACTTGAGAAATATGGATTCCAAGGTGTTCTAATTCCATATCCCACCATATGGATGCAAAAGATCTTAACTGTATTGCAGTCCAATGAACTTTCACATTAGTGTGATAGTCATGAAGAATAAAACATCTCTCGATGTTTAGAAGCCAAGCTTCTGCTTCATTACCAACTTTTGTTCCATTAAAGTATGGACCTATAACTTTGATAGATCTTTTAGCTGAGTCCTGATAACAGGATCCTCTGCTATAGCCTGGTCGGCATTGGGAATCTGTATATTCCGAGCATCTGCTCCCCCACCAGGAATATTATTCCTAGCTTCAATCCCATCCAACCGTTCAAGAATTCACTGAAGAATTTCAGCCTGAGCTTCCCCTTGTTCTTCACCCCGAGGAATTTCGTCACCAAGAATTCCTTGGCAACCCTGTCCTCTACCTTGACCACGACCATGACCCCTATGTCCTCCTCTGCCTCTGCCTACATCGGCATCGGTAGGGTTCCCTTGTCCCTGAGCTCCTCGAGTAATAGGAGGCATACTTCAATTCCTATAAAAGAGATTTAATTAAAATCCTCATAGGAAGCATAATGTAAACCCTACTAATCCCTCGAGCCCCGAGTGTTTAAACCTAGGCTCTAATACCAACTGTAACACCCCAAACCCCAAACCAACTAACAAGAAATGAAAACTCAAATAAACACCGAAATTTTTTATTTTTTTTAATTTAATCCATTACATAAAAACTTTACAACCAGATACCAAGAGTATTATTATTGCATTATTACATATCTGACAATTACATCTGAGTATTTGGATATACTCTAATTCAAATACAATACAGAAATTCAAATACAATCAGATTGCTAACTGATTGAATCAAATTCAAATACATTTAATAACCAAGAACCATACTACATCTAGACCCTAATGTTCTATCGGCAGACTATCCTTCCAAGTCCTTCTACCAAAATATATAGAACCTAAAATCACAAGCAAACACATTTGACAAACACAATAGGGCTTAGTTACATTGTCCAAGTTATTTAAACCTTCAGTAAACCTGCATGTTAGATATAGTAATAGCATGATAAACATGTAATCCATATATCAGATATTCTGAAAGTACAATTTTCTTTTCTCAACTAGATTAAAGCAAGCACTTAATTTCTTACAAACAGTTAAGAAAAAATAAACTCGCACAGATTATGACAAGGAAATGATCCAGTAGTTCATGGGTGTCAACATAAGAACCTACGTTCAGCCACTCGTAAGATTCAATATGTAAGGTGAAACCATAAGTTCTTATTTTGTTATATGAAACCCAACCCATGAATTTTAACATTATCACTTGATTAAATAACTATCATAAACTTTCCCATAAGGATTTAGACTAGTGTCGGAGGGAATTCAACAAAATAATTCTATCACCACAAGTTACTCGATTCATGACAGCCACCCAATCTAAAGGATCACACTTGCATAATCTAAGAATACACATGATTTAACTGCTATAGAGAAAAATGAACTACAGAATTCCATTTCAATATATAGTTATCTCCATTGCATCAATAATAAAATTGAATCCACAATCTGGAAATCCATATAAAACCATGTTTCCATATTACCATTCTATACTTAACCGAGTATCAAAACTTCTGACAAAATTATAACCATAATCCATTCCATCATATTAACATCAATACAATATGCCATAAACAATTTCATTCACATTGGAATCTTATCTACAACGATTATAAATAAATCTAATCATAAACAGACTCCATCTGAAATATACAGGATCTTCCACAAAACTCATTACAGATATCAGTTAAATAGTTTGTTGATTTTAACAGATTATAAATATACTTTACACTCTGTTCTGTTATCTATAAGTTCATATCCCTATATTCACGATAGCGTACATATATGTATATATCATGGCAATATATATACATACATGTATTCTAGCATGCATATAGTCATATAACCTCATACATAACATTCCTGACTTTACACTCTGTTCTGTTATCTATACGTTCATATCCCTATATTCATGACACCGTACATATATGTATATATCATGGAAATATATATACATACATGTATTCTAGCATGGATATAGTCTTATAACTTCATACATAACATTACAGAGTGCTAAGTAAAATCTCTAATTTTACCGTTATCAAGAATGCAAGAAAACAACTAAACATATAATTATACATCTCAGTAATTCAAAATTAGAAAATGAATTTACCAAATTGTAAGATTGTATATTCAGTCTGAAGACCAAAAGAAAATTAAATTAATCTTATTTCTAAGTTGACACCCAAAATATTACATCATTTTTACAACTGAAACTATAATGCCATCGAATATATATTTAGTCTATAACACTTTGTCGATACACATCTAATTCATATATATATAGTCAACTATACTATGCTCCTCTATATATATATAAATATGAACTGCTAACTGTCAACATTCTACTACCGATGTATATCTATAATTATAAGCATTAATAAATATATATACATACAAACCGACAGTCATTAATAACACAGAGAATCATGCCAATTGCCACAAGTAGGATCGACTATTCACAAAAGCTATGAAATCAACTGTATTTATAGTCAAAACAAAGACCCGACCACAGTTTAGTAAATGTAATTTATGCAACC
>BSBK01012291.1:0-10000 GCA_027943335.1 Chamaecyparis obtusa | reverse complement strand
TTCCAGGATCAGAATAATAGAGATCAAAGAGGAAGAGGAAGAGGACAAGGATTTGGAAGAGGTGGCTTCCGTGGAACATGTTTTCACTGTGGAAAAGAAGGTCACAGGGCATTTGAATGTCCTCAGCGCCAAGGCAGAACAGATAGGAGAAATGAAGGCTAGGCCAGAGTTGCGCATGTCGATGAAGATGCTAGATCATCAAATTCTGAAGATGCTGAAAGAGGAGAAACGCTAATTAATAGAAGAGTCTTGCTGAGTGGTGAGAATGAACCTGAACAAAGGAGGAGCCTGTTTCACACTAGATGCAAGTGTGAGGGTAAATGCTGTGATGTGATTATCGATAGTGGAAGCACTGACAATTTGGTGTCAGAAGAGATGGTGACAAAGTTGAAGCTCAAGAGACAGAAACACCCACATCCATATCGGATTGCCTGGGTGCAGGATGACCACGAGGTCATGGTCAGTGAACAGTGCCTGGTAAAGTTCAAGATCGGTGGATACCAAGATGAGGTATTATGTGATATCATATCTATGGATGCATGTCATATGTTGTTGGGTAGACCATGGCAGTTTGACAAATGTGCTGTACATGATGGTCGTGTGAATACCTATTCCCTGACAAAGGATGGAGTGCGACATAAGCTAAAACCATTGAAGGAGACTGAAGAAAAGGTATGTGGTACTGCAAGGATAACTTTTATTGATGGAAGAAATTTCCTAGATGGTATGAGGCATGAGCATGTATGTTTTGCTTTAATTCCAAAGGCTAGTAAAGAGGAAGTAGAAGATGTTCCTGTAGAAGTTTGCCATCAGATCGACTTGATCCCAGGAGCGAGTTTGTCGAACAAGGCAGCACACAGAATGACACCTGCAGAAAGTGAGGAGTTGAACAGACAAGTACATGAGTTGTTACAGAAAGGATTGATCCGTGAGAGTCTGAGTCCCTGTGCTGTACCAGTGGTATTAGCACCAAAGAAGAATGGAGAATGGAGGATGTGTACAGATTCTAGGGCAATAAATGAGATCACAATCAAGTACAGGTTTCCATTGCCACGAATGGATGATATTATGGACTGTTTGAGTGGAGCTGTGTATTTTTCAAAGATAGATCTAAAAAGTGGATATCATCAGATTTGGATCAGAGAAGGAGATGAATGGAAGACTACCTTCAAGACAAAGGAAGGACTGTATGAGTGGTTAGTCATGCCTTTTGGGCTAACCAATGCACCGAGCACTTTCATGCGGCTCATGAACGAGGTTCTGAAAGAATTTCTGGGTAAGTTTGTCATTGTTTACCTAGATGATATTTAGATCTTTAGTAAGACATTGGAGGAGCATATGATGCATATTCGTATGGTATATGAGAAGCTGAGCGAAGAGAAATTGTTGATTAATTTAAAGAATTGCAGTTTTGTGAAGAAAGAGTTAGTGTATTTGGGATTTGTAGTTTCAGCAGAAGGTCTAAAAATGGACCCAGAGAAGGTACAGGCTATCCTTGAATGGCCTACTCCAAGGAGTGCTACTGAGGTAAGATCTTTTCATGATTTGGCTAGCTTTTATAGAATGTTTATCTGAAATTTTAGCAGTATCTGTGGACCCTTGACTGAAACAATGAGAGGGGATAGAAAAGAGTTTAAGTGGACTAATGGGGCAGAAAAGAGTTTTCAATTATTAAAACAAAAAGTTACAGAACAACCTGTTTTAGAACTTCCAGATTTTAATAAGGTGTTTCAAGTAGATTGTGATGCTAGTGGTACTGCAATAGGAGCTGTTATGAGCCAAGAAGGTAAACCTATTGCTTATTTCAGTGAGAAGTTAAATGATGCCAAGAGGAAGTATTCTGTTTATGATGAAAAATTTTATGCTATAGTTCAGGCATTAAAGAAGTGGAGACATTATCTAGTTCCTAAGGAGTCTGTTTTGTATACTGATCATCAAGCTTTGCAATATTTGAATAGTCAAGGAAAATTGAATCAAAAGCATTTGAAATGGGTTGAGTTTTTGCAGAGTTATACATTTGTTTTGAAACACAGGAGTGGAAAGTCTAATAGGGTTGCAGATGCTCTTAGCAGAAGGCAACTATTGCTGACAGAAATGCAGATTGAAGTGGTTGGGTTCAAGGAACTCAAAAATTTGTATCCAGAGGATGCTGATTTTGGTGAAGCTTGGAAAGCTTGTACAGAACCTGTTACTCTAGATAGGACGAAATGGTTGGATTTCATCATCCAGGATGATATGCTATTCAGAGGGAGTCAGTTGTGCATTCCACGAAGTTCTATGAGGGAGAATCTCATCAAGGAGAAGCATAGTGGAGGATTGGCTGGACATTTTGGTCGTGATAAAACTGTTGGTTTGGTTAGTGAGAATTATTATTGGCCGCAGTTGCAGCAAGATGTGAAGAAATTTGTATAGAGTTGCAGAGTATGTCAGATGGTGAAAGGAGTGAAGCAGAATACAGGATTGTATCAGCCATTACCTGTACCAGAGAAGCCTTGGGAGGATATCAGCATGGACTTTGTTCTTGGTTTACCGAGGACTCAGCGGGGGCATGATTCAATTTTTGTGGTGGTTGACAGATTTTCAAAGATGGCACATTTCATTCCCTACAAGAAGACTAATGATGCTATTCATGTAGCAGAATTGTTTTTCAGAGAAGTAGTGAGACTTCATGGTTTGCCAAAGACCATAGTTTCAGATCGGGACACTAAGTTTGTTGGATATTTCTGGCATACATTGTGGAAGAAGTTGAAGACAGATTTGAAGTTTAGTTCATCACATCATCCACAGACTGATGGATAGACAGAGGTGGTGAATAGAAGTTTGAGAAATTTGCTGAGATGTTTGGTTGGAGATAAGCCAGCAGGATGGGATTTGATTTTACCACAGGCAGAATTTGCATACAATAATTCTGTCAACAGGAGCACTGGTAAATCACCATTCCAGATTGTATATGGAAGTAGTCCAAGAAATGCATCTGAATTGAGGAAGATAGATAAAGGAGAAATAAGTAGTGCTGAAGCTGAAGATTTTGCAGAGCACTTGAAGAACATCCATGAGGAGGTGAGGAAGCATATTACCAAGATGAACGCACAGTATAAGGCTAAGGCAGATGAGAAAAGGAGGTATAAGGAATTTTAGGTTGGTGATGAAGTCATGGTTCATTTGCGGAAGGAGCAGTTTTCAGTTGGTACATATAACAAGCTGAAAATGAAGAAGTTTGGGCCATGTAAGATACTGAGGAAGCATGATTCAGGAAATGCATATGAGGTAGAATTGCCTAGTGAGCTGAATATTTCACCAGTGTTTAACATTTAGATTTGACAGAGTATCATGAAGGAGGTGTTGAAGATGAGATCACAGCAGCACAATGGAGTATTCTAGCAACTAGTTCAGACACTAAGGAGATTGAAGACATACTGGATAGTCGTGTTGGTAGAAGCACAAGGAACAGGACATATGAAGAATATCTGGTCAAGTGGAAAGGATGACCTGTTGAAGATTCATCATGGCTAACAAAGGAGGAGGTTAACCGTCTTGGTTTTCCTCTACACACCTGAGTCATGACAGGGTCACTTCTCAAATTACCCTAGGTGTCTGATGCAGGAGCATCCTGGGTGTAAGAGCAATCTTGCATCACCAAAAAATATTTATGTTTTTATATTCAATAAGGGTTATTTTGTGCAGAGCTGCTATTTATGGAAAGTTACTATTTTTGGTAATTTTTGTATGTGCTCAGAATGATCTGATTTCTTTCTTGGAGGTTCATTTTGGTCATATAAGTCTGCCAGTAAAGTTTCATTGCCAGATCAAGTGTATGTTGGAAGATATTGAAGATTTTCAGTATTGGCAGCAGGGTACAGAAACTTTGAACTCAGTTTTGAAGGCTTTAGAGGCCCCAGATGAGGTCAAAAATTTGGGTGACGAGCGCTTGCACCGGTCAAGCCTGTAGAGCGCTTTGTGGCATTTTCGAAATGGGGTTATAATAGCCGAGCGGGTCAACTGGTGATGACTTATGGTCTTAGGAAGTTGGGCCACCTGAAATGGCGAAAAATAATTTTCTTCAAAATTTCTGTTCGGGTTTCAAAGGTTATCTTGAGCCGACTATGATGTAATGAAATGTAAAATAAAATAATTCTAAGTTTGGTCGGCCTTATTGGCTAAAATTCTAGAACCTTCCCAGGCGGTGAAAAATTGCCTATATAAGGAAGGCTGTGTTATTGTCTTAGGCAGTTCAGAATAGTTCTGGGTAGTAGATCTGGGTATTGATTCGAGGCTTTGTCCTATACAATATTGTAAGGGAATGCCCATGTGGCTTTGCATATTGTAATTCTAAAAGTTTGTAATTCCACATTTGTGGAGATAATAAGAAGCCAATTTTCTGTTCTTGCATATTGTTGTGGTTTCTCTTTTTCTGTTATGTGTTTGTGGTATTAAGGGGAGCACCCTTAATCAACATCTCAACAGACTTCCCAAACTCCTATTCACCACCTCTGTCTGTCCATCAGTCTGTGGATGATGTGATGAACTGAACTTTAAATCTGTCTTCAACTTCTTCCACAATGTACGTCAGAAATATCCAACAAACTTAGTGTCCTGATCTGAAACTATGGTCTTTGGCAAACCATGAAGTCTCACTACTTCTCTGAAAAACAATTCTCCTACATGAACAGCATCATTAGTCTTCTTGCAGGGAATGAAATGTGCCATCTTCAAAAATCTGTCAACTACTACAAAAATTGAATCATGTCCCCGCTGTGTCCTCGGTAAACCAAGAACAAAGTCCATACTGATATCCTCCCAAGGCTTCTCTGGTATAGGCAATGGCTGGTACAACCCTGTATTCTGCTTCACTCCTTTCGCCATTTGACATACTCTGCAACTCTGTACAAACTTCTTCACATCTTGCTGCAACTGTGGCCAATAATAATTCTCACTAACCAAACCAAGGGTTTTATCACGACCAAAATGTCCAGCCAATCCTCCGCTATGCTTCTCCTTGATGAGATTCTCCCTCATAGAACTTTGTGGAATGCACAACTGACTCCCTCTGAATAGCATATCATCCTGGATGATGAAATCCAACCATTTCGTCCTGTCTAGAGTAACAGGTTCTGTACAAGCTTTCCAAGCTTCACCAAAATCAGGATCCTCTGGATACAAATTCTTGAGTTCCTTGAACCCAACCACTTCAATCTGCATTTTTGTCAGCAATAGTTGCCTTCTTCTAAGAGCATCTGCAACCCTATTAGACTTTCCACTCTTGTGTTTCAAAACAAATGTATAACTCTGCAAAAACTCAACCCATTTCAAATGTCTCTGATTCAACTTTCCTTGACTATTCAAATATTGCAAAGCTTGATGATCAGTATACAAAACAAACTCCTTAGGAAGTAGATAATGTCTCCACTTCTTTAATGCCTGAACTATAGCATAAAATTTTTGATCATAAACAGAATATTTCCTCTTGGCATCATTTAACTTCTCACTGAAATAAGCAACAGGTTTACCTTCTTGGCTCATAACAGCTCCTATTGCAGTACCACTAGCATCACAATCTACTTGAAACACCTTATTAAAATTTGGAAGTGCTAAAACAGGTTCTTCTGTAACTTTTTGTTTCAACAATTGAAAACTCTTTTCTGTCCCATTTGTCCACTTAAACTCTTTTCTATCCCCTCTCATTGTTTCAGTCAAGGGTCCACAAATACTACTAAAATTCCTGATAAACTTTTTGTAAAAGCTAGCTAGACCATGAAAAGATCTTACCACAGTAGCACTCTTTAGAGTAGGCCATTCAAGGATAGCCTGTACCTTCTCTGGGTCCATTTTTAGACCTTCTCCTGAAACTACAAACCCTAAATACACTAACTCCTTCTTCACAAAACTGCACTTCTTCAAATTAATCAGCAATTTCTCTTCTCTCAACTTCTCAAATACCATACGAATATGCATCATATGCTCATCTAATGTCTTACTAAAGATCAAAATATCATCTAGGTAAACAATGAAAAACTTACCTAGAAATTCTTTCAGAACCTTGTTCATGAGCCGCATGAAAGTGCTCGGCGCATTGGTTAGCCCAAAAGGCATGACTAACCACTCATATAGTCCTTCCTTTGTCTTGAAGGCAGTCTTCCATTCATCTCCTTCTCTGATCCGAATCTGATGATATCCACTCTTCAGATCTATCTTTGAGAAATACACAGCTCCACTCAAACAGTCCATAATATCATCCATTCGTGGCAATGGAAACCTATACTTGATTGTGATCTTGTTTATTGCCCTAGAATCTGTACACATCCTCCATTCTCCATTCTTCTTTGGTGCTAATACCACTGGTACAGCACAGGGACTCAGACTCTCACGGATCAATCCTTTCTGTAACAGTTCATGTACTTGTCTGTTCAACTTCTCATTTTCTGCAGGTGTCATTCTGTGTGCTGCCTTATTCGGCAAACTCGCTCCTGGGATCAAGTCCATCTGATGATTGATCTTCCTGACTAGTGGTAATCCATCAGGCACATTATCAGATACAATATCCTGAAACTCATTCAACAAATCTGCAACTTCTACAGGAACATCTTCTACTTCCTCTTTACTAGCTTTTGGAATTAAAGCAAAACATTCATGCTCATGCTTCATACCATCTAGGAAATTTCTTCCATCAACAAAAGTTATCCTTGCATTACCACATACCTTTTCTTCAGTCTCCTTCAATGGTTTTAGCTTATGTCGCACTCCATCCTTTGTCAGGGAATAGGTATTCGCATGACCATCATGTACAGCACATCTGTCAAACTGCCATGGTCTACCCAACAACATATGACATGCATCCATAGATATGATATCACACAATACCTCATCTTGGTATCCGCCAATCTTGAACTTCACTAGGCATTGTTCATTGACCATGACCTTGTGGTCATCCTCTACCCAGGCAATCCGATATGGATGTGGGTGTTTCTGTCTCTTGAGCTTCAACTTTGTCACCATCTCTTCTGACACCAAATTATTAGTGCTTCCACTATCAATAATCACATCACAACATTTACCTTCACACTTGCACCTGGTGCGAAACAGGCTCCTCCTTTGCTCAGGTTCATTCTCACCACTCAACAGGACTCTTCTGTTGATCAACATTTCTCCTCTTTTAGCATCTTCAGATTTGATGATCTGGCATCTTCATCTACATGTGCAACTCTGGCCTGGCCTTCATTTCTCCTGTCCGTTCTGCCTTGGCGCTGAGGACATTCAAATTCCCTATGACCTTCTTCTCCACAGTGAAAACATGTTCCACGGAAGCCACCTCTTCCAGATCCTTGTCCTCTTCCTCTTCCTCTTTGATCTCTATTATTCTGATCCTAGAAGCGATTGGAATTATTTCCTCGCTGATTTTGACTACTACTGGCCTCATCCTTCTTTTTCAAATTTTCATTTCGGCCACCATATGACCGTCCACCAGATCGTCTACCGCGACCTCTTCCATTTTTGTCTGCTCTCAAACTTCTTGTTCAGCTTTTCCTCTACTTTTAGGGCAAATTGGTATGCCTCCTCTATACTGTTCATTCGAACCAAATTCAACTCCTCCTGAATGCTTGGCATTAACCCATTAAGGTATCGGGCAACTTTCTCCTTATCAGCTTCGGCATGGCCTGTTCTGATGAGGAGTCGATAGAAC
This sequence comes from Chamaecyparis obtusa, assembly GCA_027943335.1. Taxonomy (NCBI): domain Eukaryota; kingdom Viridiplantae; phylum Streptophyta; class Pinopsida; order Cupressales; family Cupressaceae; genus Chamaecyparis; species Chamaecyparis obtusa. Next base: position 2,322 of record BSBK01012291.1, on the reverse strand, counting down.
TCCTCTGTATACTCCTGAACAGATTTTCCTGCTTGCTTCAAACTTTGCATTTTCTTCAGTAGGTCAAGCTCATAATCAACAGGAATGAACTGTCACTTTAATTTTTCCACCATCGATCTCATCTTGTGATTTTATCTTTCCCTCTTCTATTTCACTCCAATTGAATTTCTTGCCACCAGATCTTCGCATGACCTTTCAGTCTGGCCTTCGCAAATTTGACCCTATCAGGATCCTCAACATCTTCATACTCAAAATACTCCTCACATTCATTGATCCAGTCGATCAATTCCTCTGGTTTAAGATTTCCAGAAAATGTAGGAACCTCAATCTTAGGTCTTTTCCCAATCTTGAAAATCGCCCGAAAAAGTCTTTCTTCCTCCTGGTTCACAATTTCAGCTTCTCCTTCTTGATATTCTTCTTCGGCTTCATCCTCGCTTTCATCTCTGACATTAAGATTCATTCCTCTACGAATCTCTTCTTGCAATGCTCGCACTTGTCTCTGCAGCTCTCTAACCTCAGGTGTTACAACACCAGCTCTTCCGCCACATTCCCTTCGTGGAGGCATTTTCACGATGCACGCTGAAACCCTAGCCACGGTCCTGGTGCAAACTACCTCACAGTCGGCGATCTATTTACACACTCAAGAAAACCTGCTCTGATACCACTTGATGAAGGGTGCTCCCCTTAATACCACAAACACATAACAGAAAAAGAGAAGCAACAACAATAATATGCAAGAACAGAAAAATTGGCTTCTTATTATATCCACAAATGTGGAATTACAAACTTTCAGAATTACAATATGCAAAGCCACATGGGCATTCCCTTACAATATTCTATAGGACAAAGCCTCGAACTATTACCCAGAACTATTCTGAACTGCCTAAGACAATAATAGAGCCTTCCTTATATAGGCAATTATCCACCGCCTGGGAAGGTTCCAGAATTTTAGCCAATAAGGCCGACCAAACTTAGAATTATTTTATTTTACATTTTATTACATCATAGTTGGCTCAAGATAACCTTTGAAACCCGAACAAAAATTTTGAAGAAAATTATTTTTCGCCATTTCAGGTGGCCCAACTTCCGAAGACCATAAGTCATCACCAGTTGACCCGATCGGCTATTATAACCCCATTTCGGAAATGCCACGGAGCGCTCTACAGGCTTGGCCCGCGCAAGCACCCGTCACCCAAACTTTTGACCTCATCCGGGGCTTCTAAAGCCTTCAAAACTGAGTTCAAAGTTTCTGTACCCTGCTGCCAATACCGAAAATCTTCAATATCTTCCAATATACACTTGATCTGGCAATGAAACTTTACTGGCAGACTTACATGAGCAAAATGAGCCTCCAAGAAAGAAATCAGATCATTCTGAGCACATGCAAAAATTACCAAAAATAGTAACTTTCCATAAATAGCAGCTCTGCACTAAAATAGCCCTTATTGAATATAAAAATAAAAATATTTTTGGGTGATGCAAGATTGCTCTTACACCCAGGATGCTCCTACATCAATATCATTTCTCATAATAATCATATGATGTAAGCAATAAAGGCATCATCCTCATGATGTAATCAATAGAAACATAGTCTCAATATGTTGATTGCCTCCATCGACGACTCTATCCACAAGTTCTCAGGTGGATTGCCTCCATCAGTGATTCTATCCATTTATTTTCTTAAGTATTGGCCTATCAGAATGTCAACACATGACATTCACCAAATACTCAATAAGGTATTGGCCTGCAGAATATCAACACATGATATTCACCAAATACCTATCATATATCTATACAAACAACTTATAGACCGTCAATGACATCTAACACTTAGTTGTTGATTTATAAGATATATCTATGCAAACAACTTATAGACCGTCAATTTAATGACATCTAACACTTAGTTGTTTCTTTTACAAGATGTATCTATACAAGCAACTTATAGACCGTCAATTTGACATCTAACACTTAGTTGTTACTTTACAAGATATATTTATGCAAACAACTCATAGACTATCAACTTAATGACATCTAAAACTTAGTTGTTGCATTAATTTATCATGATCTATTTCAACATTATAAATAATGTATATCATGATTTAAGTTATTGTAAGATCATCACCTTCCAATAACTTCTGCAAATACAAGTGATAACCATTTGGAAGTCATCACTTCCTAATGATGTACACAGGAGGTAGGCCCATTGAAATCATATAGTCACACACATATGAACTTTTGAACTCCCTCTGAATGTGAATCTTTAGAGCTCCTCATCCAATGCTACTTCTGATGAAGTGGCAAACTCCCTCTCAATCTGATATC
>BSBK01012290.1:0-380583 GCA_027943335.1 Chamaecyparis obtusa | reverse complement strand
TATATGTTTGTAGCTTCAATTGTATAATCATTTAGAATACACACACACACAGAGATATATATATATATATATATATATATATATATATATATATATATATATATATATATATATATATATATATATATATATATATATATATATATATATATATATATATATATATATCTGTGTGTGTGTGTGTATTCTAAATGATTATACAATTGAAGCTACAAACATTAAAAAATATGGTAATAGACAATATGAAAGTTTTATTGATGCTTACAAACCATTTCCTTTCATTTTTTTTACTGTTATTATTCCCATGAAATTAATGGGCTTATCTTTTTCATTGTATAGGTGGACGCTAGCCTAATGTATGTGGTTTGGTGGACACGGTCAAATGATTCATGTACTATTTTAGTTCAGATATCTTTTGATGATTTTCTTTGCAAGAGAGGATTTGTTGTCACAAGTGTGATAACGTTGTTTATGTTGACTCTTGATCAACTCAACTATTTGTGATCATATATTTGAGTATTATTGGACCTAATGTGGTATAAGGAAAGAGTTAAGAGGTTAAGAATAATTATGGTGTGGTGTGTCGTGCTTCAAATGACACTACTATCTATAGAGAGTATGTGGGCTGACTAGTAACCGATTTTAATGTTTTTCTATAGGTTACCTTTGGGACTGACTTTAGAGAATGATTCAATGTGTATATTTTGACCATAACATTTGAGGAAGACTCATTGAGATGGATTTGTGTCCCCTATATTTTCTAGGTTGGACTACATTTAATATTTTTGTTTATTATGGCTGACTTTGTGCTACTACTACTTATATTTATGAAGGTCAACTTGGATGATTTTTCTGATAGAAAATCACTATATATATATATATATATATATATATATGAGTGGAAATGAATGAGAAAAGCATGAGAGTATGCGAGGTTATTGAAAAGTATTTATGGATCAAATGTGAAGACTGGGTAATGAAGAAAAGGAAGAATAGAAGTGTGAGTTGTTGAATTAGATAGAGAGGTCATAAAAGCTACTTGAGAGATCCTACATTTTCTTTTCTCTATGCCTGCTGGAAGGCTATGTGCTCTTTTAGAAGTATTGTGAGGATCTATATTAGTTGTGTGAAATCTCGTCAGGGTTAGATGCTTGGCAATGCACCTAAACAATCACGGATAGTAAGTTAGTTGTCTTCTACCTTGAAACTTTGTAAACATTTATATTATATTGTGAGCAATATTCTCACTTTGTTTTTTCCCATATTGATTTTTTCACATAAATCTAGTGTTCTTGTGTGTGTGATCTCATTACTATATATTTTATTGTTAATTAGTTGGATGCATAATCTATAACTAAGAACCGTGGTGTAATTTTTAATTATTTATTTATGTTGATTCACCCCACAATATTTGATGGTGTTCAACAATTGGTATCAGAGCGAGGTTCTTCTAGAAGAAGTTGAACCACTTGAGGAAGATCCAAGATGGCTAGTGAACATGGCACAAAAATACCTAAATTTGATTGAAAAAATTATACTTTCCAGAAAGAGAGAATAGAGTCACATTTAGACTTTATGTCATATGGTGCTATTAGAAAATATTATAATCCTCTAGCATCTGGTGCTCCTTCTACACTGAATCAAATCAAAGTACATGAGAACAATGTAAATGAATTGAATGCTATTATCAATAGTCTAGGTGTCTTAGAATTGATGAAAGTCATAGGTTACAAAACTACATTTGATGTCTGGGTGAATATTGGAAGCATTTATGAAGGAGATAACAAATTAAGCAAATTAAATTACAAAATCTAAAGAAAAATTTGGAGACACTAAAAATGTCTAAGGATGAGAATATCAAAGGTTACCTGCAATGGGTAAATGAAATGGTTGCAATTGTGGCTATGCAACCTACTAAACAAAATCATATATAAGAAGAGTTTGAATTTTTTTATAATTATCCCCTTGGTAAGATATGCATTTTAGTTTGTTGTTTAGATGTAAATTTTCTTTAGAAGTTTACTAATTTTGAGTATGTCTTTGTTCGTGGCTTATGCTGTCAGTGTAATTTCTTTGATGTGAAATGTAAGGTTGCTATACCAATTTGTTTTAATAGATATAGTTAAGTATATTTGTAGCCTAAACTGCAATGAATTTGCACCTTATTTTGAGATTTTTTGTATGGTTTTATGTTGAATTGCTTCACATTAATGTTTAATCTGTGATATGGGAAATTGCAAAAAGGCCAGTTCTCTTATTATAAGATGAACTCTTTACATCTCTTTGACTTCCACATTTAATTAATCTCTGGACATATCCTATACCTAGATGTATGATTTAATGGATTTTAATGTCATTCACCATATAAATGGTTATTATTACAAAAATAATTTCTGTACTGCTTATAAAAATAAAGGATGACCTCCTAGCCTATATCAAAATGGAAGTTAAAATGTTTGATAGGATGCCTCAAAGAGATGTCATCTTGGTGCATAGAATGAAATTACTGCATGATTTTGCATAAAATTGACTTGTTTAAAAGCTTTAGAAACCTTTAATTAATTAATGTTACAGATGGTTGTAAAGTCCATTTTCTAAACCTTTAGTATCCTCCATCATAAACTATATTTTTACTAGATGTCACTTGATGGAATGCAATGGTTACAGTTGGATATGAAAACTATGCTTATTAGTTGGGTATGTGCAAGATCATGAGGGGCCAAACTATGCCCTTAAGTGGCAATGAAAAATCAGCAAATCAGGGTTAGTCAACTTGACGTGAAAATTTCAACTAGCTATGAACCTAATATCAAAAAGTTGTAAGAATAGAATCTGTAGAAAATTGAATGTAGTTTCTAAAATACTAGGCCTTTTTTGAGAAAAAGTTAGTATGATTGGTGAAAAGTATAGATTTCAATGCAGCAGTACAAAAATTTCAGGAAAAAAATAAGAAGTAGGTGTATGTCTGACCCACCTTAATCATAATCAAATGATAATATTTTATTATAAGATTTTATATATAAGTAGTAGACTCATGCTCGGATGTGACGCATATTTTTTTTAATTTTATTCCAAAAAAATAATAATGACTTTTCTGCTACAACGTTTTCAAAATAAAAAAACTCCGCGTCTCACCACCTTAACTCATTCAAAACTTTACAAAATTCAAATATATTTTTTTCCATATAGTAGGCGAAGCATAGAATGTGACGCATTTTTCAAATTTCAAAAATGTTATACCGTTTGAAAGTTATAGTCATTTTTTAATCAGTATATAAATCAGCACTTTAGAGGTAGCTCAATTAAAAAATAACTAATAATTACTTACCGAATTCAAAATTTGACAGCAATTATATCGATAGAAAGCTGATAATCTCCTTAAGATACCCTTTTCATTTTATCAAATTTGGGTGAAAAAAAAGTCATCAGCTACATTGTCAAAGTCTGGAACTCAGAGAAACAGGGGGAAAAACACGTATTTGAGACATTCCAATAGTTGACCATGTAGGTTTGGTGCACAAAGCAATACCAAGCCTAATTGGGTACCCGATATTTACCCGAATATGATGTAGAATTTTGAATTTTCACTTTGCCTCCACTTTCTCCCTCCCATTTCTCCATCCTTCATAAACTATATATTAGTTATATATTAAATATTATATAATATCAATTATATATTAAATGTTATATGATATATATTTTACATTAAATATTATTTAATATATATTAATATTAAAAACTATATATTAGATTATATATTATATATATTAAATATTATATAATATACATGTTACATCAAATATTATTTAATTATATATTAATATCAAAAACTATATATTAGATTATATATTATATATTAAATATTATATAATATACATTTTACATTTTAAATATTATTTAATATGATTCTGAGCATGAGCATGAGTCCCTACAAGGGCATAGTTGTGCCTTTTACAGGGGCTGAAAACCCTAGCTACACAGAAATGGAGGCTTTGAAGAATAGTTCACTGGAGGTGGATTTATAGAAGCAGAGGGAAAGAGAATCACTCTGTTTCCACCGCCTGTGGTTGTGAAATGGTATCTTTCCCTACTTTTTCAATTGGAACGCTAAATTGCAAAGGTTCTCGAAATAGATTCTGGTCACCGGACAATTGTACCATGCCTGTTGATAATCCGATAGCTCAACAAAGTCATTGGGAGGTTAAACAAGAACAACCGGATGGACCTTTGAACTGGCTGAAGATTATGGAGAGCAGGGGAAGGGTTTGGTAAAATGAGCAGTTGTATTGAAAATTATGCAGGCGCTGTAGAACTGACCGCATTAATAATTTAAAGAAGAGATTAGCGGCGGTGCGACATTATGAGGAAAGCCTTGTCATTTCGATGGTGTTGCCTCGATATTATGAAGAATGTCTTGCTGCTTCAATGCCAGCGCTGCCTCTGTCTCAGACTTTCACCATTGCTTCTCATCAGTACTTTGAGATATGGCAAGGATTGCAGGCTCTTGCACAGCATAGTCCATCATAAATTCTCTATAAATCATCATGCGTTTATAGTATTCTGCGCGTTTCTGAACGACTTACTTGAAGAATTTAATTTTACTGTAATTTTGGATCCATGGATTGTCATTTTGCGCTTGGAGAGAAGCTGCGGATTGCAAGAATTTGATAAATTTGGTTTATCTCATTTTCTTTCTCTGCCATTTCTAAGTAATACGATTTTGTTTTTGTCCATCTTAAATGATTTCACTTGAAGTTAATGAATTTTTTTAGATGATTTTGTCTGAAGTTTTAATGAAATTTCTTCCATGGATGCTAATGAAATCTCTTCCATGAATGCTAATAAGATGTTTAAATTCAGAGTTAATAAATTCTATAGCTTGAATGTTCTTTGTTGTAGAAGGTTATTTTCATGGTTTGTGATTCATGCAATTCCTTAATAGTTTCATTCTTAACAGAATTCATAACTAGATTTTTACATAGCCAATTTTCTTCTTGATCATTGCAATAATTTCTCCTCCACTAAACATTTTGTAATCAATTGATATACAATCATATTTTTCTCTTGACCAATTCTATGGGCTCGCAATTGAGCCTGTAGATCCACAAAAGGGTTGAAATCTAGATATGGTGGAAGAGTAGTATTAGCAAGAAGTCATTCACTAACATCTCATTTGGGTCATGGAGAATCTCTAGGGGTCCTAGTACGCCTTATCACACGTTAGCACCCCTAGGGTGTCTCCATGACCCCTTTTGACACATTGGAATGCTCAAGTGTGTCTTAAGGGGTCCTAAGACCCCTTACGACACACTTCAGCATTCAAATGTGTCAAAAGGGGTCATCGGGACTCCCTAGGTCCTAGTACGCTTTATCATGCTTTAGGACGCCTAGGAAGTCCCCATGACCCCTTTTGACACATCGGAATGCTCAAGTGTGTCTTAAGGGGTCCTCGGACCCCTTTGGACACACTTGAGCATTCCAATGTGTCAAAAGGGGTCACGGGGACACCCTAGGGGTCCTACTACACCTTATCACGCATTAGGACCCCTAGGGAGTCCCCATGACCCCTTTTGACACATTAGAATGCTCAACTATGTCGTAAGGGGTCTTATCATGCGTTAGGACCCCTAGGGAGTCCCCATGACCCCTTTTGACACATTGGAATGCTCAAGTGTGTCGTAAGGGGGTTACCCCTTACGACACACTTGAGCATTCCAATGTGTCAAAAGGGGTCAAGGGGACTCCCTAGGGGTCCTAACACATGATAAGGTGTACTAGGACCCCTAGGGAGTCCCTATGACCTATTTTGACACATTGGAATGCTCAAGTGATTCTTAAGGGGTCCTAAGACCCCTTAAGACACACTTGAGTGTTCCATTGTGTTAAAAGGGGTTGGGGGGACTCCCTAGGGGTCCTAACACATGATAAGGCGCACTAGGAACCCTAGGAAGTCCCTGTGACCCCTTTTCACAGATTGGAACACTCAAGTGTGTGTTAAGGGGTCCTAGGACCCCTTAACACACACTTGAGATTTCCAATGTGTCAAAAGGAGTCAGGGGGACTTCCCAGGGGTCCTAACATGTCATAAGGTGTAATAGGACCCCTAGGCAGTACCCATGACCCCGTTTGAAACATTGGAACACTCAAGTGTCTCTTAAGGGGTCCTAAGACCCCTTCAGACACACTTGAGTGGTCCAATGTGTCAAACGGGGTAACGAGGACTCCCTAGGGGTCCTAGTATGCCTTATCACATTTTAGGACCCCTAGGGAGTCCCCCATGACCCCTTTTGACATATTGGAATGCTCAAGTGTGTCTGAAGGGGTCCTCCTAGTATGCCTTATCATGCGTTAGGACCCCTAGGGAGTCCCCATGACCCCTTTTGAGAGATTGGAATGCTCAAGTGTGTCTGAAGGGGTCCTAGGACCCCTTCAGACACACTTGAGCATTCCAATCTCTCAAAGGGGTCATGGGGGACTCCTTAGGGGTCCTAACATGTGATAAGGCCTACTCGGACCCCTAGGGAGGCCTCGTGACCCCATTTGACACATTGGAATGCTCAAGTGTGTCTTAAGGGGTCTTAGGACCCCTTCAGACACACTTGAGCATTCCAAAGTGTCAAAAGGTGTCATGCAGACTCCCTAGGGGTCCTAGTATGCCTTATCACACCTTAGGACCCATAGGAAGTTCCCAAGACCCCTTTTGACACATTGGAATGCTCAAGTGTGTCTTAAGGGGTCCTAGGACCCCTTCGAAAACACTTGACCATTCCTATGTGTCAAAAGGGGTCATGGGGACTCCCTAGGGATCCTAACACATGATACGGCAGACTAGGACCCCTAGGGAGTCCCCGTGACCCCGTTTGACACATTGGAATGCTCAAGTATGTCTTAAGGGGTCTTAGGACCCCTTCGAACACACTTTAGAGTTCCAAAGTATCAAAAGGGGTCATGGGGACTCCCTAGGGGTTCTAGTATGCCTTATCACGCGTTAGGACCCCTCAGAAGTCCCCATGATCCCTTGGACCCCTTCGGACACACTTGAGCATTTCAATGTGTCAAAATGTGTCATGGGGACTCCCTAGGGGTCCTAATGCGTGATAAGGTGTACTAGAATCCCTAGGGAGTCCCCATGACCCCTTTTGACACATTGGAATGCTCAAGTGTGTCTTAAGGGGTCTTTTCCAATGTGTCAGAAGGGATCATGGGGACTCCTTAGGGGTCCTAGCACGCCTTATCACATGTTAGGACCCCTAGGGAGTCCCCATGACCCCTTTTGACACATTGGAACACTCAAGTGTGTCCTAAGGGGTTGTAGGACCCCTTAACACACACTTGAGCATTACAATGTGTCAAACGGGTCATGGGGACTCCCTAGGGGTCCTAGTACACCTTATCATGCCTTAGGACCCCTAGGGAGTCCCCATGACCCGTTTTGACATATTGGAATGCTCAAGTGTGTCTTAAGGGGTCTTACGACCTCTTAAGACACACTTGAGCATTCCAATGTGTCAATAGGGGTCATGGGGACTCCCTAGGGGTCCTAGTATGCCTTATCAGGCATACTAGGACCCCTAGGGAGTCCCATGACCCCTATTGACACATTGGAATGCTCAAGTGTGTCTTAAGGGGTCTTAGGACATTTTCAGACACACTTGAGCATTCCAAAGTGTCAAAAGAGGTCATGGGGATTACCTAGGGGTCCTAGCATGCCTTGTCACATGTTAGGACCCCTACGAAGTCCCCATGACCACTTTTGACACATTGGAATGCTCAAATGTGTCTTAAGGGGTCCTAGGACTCCTTTGGACACACTTTAGTATTCCAATGTGTCAAAAGGGGTTAGGGGGACTTCCTAGTGGTCCTAACGCATGATAAGGTGTACTAGGACCCCTAGGGAATCCCCATGACCCTGTTTGACACATTGGAATGCTCAAGTGTGTCTTAAGGGGTCTTAGTACCCCTTCGAACACACTTGAGCATTTGAAAGTTTCAAAAGGGTTCATGGGGACTCCCTAGGGGTCCTAGTATACCTTATCACACATTAGGAGCCCTACGAAGTCCCCAGGATCCCTTTTGACACATTGGAATGCTCAAGTGTGTCTTAAGGGGTAATAGGACCCCTTCAGACACACTTGAGCATTCCAATGGGTCAAAGGGGTCATGGGGACTCCCTAGGGGTCCTAATGCATGATAAGATGTACTAAGACCCCAAGGGAGTCCTCGTGACCCCGTTTGACACATTGGAATGCTCAACTATGTCTTAAGGGGTCTTAGGACCCCTTCGAACACACTTGAGCTTTCCAATGTGTCAAAAGGGGCCATGGGGACTCCCTAGGGGTCCTAGTATGCCTTATCATGTGTTAGGACCCCTAGGGAGTCACCATGACCCCTTTTGACACATTAGAATGCTCAAGTGTGTCATAAGGGGTTCTAGGACCCCTTCGAACACACTTGAGAGTTCCAATGTGTCAAAAGGGGTCATGGGGACTCCCTAGGGGTCATAACACATGATAAGGCATACTTGGACCCTTAGGGAGTCGACATGACCCCTTTTGACACATTGGAACACTCAAGTGTGTGTTAAGGTGTTTGTTCCAATGTGTCAGAGTAGGTAATGGGGACTCCCTAGGGGTCCTAGTATGCCTTATCACACGTTAGGAACCCTAGGGAGTCCCCATGACCCCTTTTGACACATCGGAAGGCTCAAGTGTGTTGTAAGGGGTCCTACGACCCCTTCGGACACACTTGAGCATTCCAATGTGTCAAAAGGGGTCATGGGGACTCCCTAGGGGTCCTAGTCTGCCTTATCACATGTTAGGACCCCTAAGGAGTCCCCATGACCCCTTTTGACACATTGGAACACTCAAGTGTGTCTTAAGGGTTCATAGGATCACTTAAGACACACTTGAGCATTCAAATGTGTGAAAAGGGGTCATGGGGACTCCCTAGGGGTCCTAGTATGCCTTATCATGTGTTAGGACCCCTACGGAGTCCCCAGGATCCCTTTTGACACTCCGAAGTGGTCCAAAGACCTCTTAAGACACACTTGAGCATTCCAATGTCTCAAACCGGGTCATGGGGATTCCCTAGGGGTCCTAGTACACCTTATCATGTGTTAGGACCCCCTAGGAAGTCTGCCTGACCCCTTTTGACATATTGGAATGCTCGAGTGTGTCTAAAGGGGTCCTAGGACCCCTTAAGACACACTTGAGCATTCCAATGTGTCAAAAAGGGTCATGGGTTAGGATCCCTTCGGACACACTCGAGCATTCCAATGTGTCAAAAGTGGTTAGGGGGACTTCCTAGGGGTCCGAATGCGTGATAAGACATAGTAGGACCCCTAGGGAGTCCCCATGACCCCTTTTGACACTTTGGAATCCTCAAGTGTTTTTTAAGGGGTCCTAAGACACCTTAAGGCACACTTGAGTGTTACAATGTGTCAAAAGGTGTCACGGGGACTCCCTAGGGGTCTTAGTATGCCTTATCACGCATTAGGACCCCTAGGGAGTCTCGATGACCCCTTTTGACACATTGGAATGCTCAAATGTGTCTCAAGGGGTCCATTCCAATGTGTCAGAAGGGGTCATGGGGACTCCCTAGGGGTCCTAGCATTCCTTATCACGCGTTAGGACACCTAGGGAGTCCCCATGACCCCTTTTGACACATTGGAATGCTCAAGTGTGTCTTAAGGGGTCCTATGACCATGGAGACTCCCTAGGGGTCCTAGTATGCATTATCATGTATTAGGACCCCTAGGGAGTCCCGATGACCCCTTTTGACACATTGGAGTACTCAAGTGTGTCTTAAGGGGTCCTAGGACCCCTTAACACACACTTGATTGTTCCAATGTGTCAAATGGGGTCATGGGGACTCCTTAGGGGTCCTAGTATGCCTTATCATGCCTTAGGACCCCTAGGTAGTCCCCATGACCCCTTTTGACACACTGGAATGCTCAAGTGTGTCTTAGGGTGTCGTAGGACCTGTTAAGACACACTTGAGCATTCCAATGTGTCAAAAGGGATCATGGGGATTCCCTAGGTGTCTTAGTACACCTTATCACACATTAGGACCCCTAGGGAGTCCTCATGACCCCTTTTGACATATTGGAATACTCAAGTGTGTCTTAAGGGGTCCTATGACCCCTTAATACACACTTGAGCATTCCAATGTGTCAAAAGGGGTCATGGGGACTCCCTAGGGGTGTTGCCATGCCTTATCACATGTTTGGACCCTTAGGGAGTCCCCATGACCCCTTTTGATAGATTGGAACACTCAAGTGTGTCTTAAGGGGTCCTACGACCCCTTAAGACACACTCGAGTGTTCCAATGTGTCAAAAGGGTTCATGGGGAGTCCCTAAGGGTCCTAGTACACCTTATAATGCATTAGGACCCCTAGGGAGTCCCCATGACCTCTTTTGACACATTGGAACACTCAAGTGTGTCTTAAGGGGTCTTAGGACCCCTTAAGAGACACTTGAGCATTCCAATGTGTCAAGCAGGGCCCAGGAGACTCCCTAGAGGTCCTAGTATGCCTTATCACACATTAAGACCCCTAGGTAGTCCCCATGACCCCTTTTGACACATTGGAATGCTCAAGTGTGTCTTAAAGGGTCTTAGGACCCCTTAAGACACACTTGAGCATTCCAATGTGTCAAAAGGGGTCACAGGGACTCCCTAGGGGTCCTAGTACACCTTATCGCGCGTTAGGACCCCTACAAAGTCCCCATGACCCTTTTTGATAGATTAAAATGCTCAAGTCTGTCTTAAGGGGTCATAGGACCCCTTAAGACACACTTGAGCATTCCAATGTGTCAAAAGGGGTCATTGTGACTCCCTAGGGGTCGTAGTATGACTTATCATGCGTTAGGACCCCTAGGGAGTCCCCATGACCCGTTTTGACACATTGGAATGCTCAAGTGTGTCTTAAGGGGTCCTACCTTAAGACACACTTGAGCATTCCAATGTGTAAAAATGGGTCATGGGGACTCCCTTCGGGTCTTAGTATGCCTTATCACACGTTAGGACCCCTAGGGAGTCCCCATGACCCCTTCTAACACATTAGAATGGACCACTTAAGACACACTTGAGCATTTCAATGTGTCAAAAGGGGTCATGGGATCTTCATAGGGGTCTTAACAGGTGATAAGGTGTACTAGGATCCCTAGGGAGTCTCCATGACCCTGTTTGACACATTGGAAGGCTCAAGTGTATCGTAAGGGGTAATAGGAAGTCCCCATGACCCCTTTTGACAAACTAGAATGCTCAAGTGTGTCTTAAGGGGTAATAGGACTCCTTCGGACACACTTGAGCATTCCAAATTGTCAAAAGGGGTCGTGGGTACTCCTTGCGGGTCCTAACATGTGATAAGGTGTACTAGGACACCTAGGGAGTGCCTGTGACCCTGTTTGACACATTGGAATGCTCAAGTGTGTCTTAAGGGGTCTTACGACCCCTTCGAACATAGTTGAGAGTTCTAATGTGTCAAAAGGGCTCATGGGGCCTCCCTAGGGCTCCTAGTATGCCTTATCATGTGTTAGGACCCCTAGGAAGTCCCCATGACCCTTTTTGAAACATTAGAATGCTTAGGTGTGTCTTAAGGGGTCCTAGGACCCCTTCGAACATAATTAAGCATTCCAATGTGTCAAAAGGGGTCATGGGGACTCCCTAGGGGTCCTAACGCATGATAAGGCATACTAGGACCCCTAGGGAGTCCACATGACACCTTTTGACATATTGGAATGCTCAAGTATGTGTTAAGGTGTCTATTCCAATGTGTCAGAATGGGTCATGGGAAATCCCTAGGGTTCCTAGAATGCCTTATCACATGTTAGGTACCCTAGGGAGTCCACATGACCCTTTTTGACACATTGGAATGCTCAAGTGTTTCTTAAGGGGTCATAGGAGACCTTAAGACACACTTGAGCATTCCAATGTGTCAAAAGGGGTCATGGGGACTCCCTAGGGGTCCTAGTATGCCATATCACATGTTAGGACCCATAGGGAGTCCCCATGACCCCTTTTGACACATTGGAATGCTCAAGTGTGTCTTAAGGGTTTGTAGGACTGCTCAAGACACATTTGAGTGTTCCAATGTGTCAAAAGGGGTCATGGGGACTCCCTAGGGGTCCTAACACATGATAAGGTGTACTAGGACCCCTAGGGAGTCCCCATGACCCCTTTTGACAGATTGGAACGCTCAAGTGTGTCTTAAGGGATCATAGGACCCCTTAAGACACACTTGAGCATTCCAATGTGCCAAAAGGGGTCATTGGGAGTCCCTAGGGGTCTTAACATGTGATAAGGTGTACAAGGACCCCTAGGGAGTCCCCGTGACCCCATTTGAGATATTGGAATGCTCAAATGTGTCTGAAGCATTCCAATGTGTCAAATGGGGTCACAGGGACTCCCTAGAGATCCTAGTATGCCTTATCACGTGTTAGGACCCCTAGGGAGTCCACATGACCCCTTTTGACACATTGGAATACTCAAGTATATCTTAAGGGGTCGGAGGATCCCTTAAAACACACTTGAGCGTTCCAATGTGTCAAAAGGGATCATGGGGATTCCCTAGGGGTCCTAGTATGCCTTATCACACGTGAGGACCCCTAGGAATTCCCCATGACCCCTTTTGACATAGTGGAATGGTCAAGTGTGTCTTAAGGGGTAATAGGACACCTTCAGATAGATTTGAGTGTTTCAATTTGTCAAAAGGGGTCATGCGGACTCCCTATGGGTCCTAACACATGATAAGGCATACTAGGACCCCTAGGGAGTCCTTGTGACCCTTTTTGACACATTAGAATGCTCAATTGTGTCTTAAGGGGTCTTACGACCCCTTCGAACACACTTGAGAGTTTGAATATGTCAAAAAGGGTCATGGGGACTCCCTAGGGGTCCTAGTATGCCTTATCATGCGTTGGGACCCCTAGGAAGTACCCATGACCCCTTTTGACACATTGGAATGCTCAAGTGTGTCTTAAGGGGTCCTAGGACCCCTTTGAACACACTTGACCATTCCAATGTGTCAAAAGGGGTCATGGGGACTCCCTAGGGGTCCTAACATGTGATAAGGCATACTAGGACCCCTAAGGAGTCCACATGACCACTTTTGACACATTGGAATGCTCAAGTGTTTGTTAAGGTGTCCATTCCAATGTGTCAAAAGGGGTCATGGGGAGTCCCTAGGGGTCCTAGTATGCCTTATCATGCGTTAGGAACCGTAGGGTGTCCCCATGACCCTTTTTGACACATTGGAATGCTCAAGTGTGTCTTAAGGGGTCATAGGACCCCTTAAGAGACACTTGAGCATTCCAATGTGTCAAAGGGGGTCATGGGGACTCCCTTGGTGTCCTAGTATGTCTGATCACATGTTAGGACCCCTAGGGAGTCCCAATGACCCATTTTGACATATTGGAAAGCTCAAGTGTGTCTTAAGGGTTTGTAGGATTGCTTAAGACACACTTGAGTATTCGAATGTGTCAAAAGTGGTCATGGCGACTCCTTAGGGGTCCTAGTATGCCTTATCATGTGTTAGGACCCCTAGGGAGTCCCCAGGACCCCTTTTGACACATTGGAATGCTCAAGTGTTTCTTAAGGGGTCGTAAGACTCATAAAGACACACTTAAGTTTTCCAATGTGTTAAAAGGGGACACGGGGAGTCCGTAGGGGTCTTAGTATGCATTACCATGAGTTAGGACCCCTAGGGAGTCCCCGTGACCCCTTTCGACACATTAGAATGCTCAAGTGTGTTGTTAGGAGTCTTAGGACACCTTACGACACACTTTAGCATTCCAATGTGTCAAAATGGGTCATGGGGACTCCCTAGGGGTCCTAACATGTGATAAGGCTTAATAGGACCCCTAGGGAGTCCCTGTGACTCCTTTTGACACATTGGCATGCTCTAGTTTGTCTTAAGGGGTCTTAGGACACCTTCAAACACACTTGAGCATTCCAATGTTTCAAAAGGGGTCATGGGGACTTCCTAGGATTCCTAACACATCATAAGGCATACTAGGACCCCTAGGTAGTCCCCATGACCCCTTTTGACACATTGGGATGCTCAAGTGTGTCTTAAGGGGTCCTACGACACCTTAATACACACTTGAGCATTCCAATGTGTCAAAATGGGTCATGGGGACTCCCTAGGGGTCCTAACATGTGATAAGGTGTACTAGGACCATGAGGGAGTCCCCATGACTCCTTTTGACACATTAGAATGCTCAAGTGTGTCTTAAGGTGTCGTAGGACCCCTTAAGACACACTTGTGCATTCCAATGTGTCAAAAGGGGTCATGGGGACTCCCTAGGGGTCCTAACATGTGATAAGGCATACTAGGACCCCTAGGGAGTCTCCGTGACCCCGTTTGACACATTGGAATGCTCAAGTGTGTCTTAAGGGGTCTTAGGACCCCTTCAGACACACTTGAGCATTCCAAAGTGTTAAAAGGTGTCATGGGGACTCCCTAGGGGTCCTGACACATGATAAGGTGTACTAGGACCACTAGGGCATCCCCATGACCCCTTTTAACAAATTGGAACACTCAAGTGTGTCTTAAGGGGTCCGTTCCAATGTGTCAAAAGGGGTCATGGGGACTCCCTAGGGGTCCTAGTATGCCTTATCATGCGTTAGGACCCCTAGGGAGTCCCCATGACCCCTTTTGACACATTGGAATGCTCAAGTGTGGCTTAAGGGGTTGTAGGACCCCTTAAGACACACTTGAGTATTCCAATGTGTCAAGAGGGTTCATGGGGACTCTTTAGGGGTCCTAATACCCCTTATCATGCGTTAGGAGCCCTAGGGAGTCCCCATGACCCCTTTTGACACACTTGAGTATTCCAATGTGTCAAAAGGGGTCATGGGGACTCCCTAGGGGTCCTAGTACACTTTATCACATGTTAGGACCCCTAGGGTATCCCCATGATCCCTTTTGACACATTAGAATGCTCAAGTGTGTCTTAAGGGGTTGTAGGACCCATTAAGACATACCTGAGCATTCTAATGTGTCAAAAAGGGTCATTGGGACTCCCTAGGGGTCCTAGTATGCCTTATTATGCGTTAGGATGCCTAGGGAGTCTCCATGACCCCTTTTGACACATTGGAACATTGAAGTGTGTCTTAAGGGGTCTTAGGACCCCTTAAGACACACTTGAGTGTTCCAATTTGTCAAACGGGGTCATGGGGACTCCCTAGAGGTCCTAATACGCCTTATCACACATTAGAACACCTAGGGAGTCCCCATGACCCCTTTTAACATATTGAAATGCTCAAGTGTGTCTTAAGGGGTCCTACTACGCCTTAAGACACACTTGAGCATTCCAATGTGTCAAAAGGGGTCATGGGGATTCCCTAGGGGTCCTAGTACACCTTATCACTCGTTAGGACCCCTAGGGAGTCCCTATGACCCCTTTTGACACATTGGAATGCTCAAGTGTGTCCGAAGGGGTCCTAAGACCCCTTAAGACACACTTGAGCATTCCAATGTGTCAAAAGGGGTCACAAGGACTCGCTTGAGGTCCTATTAAGCCTTATCACGCGTTAGGACCCCTAGGGATTCCCCATGACCCTTTTTGACACATTGGAATGCTCAAGTGTGTCGTAAGGTGTCCTAAGACCCCTTACAACACACTTGAGTCTTTCAATGTGTCAAAAGGGGTCATGAGGACTACCTAGGGGTCCTAGTACACCTTATCATGTGTTAGGACCTGTAGGGAGTCCCCATGACCCCTTTTGACACATTGGAATGCTCAAGTGTGTCTTAAGGGGTCTTAGGAGCCCTTAAGACACACTTGAGTGTTCCAATGTGTCAAACAAGGTCATGAGGACTCCCTAGATGTCCTAGTATGCCTTATCACATGTTAGGACACCTAGGGAGTCCCCATGACCCCTTTTGACACATTCGAATGCTCAAGTGTGTCTTAGGACCCCTTAAGACACACTTGAGCATTCCAATGTGTCAAAAGGGGTCATTGCGACTCCCTAGGGGTCCTAGTACACCTTATCCTATGTTAGGACCCCTAGGGAGTCCCCATGACCCTTTTTGACACATTGGAATGCTGAAGTGTGTCTTAAGGGGTCCTACGACCCCTTAAGACACACTTCAATGTTCCAATGTGTCAAAAGGGGTCATGGGGACTCCCTACGGATCCTAGTATGCCTTATCATGTGTTAGGACCCCTAGGAAGTCCCCATGACCCCTTTTAACACATTGGAATGCTCAAGTGTGTCTTAAGGGGTTCGAAGACCCCTTAAGATGCACTTGAGCATTCCAATGTGTCAAACATGGTCATGGGGACTCCCTAGCGGTCCTAGTACACCTTATCACGTGTTAGGACCCATAGGAAGTCCCCCTGACCCTTTTTGACACATTGGAATGCTCAAGTGTGTCTTAAGGGGTCATCCTAACATTCCAATGTGTCAAAATGGGTCATGGGGACTTCCTAGGGGTCCTAACACGTGATAATGTTTACTAAGACCGCTAGGGAGTCCCGATGACCCTGTTTGATACATTGGAATGCTCAAGTGTGTCTTAAGGGGTCTTAGGACCCGTTCAGACACACTTGAGCATTCCAAAGTGTCAAAAGGGGTCATGGGGACTCCCTAGGGGTCCTAGTATGCCTTATCATGCGTTAGGACCCCTAGGAAGTCCCCGTGACCCCTTTTGACGCATTGGAATGCTCAAGTGTGTCTTAAGGTGTCCTATGACCCTTTTGGACACACTTGAGCATTCGAATGTGTCAAAAGGGGTCATGGGGACTCCCTAGGGTTCCTAACGTGTGATAAGGCATTCTAAGACCCTTAGGGAGTCCTCGTGACCCTGTTTGACACATTGGAATGCTCAAGTGTGTCTTTAGGGGTTTTAGGACCCCTTCAGACACACTTGAGCATTCCAAAGTGTCAAAATGGATCATGGGGACTCCCTAGGTGTCCTTGTATGCCTTGTCACGCGTTAGGACCCCTAGGGAGTCCCTGTGACCCCTTTTGACACATTTGAATGCTCAAGTGTGTCTTAATGGGTCCTAAGACCCCTTAAGACACACTTGAGCATTCCAATGTGTCAAAAAGGGTCATGGGGACTCCCTAGGGTTCCTATTATGCCTTATCACGCGTTAGGACCGCTAGGGAGTTCCCGTGACCCATTTTGACACATTGGAATGCTCAAGTGTATCTTAAGGGGTTCGTACTAGGATCCCTTGCGAGTCCCCATGACCCGTAGGAAGTCTCTCTCTCTGCCTCTAGTGAACTATTCTTGAAAGCCTCCATTTCTGCGTAGCTAGGGTTTACAACACCTTTAAAAGGAACATTTAATACAAAGATTTAGCCGAGCACCTTTAAAGACCTAAAAGAAACTAGAATGAAATTTACGCCAAAAATACATACCGCATTTTTGTATGTAGTACCGTAAGCTTCAAAAATCCAGTTGGCTTCCTCTGCTAAGGCATGAAGAACTTCATTAATGTTTGCTCTAGGAGGAAGATTATAATTTTCATATTTCTATATATATATTATATACCTCAATATATGTAAAAGTTCAATTTTTTTCATTTGCTCCGGCCCTTTTTTCATCAGCCTGGGAATATCGAATACCCGATATGGAATCGGATACCCGATTTTTGCTAGGTAATATTTGACCAAAATATTCCCTGTCCCCACAGACCAAACAATCATGGGATTTTATACTTTTTTCATACGTTGCAAAACAAAAAATGTGATTTGGGGCCCATTGTTTGATTTTTGTCGACTTGTGGTCTCACCATGGGAAGCAGCAGTCATTGAAAGGCTAAATGCAAGAGGAAGCTAACAGATGGTGAAATTCAAGCATATAGGGAAAAAGATAAGGAAAATCACCGAAGAAGGAGAGAAGGTATGTTAAACATTAATCAAGGTGACCCCGTAAATGTAGTTGTAATTGAAGAGGATGTTCAATTTAAAAATGCACAGATGGAGATTGAAAATGTAGACTTTGGGAATGAAAATGTTGCACAAGAACCACTTGAACGTTATACATCTCCAAATTATATGTGAAATGAAGTCCCTTGCAATAAAGATAATCAATCTTCAAATTTGGGGCTTTCAAGAACACCTAAATGGTTAATTGAAATTGAGGAGAACATTATGAATAATTGGGAAGGAAAGAGGTCACATAGAACCGTTAGGTTGTGGGCTTCAAGACTTTATGATCAATTTTTTTGAAACAAGACATTGGTTGAGAAATGTCAAATTTTTGTGCAGTTGTTAAAGATGCAAAAGATGAGACCTGTGCTTGTGAAATTGAAGATTCGTGTGAACAAGAAAATGGAGAGAAGTGCCATTGTTGTGAAGAATCTTTTCAATGCTCTCAATAGCATTGGGAAGACTACTAGAGAAAAAGATAAGAGAGTTGCTCGCAGGGTTATTACAACCTCCTTAGTAAGTCATCAGTTGAGAAAGGCTCGTTTGATGAGACAAACTTGTGTTGACTTCAATATAGACCGTAAAACATTGGGTAGAGCACTTGCAAGAAGAGAAAGACTTGATGATCCGCTTCAAATTGATACATGGGCTTATGGTGGGAGACTTCCACGTTTCGATAAGAAGCTAACAGATGTTGTCAAGGATGAAATTCAACAATTTTGGGATGCTAACTCAAGAGTGTCACCAAATGTGAAGGATGTCTTGAAGTTGAGAGTTGGCAATCGAGACTGCACTCCACATCCTAAACATTATGTGGAGGTAAGTCAAACAATGTTGTATAAATTTTTTTTTGATACACATCCAACATTGAGAATATCACAAAGGTCTTTTGAATCCGTGAAGCCATTTTATTGTGTACCCCTTAAGATTTGAAATACATGTTGTTGCAAATATCATGTTGAGTTTTCAATGCATCATGAATTATTATGGTTCATTCGTTCTACTTTTCATAATAATGAAATGCTAGAGGATTGTGGTGCAAGTGGTCTTCCCAAATCATCAAGAGACTTGCTAGATCAATTTTTATGTCATAGAGATGATGGTTGTTTATTTTATAAAAAAGATTGCTTAAATGCCAAGTGCTCAGAATGTGGTGGCTTGTCCAAGTTTAGAACATGTTTTCATGAGGGTTTGGAACACAATTTTGGAAAGACACTCGTCCAAAAAAAGGTATATGAAATAGTGAAATATACATTGAAGAGTGGAGGTGAAGGCTCTAGATGTGAGTTAGTTGCAAAAGAATACAATGTTGCTGATTTTATCTTAGATTTCAAGACAAATCTTTTTTACAAGTATGCAAGGCATAGTCATAGGTCTCAATGGTTGGATCAACAATTTAGGACATGTAAGGACACTTTCCCCATTGGAACTATTATATCCATTGTAGACTTTGCGGAGAACTATACATTGCAGCCCTAAAATGAGACTCAAGTTCAATATTACAATTCCATTCAGGTTGCTATTTTTGTACACATGACATATAGACATTCCCTTGATAGCACAAAAGATGAGTGAAAGATAATAAGAGAGTACCATTTTTATATGAGCGACGACAGGTCTCACTCTCATGAGTTTGTTGAAAATTATTACTATTTTGACTTCTTGCAGGAAACTGGTATTGCTATGGATAGACATCTCATTTGGTCGGATAATTGCATCAGTCAATTTAAGAATGCCAAAATGTTTTATTGGTTGTGTAGAATGCATGTGGAGAGAGGTGTACCTCATATTTGGAGTTTTTTTGAGTCAGGGCATGGGAAAGGGGAGCATGATGGAGTAGGTGTGTGTGTGAAAAGAGCTCTAGTTAAGGAGCAATTGAGGATTTTAGGTGCTCTACTTCTTGATGCTCATTCTATTGTTGATTGGTGTACTTTAGCATTGTCACAAGGGGGGACTCTTGATTCTACAATGCATAGATTCTTTTGGTTGGTTGAGGAGGGAACTATAGGAGATAGATTGGATTGTCAAACAGTGAAAGACTCTTCAAAAATGCATTCATTCCGAAGCTCCAATAGTAGTACATGGACCATTTGGACATGAGATTTGGCTTGTTTTTGCCCCATGTTTTTTCGGTATGATTGGGATCACTGTGAGTCAAGTGAGTGGGTGGATACATGGGTTCCACAGTATCTGACTCCTTTATCTTTGACACTCTATAAGAAATGATGACATGGACACTTTAGTTGACTATGACCATCTTTCAGATCTTTTGAAGCCAGGAGATGTTTTTGCATTGGTTGCACCGTAGGGGAATGATGAGAGGTCAGATTATTGGTTAGCACGTTGTGTACAAGGTAAACAGAAGCTTGTACAACTGATGATAGATGGTGATGGGTTCACATATCCTACTAGTTTAGTTGTTGTTGCAAGAACATGGCTGTGAACATACATGATTCGAAAGAATGGAGTTCCCACATTTGAAGACTATGAGAAGCACAAAACTATTCTCATGTATTCACACCTTGTTATAGCAACAAATGTCAAGTTGTCAAAGCATCAAGGAAGACCAAAGATAAAAAGAACTTTGGACTATTACTATTGCTGATCATGAAGGACTATTGGAGACCCTGAAGCAAAGAGATGACCCTTCAGGAACACTTGACTAGGTAATAAGTTAACTTAGTGCATTGTTTTCTAAGTTCGTTAAGCTTAATTTCAATACATTAATTTGACCTTTCTTAGATTGTATTTTGAGTCAATAAACTTGGTTTTGTATGTGGATTGTAACTTGTGTAGGAGCACCTATGAAGATGCCTACGGTCACCATGGATCCAATCAGAGATAGAAGGACAAAAGGATCCTTAATGGTTAATTGAGATCTTTTGAAGCCTATAATGGCAATTTGTAACAATCAATTTGATTTAAAAGTTAAATGTCCTAAAACTCTTCATAAGGACTTATGACCAAAATCATGTATGGGTGGCCAATAGTGCCAAGAAGGGATCTTACATGTCATATACTTATGTCATTTGCATGGTTTGAATTCTTACATGTTTGATTGTTGTTTCTAATGCTTAAAGGATATTATTTTTTATCATTTCAAACAATCTATAAAAGTTAAACCTCAAACATAATAAGCTCCACAGTTCAAATTTCACAAGCTTAATCATGATTAATTTCATAGTTCAAATTTCAAACATACCACTAACAGTCAGTTGAAAGTGGCTCGGAAACGTATCTTTCAAACCGATAGCGATCTTCCATGGCTTGTATCTCGGACCTTGTGATAGGTATCAAAAAATTGTTAGGTGCTACAAGATCATGTTTCTGAGGTCTAAAATAACCTCTCTTGATTTTGGGCGATTCAACTTCGTTTTCATTTGGCAAGGTGATCTCAGTCGATGCCAAAACTTGTAGTGAGGGTCAGTTGAAAGTGGCTCAGTAGCGTATCTTTCAAACCGTCCAACCTGGCATTGAACCATCTACTCCATTAGCTCTGGTTGGCCAGGTAAACACCAGTAACAACCCCGTTCTACCCACAGAGTCACCGGAACGCTTGCGACCACGCTCGACCCAAGTGACCCCAAGGTGCACTAAGCACGATTGGGTAGCGATCTTCTGAGGCTTGTATCTCAGACCTCATGAGAGGTATTGACAAACTATTAGGTGCTACGAGATCATGTTTTTGAGGTCTACAATAACCTCTCTTGGTTTTGGGCGATTCAACTTTATTTTCATTTGGCAAGGCGATCTCAGTCGATGCCAAAACTTGCAGTGAGGGTCAGTTGAAAGTGGCTCAGTAGCGTATCTTTCAAACCATCTGACCTAGCATCAAACCATCTGCTCCATTGGCTCCGGCTGGCCTGGTAAACACCAGTGACAACCCTGTTCTACCCACAGAGTCATCGGAACACTCGCGACCATGCTCGACCCAAGTGACCCTAAGGTGCACTAAGCACAATTGGGCAATAATCTTGCGGGGATCATATCTCGGACCTCATGAAAGGTATTGAAAAATTGTTAGGTGCTATGGGATTTTCTTTTGAGGTCTAAAATAACCTCTCTCAGTTTTGGGCGATTCGACTTCGTTTGCATTTGGCAAGGCGATCTCAGTCGATGCCAAAACTTGCAGTGAGGGTCAGTTGAAAGTGGCTTAGCAGCGTATCTTTCAAACCATCTGACCTGGCATCAAACCATCTGCTCCATTAGCTTTGGTTGGCTGGGTAAATGCCAGTGACAACCCTGTTCTACCCACAGAGTCACCAGAATGCTCGCGACCATGCTCAACCCAAGTGACCCCAAGGTGCACTAAGCACGATTGGGCAGCGATCTTGCGGGGCTCATATCTCAAACCTCGTGAGAGGTATTGACAAAATGTTAGGTGCTACAGGATCATGTTTTTGAGGTCTACAATAACCTCTCTCAGTTTTGGGCAATTTGACTTCATTTTCATTTGGCAAGGCGATCTTAGTCAATGCCAAAACTTGCAGTGAGGGTCAGTTGAAAGTGGCTCAGCATCGTATCTTTCAAACCATTCATCCTGGCATTGAACTGTTTACTCCATTAGCTCCGGTTGGCCGGGTAAACACTAGTGACAACCCTGTTCTTCCCATAGGGTCACCAAAACGCTTGTGACCATGCTCGACCCAAGTGACCCCAAGGTGCACTAAGCATGGTTGGGCAGAAATCTTGTGGGGCTCGTATCTCAGACCTCGTGAGAGGTATTGACAAATTTTTAGGTGCTACAAGATCATGTTTTTGAGGTCTACAATAACCTCTCTCAGTTTTGGGTGATTCAACTTTGTTTGCATTTGGCAAGGCGATATCAGTTGATGCCAAAACTTGTAGTGAGGGTCAGTTGAAAGTGGCTCAACAGTGTATCTTTCAAACTGTCCCACATGGCATCAAATCGCCTACTCCATCAGCTCTGGTTGGCTGGGTAAACGCTAGTGACAACCCTGTTCTACCCACAGAGTCACCGGAACACTCGCGACCACGCTCGACCCAAGTGACCCCAAGGTGCACTAAGCATGATTGGGCAGCAATCTTGTGGGGCTCATATCTCGGACCTCATGAGAGGTATCAAAAAACCATTAGGTGCTACAAGATTGTGTTTTTGAGGCCTACAATAACCTCTCTTAGTTTTGGGCGATTCGACTTCATTTGCATTTGGCAAGGCAATCTCAGTTGATGCCAAAACTTGCAGTGAGGGTCAGTTGAAAGTGGCTCTACAGCGTATCTTTCAAACCGTTTGACCTGGCATTGAACTATCTACTCCATCAGCTCTAGTTGGTTGGGTAAATGTCAGTGACAGCCCCGTTCTACCCACAGAGTCACCGGAACGCTCGCGACCATGCTCGACCCAAATGACCCCAAGGTGCACTAAGCACGATTGGGTAGTGATCTTGCGGGGCTCGTATCTCAGACCTCGTGAGAGGTATCAACAAACCATTAGGTGTTATGGGATCATGTTTTTGAGGTCTACAATAACCTCTCTCAATTTTGGGCGATTCGACTTCATTTGCATTGGGAAAGGCAATCTTAGTCGATGCCAAAACTTGCAGTGAGGGTCAGTTGAAAGTGGCTCAGTGGCGTATCTTTCAAACTGTCTAACCTGGCATCAAACTGTCTGTTCCATCAGCTTCGGTTGGCTAGGTAAATGCTAGTGACAACCTTGTTTTGCTTGATGGAGCCTTAATTTTTTACAAAAATTAGGTCCTCCATTTGAGAAATAATGTTTGAAATTTGATAAGGTTGTCATTGATGTCATTGAAGGTTTTTTGGTTGCTCACAAGATATACGAACACATACTATTAAGTGGACATAAAAACTAGGACAGATAGCAAAGACTATTGAATAAATAGCGTCGATAACTATGCAACTTGGCAATGTTGGAACATTAAGCATCATATCAACATTCGAATGGAGTGAAGTATACACACCAAAAATTAATGATCAAAGTCAACCCAAATAAATTTCATTTCCTCATAGATGTTAATAGCTACAGCATATTACAAAGATGACAAACATATTATTTGGAAGAATATTACAAGAGGCGGTAAAGTAAAACTCATCATGAAAGTCCAGTCAGCAATAATCAACCCATGAAGCAACAACTTCATCAAATGAAGTGAACACAACATGAGTTAAAGATTGATTAAACATATGTGTATGAAGACATTCGAAGGAGCCATGTAGTAATAAAAAATAAATATACACAGTGCTGAGCATAGTTCGAAGGCAGTATTAAAATCATTCAATGAACATTTGAGAGACGATATATTCAAGAGATGTGTTTTTGTAAGTCTGAGGGATATCATGTTGCACAAGCAATCATATATTATACACAACAGAAAAGTCAATAGTCACATGTCATATCTATCAATGGTAATATTGAAGATTGGAAATAAAGACCATAAGCTTATATGATAATGGAGATTTTTTATAGCATGAACTGAAGGCTCCTGCATACACGATGATATTGAAACATTATTGCCGATAGTTAAAATTATTATAAGTGTGAACAAAAAGCATTGAAAATGATAATATATGAAATTAGAAATGCAAGTATGAGACTGAATGCGCACACAATGAAAAATAGCGACATAATTGATGGTATAGAATTTGTATACAAAAATTCATAGAAGTGGTAAACAAAACTCTCATATTAGCAGCGATTGAAGTTTTTATTTAGTGATGAAGAGCAGATGGCATGGTTTTTGTTTTGCAGAGAAATGATCTTCAGTATCGGTACTGATGGCCTCATCATCGTCTCAGGCACAGGGAAAGTTAAGCACCAGAAATCTAGGAAATCTATAGAAGTTAAACCTCAAACATAATAAGCTCCATGAACAGGGTATTCCAGAGTAAAGAAAAACAAATGTAACTTCAACAAGATATAATTTAAATCATAATGATAATCATAGTCAAGATATAACTTCACCATTCAATTCCATAAACATGAATAATAAATATGTATATACAAAAGATGACGCAAATATAACATATAAATGAACATGTTCTATATATGTATCAAATGTATCAAAAGTATGTTCATATACAAATATGGCACATGCCATTTCAAAATGTCTACAAAATCAATGTTTTAAGGTGTACAATGTGGCATATATGCCATCTCAAAATGTGCAAAGTGTCATCTCTAAATGACCACAAAACTAAAACTGCATCCTATGCTGTAGGGGGATCATCAAAATGTAGCCTCTTTGAAGAAGTGTTGGGCTCTGATTGATCCTGCATAAAAAATGAGTTCAAACCAAAGTTAGATTGCTTACTTTATATATATATATATATATATATATATATATATATATATATATATATATATATATATATATATATATATATATATATATATATATATATATATATATATATATATATATATATATATATATATATATATATATATATATATATATATATATATATATATAATTCATAATTCAAACACTAATTTAATTAAAATTATAACTAAATACAAATATTTGTACCTGGTCTCTCGATTGCCTACCATGATCAGGTGTCCTAGCATAAGTCCTAGGTAGCGAAGGGACCATGCGAGCAATACCAACTTTGACCTATAAATATATATTTGCAATAATGAGATTAGTAGAGTGGTGCAACATAGAGTAATAAATCTACAAAATAGGATGATAGCATAATAAAATTACAAATTGATTGAACTAAAATTAAAACTTACATCTGGTGATCCCTCCTCTGGAATAGTGGGTTGGGTCAACAAAGAAATGAAAGATTCCCGTGGGCCCTCCCTCACAGTCGGAGTAACCTATGAGAGTAAAAAGATTGTCAACTATATATCAATGTACTTCATCATAGCAACCCTGGTTACAAAATACAAATAAAAATACGTAAAAGTCTACGTACAATCGGGCTATCACTCCGAATCAAGACACCTGTAACCCTACGCCGCTGAACCAGTGTCAGGACATCATCAATAGCCACACTCTATATAATAAAGTGCAAGTAAAATATTTATTACTACACACAAGTGGCATACATATGCATGCATAATTAATCTTAAACAATTAACTACCTTTCCTTTGTTGAGACCTGATGAAGGAACCCCCTCATGCCCCCCACTGACATCGGTTGTAGCTTGCAAGAACACAATAAGATGACAATATATATTAGTAAATGTATGAATTTTATTTCTCTAATTGATAGAGATTTAAGCATGTACACCAAATGATATAAAAAAAAACTAATGGGTACATAATTTATAATATACCGTATAGTCATCAAGGCCAAATGAAATGGCCGAAAGTGTGGACTCATCCACCTGTCTCACCTCCTCCTGTGTCATTGTCTGAACATAAATGGAAAAAATATATATACATAAGTGCATGCAATCATTAAAACTAATCTAAATAAAAAATTATTTTTAAATTAAATAAGTCATGTGATAAATTTATTTATAATGTTTAGTCTTACTATATCAACAGGAGTCAATGGCTCTATGTGCACCTCCTGAGCACTCTCATGAGATGTAGATGCTCCATGAGGTGTTGCAGCCTCTGCAGTTGCGTCTCCTGTATCCTCCTCATCAATATCATGAAACTGATATGTATCAAAATCAGTAAGCGGTCTGAGGCACATATGCCTACACATAATGCACATATGGGGCTCACATACATGTGAACTCCGACGAGATGTCGATGCACCAGCAGCATCCACAAGAGGCAACACTGACCTGGTCTGTGTGATCAACTGATCACTTAGTAAATGAATGGCCCTAATAGTTTGTGAGGCAGCCTCTGCAATGATATCGGGATGCTGCACTAGAGGAGGGGGTGCGACATCAGTGGGGGGGACAAAGTTAGTGGCCTTTTGGTGCTAGGAAGATGGCCTAGTCTGAGGAGCTCCTCTGCCTACACCCATGTTGGGCCTCAAACTCCAATAATCAACATGGTGACCAAGCACAAACTCAGCATACAATTTTTTAATGAAATAAAATGGGACCTCCAAATTGCTATGGGGTGGTTTATCAAAAACCATCCACTAACGATCCCAAAAGTTTGTGCGCATTGCTTCATTTGTGCACCATTTTATTGATAATTTGGGCTTTTTGGGGTCAACTGGTATTCTGGTTTTAGGATCAACAAAAAGGGCGGCTATATCTTCCTTAGTTATATTAAGGGCCGCAATCCCATCATGGTCAAGCCTGCCATCAAATTGGGCATGCATATCATCATGACAATGAAGAGCAGCATTATGTTGCTGCGTGAGTGTGTCAATGTTTCCAATAATTGTATTTAGTGTGGCAAGCATGGGACCTAATGTAGGTATATTTTGATATGTGTTTTGGAAACCTCGTATTGTGTTCAAATTTTCTTGTATCAAATCTTGTAAAGATTTAGGGTTTAGATATGGGGGATTGTTTACGAGATCGTTATTTGGTGTGGGAGGGTTATTTTCTTCATTATTGTCAGCCATGCCTGATTAAATAAAAAACAAATCAAAATTTCAATCTAATTTCATATATTATTACAAATATAAATACAAAACCCTATTTAAAAAAAAATGCTACATTTAGCATGAAAATGAAATAAATTAATAAAAATTATACAAATAACTACTTACTGAATATGCTCAGAGTCGAATTTGTTGTTTCCAATATCAAGTTCCCAAAAATATATCGGGTATATGAAAATCGCGGAAAGAAACTTGAAGAAAATCACGCAAGGAAATGAAGAAAAGGGCTCATGGGTTTCAGATTTATGCCACAGTTATCGGGTACCCGATAATATCGAGTCGGGTACCCGATATTATCAGGTACCCGATAAGGTTTGGGTTTTGGTGGCAGGCTTGCCCAGGTGTACTGACACCCAGGCCTACTAAAAAGTCAACAAGTTCTTTCATGCGCTTTTGGATGAGTGAAAAGTGAATATTTTTCACATCGCCACTTTTTGGCCCCTCGTGATCTTGCACATACCCAGTTTATTTTTTAGACATTTTTGTATAAATGTATGACATAATAAGCATATTGAACAAATACCCTACCATTGATTTAATGTGATTTTGAGCTGCCATTTCTTTATCTTTAGATTTTTAAGTGTTTACAAACAATGATGATAATAATGCAGAAGCAATACCACCATGAGGTACAAGCGAGTACATATACACAAATAAATTACTATCAACAATCCTCAAGAGTCTTATGACAAAGAATTACGTATAAAGAAATAAATATTTAGATTAAGAATAATTATAATTAACTTATATGAATAACAATTACATCCAATTGTTTCCTACCTGAAACTAATTTCACAAGCTCTGCAACTTCCCACTCTGCCTTCGAATTCAAACTGCTCACTCCCATGCCCACCTCCCCTGGAGGGAATCTGCCCCTCTTTCAGGTCCCCACATTGGACCCCATGGTCCCGAGGTTGTTTTCTTTGGCACGAGACGGGCCATGAAAGAGTCAACAAAAGATTCCCAAAGGGAATCCTCTTCTGCTAATGCCCCTTCATGCCCGCCAAAGACAAGCTGGAAAAGAGCTCTTGTGGGTGAGGTCCAGGATACTCTAGAATCCCTTCTGGTGGATTTTATTTAGTCTGAGGAAGGCACTGAACTCTCGCTACTTGATTCGGTGGTTAACAGGACCATGGCTGATTTCCAGTTGGCTCTGGTGGGTTGTTTCTTCAACTTTTGACCTACCATCGAAATGGTCAGAAAGTGGGTGGCTACCCAGTGAAAGGTTAAGGGTTTTGTCTTAACCTCTGCTATGCCTGGTGGGCTCTTCCTCTTCAAGTTCAACACTTTGGAGGATCTGGCCTCTATTTTATTCAGGCTCATGGGTCTATGGTAAGCACTTCCTTGCTCTGGCAAAATGGAAACCCGGATTTAATCCGCCGATAGAGCTAAGTAGGATGACTCCTGTGTGGGTGCGCCTCCCTAGACTTTCACTTGAATATTGGGATTAATAGGTGTTCAGGTGGATTGGTGACTCCTTTGGCACATATTTTACGGTGGACCAGGTAACCCGCTCTAAATTTAGGTTGGTGTTTGCTAGGTTCTGCATTAATGTTACCCTGAATAAAACCCTCCCCAACTTTGTTATTTTGAAATCCAAGTTGGGCAAATGGACTTGGGCCCTATTTTATGAGAATGCCACCCTCTTTTTCCAGAAATGTGACTCCAGGGGCCACACCAGTGAAGCGTGAAAATCCTTTATACATGAAGGAAAAAATAAGAACAAGGATAAGGGCACCTCTGAGGAGCCACCCATGGTTGCAGGGGAAGAGAAAGAGAAGACCAACCCCCCTGGGTGGCTGAAGTGCTAGAAAACCTAGAACTAGAAAATCTAGAGGTGGAAGAGGGTGAGATTGCCACCCCTCCAGAGAATGACAGGGTAACCCCTAAACCTAAGGGTCCTAAACCCCTTCCGGAGGTTATGTCATTGGAGAACGCCTCAGTGATCACTCTGGAGACAAGTGTGATCACTTCTTTGGATGTGGAACAACCTGCCATTGTGGTCCCACTCAAAATAAAATCCCCTAAGGATGCTGCAAATCTTCCTCTGTAGTCAGAGGAAAGGAACTACCCTCCCTCACCTAGCTCCCTAGATGATGTACGTCCACTCCGAGGAAAATGATGGTGGAGAATGGAAGACACAAAAAAAGAAAACTAAGCCCAAAAAGGTGGATGTGGGAATGGAAACACCTAGAGGGAGGCCATCGGAACATGCCAGGAGATCAAGAGGGACTATAAGGGAAGTTGCGGCAGGTAGGCAGCAAATTTTAGAAACAAGTTTTAAAAATAAGAAATGATTTGTCTTTCTTGGAATATTAGAGGTCTTAACAGCCCCCTCAAGCAATGTGCTATTAAACAATACATTTTTGCTCATAAGTTGGATATTCTTCTCATCCAAGAAGTTAAGACCTCTTTCAATAATTTTGCCTCCCTAGTTAGCAATCTCTGGCTGGGTGTCAAGTTTTCCTACTTTGAGGCCTCAGGTGCTTCTAGGGTATAGCCACTCTTTGAAATCCTAACACTGTTATTGATGAACCCCTGGCCTTCTCCCTGAACTTCCTTGCTATTACCTTCAGGAAAAATCCACACTTGTTTAATATTTATGCCCCTAATACATAGAATGACAGGTTGTCCCTTTGGAAGGATATCATCTATTGTATGGATCAGGACACCTTTGCTAATTATTTGGTGATTGGTGACTTCAATACCCCTCTCTACCCCTCAGAAAAATGCGGAGGTCTAATGGACTATTCTGATAGTATGGGGGACCTTGCAGAATTTATCTCTTGCTCTGGTCTTTTGGACATTGATCTTAAAGGAAATCCCTTCACCTGGTCCAACACCCGAAAGGGCTCCCATCTTATACAAGTGCA
This sequence comes from Chamaecyparis obtusa, assembly GCA_027943335.1. Classification (NCBI taxonomy): domain Eukaryota; kingdom Viridiplantae; phylum Streptophyta; class Pinopsida; order Cupressales; family Cupressaceae; genus Chamaecyparis; species Chamaecyparis obtusa. Next base: position 350,308 of record BSBK01012290.1, on the reverse strand, counting down.
GCTAGATCGAGTGCTAGCTACCTCCTCTTGGGACCTGTGCTTGACCTCCACCCTGTACTCCCTCCCCAAAACCACCTCTGATCCACTAGTATATTTGACCTTAAATTTTGACTAAACAATTCAACCATCAAATAAAAATGTTTAGGTTGGTCGCATTATAGAAGGAAAGCTTTTGTTTTTTTTTAATACATGCCCGTGTTGGTCACAATTTCCACCAACACAGTGTTAGTTGAAATTGTGACCACCACGGGCATGTATTAAAAAAAAACAAAATTTTGAAACTTCATTTCAGCACACGTGAAGGAGGTAGAAGCTAGAACAGGGTAGAAGTGAAGGAGGTATGTGCTTTGATCTTTGTTCTTTGATGGATGGCCACAACCTATTTTATAGTTTAATTTATGTGCACTTAGTTCCAAAACCCTAATCTTTGCATTGACTGGAAGTGTTTCTCTAAACAAATATTGTCTTGCCTCATCTATGAATTCTCTAAGCATTTATCAATCGGTCCATAAGCCTTGTCTGTGTTCACAAAAGAAATTCTGCGTTGAAGTGTACTCAAATACACTCACGGGAATGGTATTTTGTTACCTAAACTATTCATGATTGCCATAGTCGACCGTGAGGAAAACATGTCGTGGTCTGTTAAAAAGGAATCCCGTTAAGTCATCCCAGTTCACTTGCATTGGATTTAAATTTCCAAAACTACGAGACGCTCTGGCAGACCAAACTCAAAACCACTGTGTCAGCTCTGTTATGAAGTCATGGCCCTAATTTGTGCTTTCATCAAGGAGATGCCATGCCACTAGATGAAAAAACAAATTAGGGTAATGTTATTTAACTTGTTCAGTGCTCAGAATTGGGAAAGACATTAACTGCGCTTCATGGTCGATGCCCTAGTTTGGGTGTAATCAATGTGTGGAACCACTGAAGTAAACAAATGTCTGCAACAATGAATGAAAAGGGATTAATACAACAATAACACTAGTCTTAGGTACCCTCTCACAATCCATTTCAGTTGACACCAACCTAATTTGATCAACTAGGTTGAAATGCCCAGAAATTGGTTGTGGGCGCATTTCATTTGAGCATTTCATTTCAAACTTCATTTGAAACTTCATTTGAGCATTTCATTTTAGCGTACGTGGAGCCGGTAGAAGCTAACAGGGTGAAGAGTTGAACCAGAGGGTTAAGGTATATCGAATCAATTTCCAATAAGAATTGAATGCTATATATAAACTGTGGATTTAGGATTTACGAAAAGTTGGTTGAATTAGTTGTTTAGAATTTATATAAGTTGAAAATGGATAAAACTGTAAGCAATAGAAATACTCTATTTTCTGCAAAATTCATTCATCTTGAAGTCTCAATTCGGTTATTCTGATGCATTAAAGGAATTGCAATGTTTCTTTGTTCAATTCATGCCATTTTCGAATGAGTCTCATTTTATATTGAAACTGTTGTTATGCCAGTGGTCTATCTAATAGCATTTCTTATTTTAGTTTACTGTTATTGCAGTAGGAACTTAGAATAATGAGAACCATTCTAACCTAATAATGAGAACCATTCTAACTATTGTTACGCTAGTGATCTATCTAATAATGAGAACCATTCTAACCATGGAATGTTAATTCTAACCTATATTATTAGATCATTAACCGTGCATATGCAGAGTTGTGTGGAGTAAAGGTGATCACAGTTAAATAACAGTGAGAAAATACAATGAAATTGGATGCAATGTGTAGTAGTGGATGATCTGTCCGAATAAGGAAGGGTTTTTATGTTTCAAAACATTTTTTCATGTTGAATGAATGGTGATTCCATCACTAATCTAATGCAGGAGTGAGTTGTAACAGGAGATTGGGGAAGCCCTAGCAAACCAGGGTTTGGAGTCAAGAGTTGGGGGTTTTGGTGTTGCAGGGCCTGTTAGTCTAATTGCTTGTGGATTTAACCATTTTGAGTCATTTTATAACTCTTCTGAAGGTTTTTTGGGATAAGGGAATGTGAGGAGAGTAGTTGCTTTGAAAATTTGGTCATTTTCATGCATTGAAAATAGGGGTTCAGTCATGGTTAGGTGTGTTGGTCCAAAGTAACCCTATAAAAGCTTTTGGTGTGTTATAGAACTCTGAAAAGGGTGTCTAGAAATGTTTTCATCTTGTCAAGTGTTTTGAGGGAAGACAAAGTTATTACCATCCTAAGTCTGTTGCAGGGTTATTGGCAGCCTATTAAGCCTTTGGAACAGTTTGAAAGAACTTTGTGTATTGGAAGCATGGGAATTAAAATAGAGTCTTAGAATTCCTTGAGTCTAAGTGGTTTGAAGCCTAGGAAACCTAATCCATCATTGTGTAGTATTGTGGAGGCCTTGAAAAGTTAGATCTTTTAAACATTTGAGGTTGTTGATAGGCTAGATTGCCTAGATCTCTGAAATTACCAATTCTCATTGTGTTTTAAATACCACCACCCTTATTCCTTTTGGTTTGGAGTAATTTTATTTCATTTTAAATAAGTTATGGCAGTTTTATTAAATTATTTGAATGATTAAATGAAGATTGGATCATCAAGATCAAGATTGGATTCAAAATTACTCCAAACCAAAAGGAATAAGACTCCAAACCAACAAAATAAAACTACATAACTTATTTAAAATGAAATAAAATTACTCCAAACCAACATAATAATTGTGCAATGATTATTGGAAGCCATTCTCGACTCAATTAATGACCAGATTTAAATTGCATTCTCCATCGCACAGAAATGGTTTCCACAAGTTGATAAACTTTATCAATAAACTTGATACTAAGACTTGAGTTACATCCAAACGCAACATAAAAAATTTAAAATAAATATTTGTTCTCTATTATCAAATTCCATCACAACATATTCATAATAAAGACGTGCTTGATCGTGATGACAATATGGGTGTTAGACTGTCAAACCGAAAGAGCAAACCAAACAAAATGAGTTGTAAATAATAAAAATGAAACATTCCGGAAACACTAAACAATCACAGAGAAGAATCAAATGTAAAACTAGACTGTTATTTTCATTCATCATATGTATTACATTGATCATCTCATTCCCATTGATCTCTCTCTTCACCGATTCTCCACTCTCGTACCCCCTGTTCTCGACTTCCACATTGCAGAGATAAAGATCTCCAAACTCACAACCCAGTAACTAAATCATATAACTTAGTGAAGAATACTCAAAATAGAGATCAATGGTGAACACAAAAGGCATTCTTACATTTAGTTAAGGGTAGTACTTAAAGATTAATATAGATCAATAGTGAAGATTAAAAGTCACCCTTACATTTAATGAAGAGTCTATTATATTTGAGTCTATCAGAAAGTCATGGAAAGTTCCTTATAGATATTTGAAGAGAGTCCTATTATTCATTACATTACTTGCAATATGTATGCTGATATTTCATTGTCTCTATATATGCTAAGTGTTTATATAAGAGTGGGGATATGCTATGTAACTTTACTTAGTCATGGTCTTAATTATATAAGGATATATACTTAATCGTAGTATAAACTTGAATAAAAAATAGATAATTTTAAAATAGAAATATGAGGGGACTGGGATATTATAAAATAATGAGCATATCTTTGTGAATTATCCTAAGATTGTAGGGCTCAAATATTCATTGTGATTAATACAAGTTTGTAAACATTGATTGATGTATTTTGAGGTCATATAATATGGAAATAAGACAACACCTACATAAAACTTGATATCATCACAATATAACATATTTTGATTCTCTGCAAATTTGAACAAGTTTTCATTCACAATATAACATAAAATGTTTTGATTTTGTCTTATATGTTAATTATATATAGTTCCAGATTTATTCCTTATGAAATAGTGATGAGATTTATTCTTTTATCTCTATTAATGTAATTATGGGTCTATTATTCACATAATGTCTGAGATATAATAATTCTAGAACCCCTAATTTTCTGATCTAGTTATGTCTTAGTTTATTATATAGCATTGGAGTTCTACATTATGTCTGTACCAAAGATATTCTTCCTCTTGTTCAATGACTTCCTCACTATTCCTTAGTATGATCTTCTCACAATTCCCCTTAATCTTCTCACAATTCTGACAAAACTAACAAGATGCCTCATGTTATATGGAAAATTGGTAAACAAGGAGCCACTGTAGTTCAATTCCCTTTTTCTAAGTCCTTCATGGAAGTTGAAGTATCACTCTTTAGGAAACTTATATCTTTGGTTCAAAGTTCCCATTAAAATCATTCAAATATTTGAAAACAATACCCAAATTTGCTACAGTGGTAAAGTATTAACAAAGCATAGCCTCATAGTTCCATCAGCTTGACAATCAACGGTAAGAAATTACTAATAATATTATATTAGAAGTGAAATGTTGATGCTAAGACAATTACTTTGTGACCATAATAATCCTACATATGTTTTTTTTCACAATAGATAAAGTCTGCTATTCAATTCCAAGAGAAACTCACAATTGCAATTGTGACCACACTAGCCTCATCGCAACAAACTTGTTAGAAACATGAAAAGAAAACATGTTAGCAATTCCATCATTTGTCTATTGTTTGGGACAGTCACCATAGAATTATTTGGACTATCTTTCTTCTTGCCTTGCAAGGTTAAAATGACCTTTTTTTCATCCCTCCTTGAATAGACCCTTACCATCTTGCACTTGTGCAATGATAGGACACCAATGTTGCTAATTAAGGTTGGCAAGATGATTACGCCTATCCTAAAAAAAGACTATCAAATCATTATGCTTTCAAATCAATTACCTATCGACGTATCCCTTGCAAGGGAGAGAAGCCAAACACATAAAGAACATGCACATAAACATGGCAACTGAAAAACTTAAATGGAATACACCAAGAAGTACCAAATGATGAATGCTCAATTTTTGTAATGGCAAAGCAATATCAAAACCGTCCATTTATAGTCCTAATGATTTTGGAAATTGTTGACAAAGAGTGTTTCTTTTTTTGATTATAGTATAAATGATTTTTCTATAGTTGTAATGATTTTTCCTATTTCTTGTCTTTTGTCCCTTTTTTATTTCCTATGTCTGTGCTTCGTGACAGGATTTTGTCACCTTCTTTTGATGGTATATTTCATTCACTCTATGTGGAATACTATTTTGTTCACTATTTTATTTTAGCTTCATATTTCTTTCATTTTTCATATACACACAGACTACACATGCTGATAAAAAAATGAGCTATTTGATTTAGGTTTACTTTTCATTATTGTAAATGGTTAATATTTCTGATGGTACTCCTTGGTGTATTTGGACTATAAATATAATCATATAAAAATAATAAATGTAGTAACGATGGTGCGGTGCATTATTGATATAGGTTCGATGACTCTTGTCAATGTGCCAAACTATTAATGTGGTGGTGGAAAGTGTGTGTTGAAGACTTCACGAACATTGAACAACCCTAGATGACAATTTTGGTGCTGCCCTAATAAAAAAAAGGTTGCTAATGTGTATATATTTAAAGTTTCTAATGTAAATACTATTCATTATAATATAAGAACTAATGTAGACTGGGTATCAAAGGGAAATACTGGCTATGGATACTTTAGTTGGGTCGATGACAACTCATCTGCATCTATAAGCCCATCTCCACTTATCCGCGATGAAGGATTTGAGTGCAAAACGTGTCAGGCTAGGGAAAATTTTGAAATTATATTTTTACGATGCCTTCTTTGTATTGTAATCGCATATCTAATTTGTTGTGACCATATGCAGAGATGAACTCAGGAATTAGTTAGTTTAGTATTTTCATATTGTAACTAATATTTTAATATTGATATGACATAACTTCTCTTTTCCTCAAGTGCACATATATATGGTTTACATCTTTTTTTAGAATAATTCTTCATGTTTATGGCTCAGGTGAGCCCCAATCTACTATCAATCACATGATTTAATGTATAGTGTTTTCTTGGTTGTTCCATTTTTTCCTTGACCTTGACTATGGGTTGACTATCATTTTCAAGCTTGAGCGAGGCTTCATACCAAGCAGCATCTGCAGATTTGTACGCAACGCTGATTTAGGCTGGAGGTAAACTACATGTGTCATGTAAACAACATGGTTGAATGCAATCTCTTTTGCATGTTTTCAAGAGTTTTCCCACCAATACAAGCATAAATAACGCATTGAACGTAATCTATGGATGCTACATGGTATGAAGTCTCATTGAAGTTTGAGCTTAACGTGGTATGAAGTCTCACTGAAGAAGAGTACTGCAGAGAGCAGGCCTACCGTGCCAAGGAAGTTTGACAAGAACAACGAATATGGCTTAAACAGAATGGGAAGACGTCTTTCTAGCTTGGGCTTGGATCCTTTGACAATTAGCTTGATAATAAATGAAGCAAATGAGAGCTGAGCAATTAGCTTCCCAAGAAAAATCTTGTAAATGAACTGTGTGTACCCCAATTCGTGTGCCTTCTGCGCATACCTAAATGATATATTTGAAACAACAAGGGTAAATTTAGCCTTACCCTTGTTGTTTCAAATATATCATTTGGGTACGCATAAAGGGCACATTAATTGGGGTACATATAGTTCATTTATGGGATTTTTCTTGGAAAGCTAATTGCTTATCTGTCATCTACATTATTATTAAGCTAATTGCCGAAGGATCTAGGCTCAGGCTAGAAAGATGTCTTCCCAAACACATAAAAAAAATACACATAAACATGACAACTAAGAAACATAAATGTAGATTTCACAATAGCTGAGAAACATAATTGTAGGCATCATGGTCATAATTTTTTGGAGACAACATCTTCTGGGTATACCACTCAATTACGTTGTCTCCAAAAAAATGTGATCATGATGCCTACAATTATGTTTCTCAGCTGTTGCATCCCAGGACCCCTTATGACCCTTTACGACCATTTACGACCTCTAAGAATACATCTCAGAGGTCTTAAAATGTCATAAAGGGTCATAAGAGGCTCATATGAGGGGCCAGATGAGCTTCAACCTTCACATGGTTGGCCCTGTTAAGTAGAGAATGTTAATTAAACTATTCTTGAAACATAATTGTAGGCATCATGGTCACATCGGGGATGAAACTATTCCAAGTTGACACTATGGGATGGAGAACAACTTGGAACCGGAGGTGCAGAAGTTTCTCTCCATCGTCTAGGCATACCACTCAATTACATTGTCTCCAAAAAAATGTGACCATGATGCCTAAAATTATGTTTCTCAGAGAATGTTAAACTATTCTCGAAACAAAGAGAAGCTGGCAACAACCAATAGAACGAGTGTGGACACCTGAAGATAAATATCAAATAGGGGAAAAGCACCTACAACAACAGAGGCAATAGCTATAGATATAGATGAGGATATCGCAGAAATCCCTAATTTAGTGTTTCAGAGAACAAATGATAGAATGTGAATTAGGGATTTCTGCGATATCGTCATTTAAATCTACATCTATTTTATTTACATTGGAATGCAGCCTACCGATATTGATACTACACTGGCCGAGCATGATGGAGGCATCGATTCTAATGTGAATTGTAGTACTCAAGGTATACATTTTCTATTCGAATTTTGATTAATGAATATTTAATACAAGAAAACATATTCAATTGTTTAAGGTGGATTAGTTGTGATGATGAGATGCGCCATTTAGATGTTAACTATGACAGTCTCTTGGTTTCAGGCAATGTAGAAGGAGAAGCCTAGTTCAATATGCAATCTCGCAGAATATGCACGGATATTAGGTGGAGTTGAAAAACACAACAGGGTTGCATTTTTTATAGAGGTCTTTAATTGCATATTTTAAGTTATAGACCATCGCAAAAATGTAAACGTGTTGTGTTTTTTCAACTCCACCTGCTATCCATGCATATTCTGCTTGTGTTGCATGCGCATTCTCGATTCAGAGTGGGAAAAATCTTATTTTCGATGCGAGGGAGAGAAGCTAAACACAAAGAAAATGCAAATAAACATGACAACTACAAAACATAAATGTAGGTATCACAATAGCTGAGAAACATAAATGTAGGCATCATGGTCCCAATTGTTTGGAGACACAACATAATTGAATGCTATACCTATAAAATGCAACACAACCACTACTCCTGCAGTTCTAAGTTGACACTGTGGATCCAAAAACCATATATAGATTCCTTATCTTTGGTTTTTGGATCCTGCAGTGTCAAGTTAGAACTACAGGAGTAGTGGTTGTGTTGCATCATCTAGGTATACCAATCAATTATGTTGTGTTTCCAAAACATTGTGACCATGATGCCTACATTTATGTTTCTCAGCTGTTGTGTCCTAGGAGCCCTTATGACCCTTTATGACTGTTTACGACCTCTAAGAATACATCTTAGAGGTCTTAAAATGTCATAAAGGGTCATAAGAGGCTCCTAGGAGGGGCCAGATGAGCTTCCACCTTCACGTGGTTGGCCTTGTTAAGTAGAGAATGTTAATTAAACTATTCTCAAAACATAATTGTAGGCATCATGGTCACATTTTTTTGGAGACAACATAATTGAGTTTTATACCTACATGGAGAGCAATTTCTGCACCTTCGATTCCAAGTTGACACTACGAGATGGATAACAACTTGGATCCGGAGGTGCAGAAGTTGCTCTCCATCATCTGGGTATACCACTCAATTACATTGTCTCCAAAAAAATGTGACCATGATGCCTACAATTATGTTTCTCAGAGAATGTTAAACTATTCTCGAAACAAAGAGAAGCTGGCAACAACCAACATAATGAGTGTGGACACCTGAAGATAAATATCAAATAGGGGAAAAGCACCTGCAACAATAGAGGCAATAGCTGTAGATACAGATGAGGATATCATAGAAATCCCTAATTTAGTGTTTTAGAGAACAAATGATAGACTGTGAATTAGGGATTTCTGCGATGTCATCATCTAAATCTACATTGGAATGCAACCTACTGATATTGATACTGCACCAGCTAAGCATGATGGAGGTATCGATTCTAATGTGAATTGTAGTACTCAAGGTATACATTTTCTATTCGAATTTTGATTAATGAATATTTAATACAAGCAAACATATTCAATTGTTTAAGGTGGATTAGTTGTGATGATGAGACGTGCCATTTAGATGTTAACTGTGATAGTCTCTTGGTTTCAGGCAATGCAAAAAGAGAAGCCTAGTTCAATATGCAATCTCAATTCATATACATAGGATATCAGGTGGAGTTGAAAAACACAACAGGGTTGCATTTTTGATAGAGGTCTTTAATTGCGTATTTTAAGTTATAGACCATCACAAAAATGTAAACGTGTTGTGGTTTTTCAACTCCACCTGCTATCCGTGCATATTCTACTTGTGTTGCACGTGCATTCTCGATTCAGAGTGGGAAAAATCTTATTTTCGATGCGAGGGAGAGAAGCCAAACACAAAGAACATGCAAATAAATATGACAGCTACAAAACATAAATGTAGGTATCACAATAGCTGAGAAACATAAATGTAGGCATCATGGTCCCAATTGTTTGGAGACACAACATAATTGAATGCTATACCCAGAAAATGCAACACAACCACTACTCCTGCAGTTCTAAGTTGACACTGTGGATCCAAAAACCATATATAGATTCCTTATGTTTGGTTTTTGGATCCCGCAGTGTCAACTTAGAACTACAAGAGTAGTGGTTGCATTTGCTCGTCTGGGTATACCACTCAATTATGTTGTGTTTCCAAAACATTGTGACCATGATGCCTACATTTATGTTTCTTAGCTGTTGTGTCCCTGGACCCCTTATGACCCTTTATGACCCTTTACAATCCCTAAGAATACATCTTAGAGGTCTTAAAGTGTCGTAAAGGGTCATAAGAGGATCATAGGAGGGGCTAGATGAGCTTCCACCTTCACGTGGTTGGCCCTGTTACATAGAGAATGTTAAACTATTATCGAAACAAAGAGAAGCTCAATAATTTATATCTGAATACCAATGTTGTTCTTATCAAACCGTCAAAACATTTAAATAGCCTTTTAAACTGCTATTAAAAATAAAATATTTAATCAACATTTACTTATAGATTTGTGTGCTTGTCTGAGTTTGATACGCAGATCTGCGTATCAAACTCAGACAAGCACACAAATATGTAGGTAAACGAAGCTTTCTTAGTCAGTTTGATTTTTCTTGAGGCTATGAATATATAGTACAATGAAAATGCTTTGTTCAATCACCGTAATTTTTTTTTGACCAAAAATTAGTATTGGTCAATTTTTTGACCTTTAAATAACATTAATTTCGATGAGAATGCTATGCATTCGACGTCAATTTCATCGAATAGTGGTCGAATATTTCGTCACAATTGCGATGTCAAGTTTTCCAAAGTTGGTCTGCCAGCTTCATGCAATTAGTTCGACGAAGAGTCGGTTGATAAGTCAACTACTACTAAGCTCAAAATTTTGACAATGGGTTTGGCTGTAGAATAATCGATGAAAAAAGATCGACCATAGTTTTAGTCATCTATTCGACCAATTGTTGTAGAAAATTTGACTAATTCTCGTCAAAATTTAGGGCAAAATTTACTAGTGATCATAACCCCCTCCTTTGTTGGTCTGATTCCCCTAGGATTGGTCTGACCCCTTTCAGATTTGAGATTATGTGGTGCTCCTACCCCTCCTTTAGGGACCAAGTGAAATCCTAGAGGGCCACTCCTATAAAAGGCACTGCCATGTTCAGGATAGCCTAGAAACTGGAAATCATCAAGAAAGAAGTTAAAGGTTGGAGTAAACATAATTTTGGGGATCTTTTTAAGAAGAAGAAGGAGCTTACAGGGACCTTGGAATCCCTCCAAGCCCAACTGGCCACTGGTAATATCCACCTCTAGTTGGAGATAGAAGAAGAAAAGACCAAACACAAGTGGTAGGAAGCTCTGCGAAGTGGAGAAATCTACTGGAAGCAATGCTCCAGGATCTAGTGGCTTTCTGAAGGGGACATAAATACTACCTTCTTCCATAGATATGCTAGCAATCACAAAAGAAGAAACACCATCAATGCAATTAGGGATGAAAGAGGAAATGAAGTTACTGAAAAGGATAAAATTATGCAGGTTACATCCAACTACTTTAAAGGATTGTATTCTAATGATTGTCATTTTTTCCCTGTTATTGCGCAAAATCAGCTCCTAGAACACATCCAATGTGTTGTTACTACTCACAGTGATAATGATCGCCTAACTGAATGGGTCTCTGATGAGGAAGTCAAAGCTGCAGTCTTTTCTATGGGTGATTATAAAGCTCCGGGCCCCAATAGTTTCTCCCCGGCATTCTTTCAAGAATACTGGGATATTGTTGGATTAGATGTCTCTCGTGCTGCCAGAGATTTCTTTAGAACAAGGTGACTGCTAAAGCATCATAAAAAGACCTATATTGTGCTAGTCCCTAAGAGTGACAACCCCACCTCTATGTTGGATTTAAGACCTATCAGCCTTTGTAACACTTTTTACAAAATCCTCACTAAGATCCTAGTCAACAAAATGAAGCCCCTCCTAGACAAATTGATCAGTCCTACTCAGAAGGGCTTTGTTCTGAGAAGACAGATCCTAGATGTGGCCATATCTACTCATGAAATCATCCACTCCATGGACATGAGCAAAGCACAAGGTATGGCTTTCAAACTTGATATCTCTAAGGCTTATGATAAAGTTAATTGGTCCTTCCTACATAAAATTCTTTGTAGAATGGGCTTTAATGAGAAATTTATCCGCATTATTCATCATCTTTAGTACGTTTTGTGTATTTTTCTGGAGCCTAGATTCTTTAATCAAAAGGATTTTACTAGGACATTTACATTTATTGTCTTCTTTTTGTTTCTATTCTTCTGTCTTTTGCATTCCTTCTCAAGTGCTGTATTGTTAACTTTATGTAATTTTTTTTAGCATTCTCCATGAAAGGTTAATGTAGACATATTTACAATCTTTGTAGTTAATTTATGCCTTAATTTTAATTGCTAAGGGGTTAATGAGAAGTTGTCCTAATACTAAGGGGTGATATACACTTTCTTCCATATAATTATTCAAATGGGATTGCACTAATTATAGTGGAATGACACACAAGTTATTATGTGCAAACACACCTAGGTGTAGGTACTATTACTACTTGTATTATTGGCCCATATAGCATGCTCAAGTAAAAGATTCTAAGCTTGATCTACTCTATTTGTACACTTCATATTTGAATAGTAGGTAATAGTAAAATTCAATGTCATTTTTAGTGTTGTCTATGAGGTAGTATAAATTCTTGATGCTATTTTCACATATCTATTAGATATGATATATTTTGACACTCCATGAAGCCTAAAAATATTATTTCACAAACCTTCTTGCCACGTGGGATTCACTTAGTGAACCTAGGTCATATCACATGTGTTTACGTCATACTAAAGAACACCCATATGCTCAAAAGATATTGCTCCAAACTCCTTTTTTTCACCCCTCTACAATACCCACCAATACCGCACATACCCATTTTCCTCTATAAACCCTCTTAATCCTCCCCTATATAGGCAATATATTGCCCTATTTTTTTAAGGGTAGTCCTTTTACAAACTTCCACACTCATAGATTAACATTCTTATAATTTGGGATGTTTTGTGGATATATTAGACTAGTTAGATGAACATGCTCAACTTTGACCCACTAACACTCCAAATCTCTATCTACAAAAGGTTACTATTTCAATTCCCAACCACAAATATAATGGCCTAAAGACTACTAGCATCTTGTTTACTCATGGATGTCTAGAATAGAAAGCACCACGAGCCTCTTTTATCACCTTGGCCCTCAAATCACAATTAATGAGAATGTAAATACCTTAACATTTTATGTGTACTAATTTCACAAATGAATGCCTTTACATGAAAAAAGAAAAGAAAACATAGAAACATGTAATACGAAGTGTGTACTCATCAAGTTTATTCACAATATACATGAGGAAATCATAGAAGTATATGAATTTATAGGAGGAAATTGTAGAGGTATATGAAGTTGAAGTCGATGTTTTTAAATTTGAAGTTACATTGATCTTGAGGGGCACAAGATTGTACCTAGAGAGGAAAGTGTTAATTTCAAGGCCAAGAGTGTATGCATAGATATAGGTGTGAATGTAGGTAAAATAAATTATTCTTATATTTTGATTCTATAAGATTGTGTCCAAGAAGGAATGAAATAAAATTGAATAAATGAAAATATGCATGTAAATAAGAAGAAATGAAAATAAATAAATATTAAAGAATAAGCTAAAATTAGCACAATAATCTTACTTTTCAATATCTAATCATATTAACTCATTTCATCAAAATAGACACTTAAAATTAAGTAAATAAGAATTCACATAAATAAAATAATTTTACTATTACAAAACCATGTATTAAAAGTAAAAATTGAATATATACACTTTTTCTCGTCTACAAAATCTATGATAAAATATAAATCTAAATATTAATATTAGATATGAAAAATTGAATATATACACTTTTCTTGTCTACAAAATCTATGATTAAAATATAAATCTAAATATTAATATTATTAGATATGACTAAATATATTCTATACCTACTCACTACGACACCAACTATTGGCTTGGACAGTCTCAAATGCACTAATGTTTCACAATTATAACTTTTTTAAACGAGTGGCCAATAGAATTGGTCTAGAAACTAAATCGAAACCAAGCAATTCCATTTCTCCTTGGATTGCATACTTCGAAAGGGAAGAGGATCTACATTATCCTTTCTAGTGGTTAGTGACTCTGTGATTTTTAACTATTTTCATTTTTTTTAAAATTCTTTCTCTACTTACTCTTCATGATCTACATATTTTATGATTAAAAACTAAAAAAAATTACTATAAAATAATTGACTTTTTTCGTTTGTCTTTAGTACGTTTTGTAGGGCAACCATGCCTGACCAAACATCTTCCTTTTATTATTTATCCCACTCACTACGGCACCGACACGTTTCGTGGCACAGTCTCAATAGCCTCCTTTCGCAATCGCAACTGCCTTGAAAAAGTGGCCGACAGATTCAGTCTATAGACCAGAATGAAACTGGCCATGGCGAATTGTTTTCTACGTTCAAAGCATTTTCCTTTTTCCATTTCCTTTGGACAGGTCGGTGATTGTTCGATTTTTCAACCATTTCCCTCCTTTTTTCCTCTCGCTTTGGATGTTTCGAGGAAAAGACTGAGCCGGCCAAACATTTAAACAGGTGGGTGCTTAATTTCTAAGCGTTTTCCTTAGTCTTATTTTTCTGGTTATTTCGAGGAGAGTACTGAACTTGACTGCAGTATGATCTATTTAGCTCACTCTACCCTTCCCCTTAACATAAACTCATAATTGCAATCAAATCCTACTCGCCCCGCTCTCTCTATTTCTTTTTAAACGAGTAGTTAGCATTTGAATTGGAATAAATGGCGTCTTCTACATCATCTCAGAAGCAAAATCAGGAATTTAGTGCTTTCTCTGGAAAAAGAAGGATGGTCTGTGAATCTTCAAGATTGTTTGATGTGTTCATTAACCACAGAGGCCCCGATGTCAAACAAACTCTTGCTATTCAGCTTTACAAATCCCTGGAGCAGGTGGGGATACGGGCGTTTCTTGATTCCCAAGAGAAGCAACTTGGGGATTCATTTCCTTCAACTATTGAGACAGCTATCCGCTCTGCTTCGGTACATGTAGCAATCTTTTCCAGAGGATATGCACACTCACCTTGGTGTTTGGCTGAGCTGGTCCTCATGCTAGAAAGTGAGGCCAAAATTATTCCCGTGTTCTATCAAGTGAAGCCCTCTGATCTCCGCTACATAGAAGCGGGAGCATACGCTGAAGCTTTCATTAAATATAAAATGAAGGGCAGATGCCTAGAGAAGCTCAACGAGTGGAAGGAAGCCCTTCAGTCTCTTTCACTTATTGCTGGGGAAGAATTGGACAGGTAATATTCTTTGTAATTTTTGATAGTTATATTTTTAATAATTTTTTCCTTCAGATTTGGTTGAACAATTTTGTCATGGTTGTATCTTATATAAGATTTTCCTTCAGATTTTGTTGAACAATTTTCTCATGAGATCTTCTTTGTAATTTTTAGTAGTTGTACCTTATATAAATTTTTTCCTTCAGATTTGGTAGAACAATTTTCTCATGGAATCATCTCTGTAAATTTTTTGTACTTGTTATCTTATATAAGTATTTTTCTTCAGATAGGTTGAACAATTTTCTCATGGAATTTCTTGAACGATGTTGTATCTTATTAATTTTCTTCTCTTTTTCCAAATATAGTTCAACAATTTTCTAATGGAATCCTCCTTTTATGGTATAAAGTTTCAGTGACTGCCATTGCCAAAACATAGTGGCAGCCGTGCAAAAAGAAGTACAAAGGAAAACACCTTTACATGTTGCACAATATCCAGTGGGGCTTAACGATATTGTCAAAGATTTTGAAAGGCGTTGCCTTGAAGAACTTGTACAAGATTTTGAAAACCAGTGTGCGCTGAAGAAAGGGAAGAATAGGGCTAAGGTAGTTGGGATTTTCGGCATGGGTGGATTGGGAAAGACAACTCTTGCCAAAGAGTTGTTTAACCGAAAGAGTTCAAATTATCAGAGAGCAAGTTTTTTGTTTGATGTGAGAGAAGCATCTGAGAGAAGAGATTTACCTTCTTTGCAACTTAAGCTTCGTAAAGATCTCTTTGATAAAGATCTCAGATTTAGAAGTATAGAAGAAGGAACAAGCTATCTCAAAGACAGTCTACAAAAGACCCCTGCCTATTTGAGCTTTCTAATTGTTCTAGATGACATAAATCATGTAGACCAGTTAAATGCTCTCCTGATTATGGACATTTTAAATAAGCTGGGTAATAGTATGGTTATTGTCACAACCCGTGACATTGGAGTGCTCATATCAGCAGGGATTAGTGATGGTTATCGTTTAGGAGGAATGGATAGGAATCATGGGAGGGAACTCTTCTGTCGGCATGCCTTTGGGCAACCCATTCCATTGAGAGGGTACGAGGAGCTGGTAAAATCCTTTGTAGATGTGTGTGGGGGGATACCTCTGTCACTTCAAGTTTTGGGCAGGCACGTTCGTGGTAGGAGTGAGGATTATTGGAGGTCAGAATTGGTTGAAGTTAGAAAGACGCTGCCTCGGGACGTAAAGCAAAGATTGAGAATAAGTTTTGATGCACTGAATGCTGAAGAAAAGCAGGTTTTCATGGACATTGCTTGTTTCTTTGGGGGCAGAGAGCAGAGTATAGCCGAAAGAGTACGGGAGGGATCAGGATGGAACGCTCAACATGCACTAGAAACACTCAGAGATAAGTGCCTTGTCGAAGAAACAAATATAGATTTGCGAATGCATGACCACCTGAGGGACTTGGGAAGAGAAATGGCCCTTGAGCTCAGCCCTCCTCATCGCTTGTGGCGTCCTGATGATTTGAAATGTTTGGTACGCTTGTTAAACCCCAGATTTTTCCTTAATATTGTGATATTACAAATTTTAAAATTTTGCCATATTAATAGAAATCCAAGCTGCTTCTGTGTATGTAGGACTTAAGGAGTTTCAGAAATATCCTCACTGAAACCAATATCAGATGTTTCCATTCCATTTTTGATGGGTCCATGAATTCTCGAGTGACATTCTTCATAAGGCAGACAGACAACCGTGCTGAGGCGTCAACTTCCTTACTATGGCTCGAGCTTGAGGGTAATTCCTCAAAACAATCAATGAAGAGCATTCCTTCATGGATTCCTCTTCAAAGTTTACAGTGTTTGAAAATCAAAGGCGGGCGATATACAACATTGTGGAAGAATCGTCTACAGGTATTTGGATCCTCTTAGTGAAAAGACTAAATCTCCTTCAAAGGTATGATGAAATTTTCCAAGCTTTTTTTAATCATTGAGAGCTTTACACAAATTTATCTTTGAAATCCAGGCGCCATCCCAGTTGAAGAGTCTTGATATTACAAATTGTAAACATTTGAAAAGTATATCAAGAATATCTGATATTGCAAAGCTTGTGGAGTTGAACATTCATCAATGCGCAGAGCTTGAGGAGCTAACTCTAGGTCATCTCAGTTGTCTAGAAATGATCACAATTGTAGATTGTAAACATTTGAAAAATGTTTCAGGAATATCTAATCTTGCAAAGCTTGTGCTATTGAATATTAGTCAATGTTCAGAGCTCGTGGAGCTAACTCTTGGTCATCTCATCTGTCTGGAAAGGATCACAATTGTAGATTGTAAACATTTAAAAAATATGTCAGGGACATCTAATCTTCCAAAGCTTGTTGAGTTGAATATTCATCAATGTGAAGAGCTTCAGGAGCTAATTCTAGGTCATTTCAGCTGTTTAGAAACGATAACAATTGTAGATTGTAAACACTTGAAAATGGTATCAGGAATATCTAATCTTGCAAATCTTGTGCTACTGAATATTAGTCAATGCGCAGAGCTTGAGGAGCTAACTCTAAGTCATCTCAGCTGTCTGGAAACAATCACAATTGCTGATCTTCAAAACCTTGTAGAGTTGAATATTTGTCAATGCGCAGAAATCGAGGAGCTAACTCTAGATCATCTCAGCTGTCTGGAAAAGATCACAATTGTAGATTGTGGACATTTGAAAAATGTGTTAGGGACATCTAATCTTCCAAAGCTTGGGGAGTTGAATATTCATCAATGTGCAGAAGTTGAGGAGCTAACTCTGGGTCATTTCAGCTGTTTGGAAATAATCAGAATTGAAGATTGTAAACATTTGAAAAATGTATCAGGAATATCTAATCTTGCAAAGCTTGCGCTAATGAATATTAGTCAGTGCTCAGAGCTCAAAGAGATAACTCTTGGACAGCTCATCTATCTGGAAATGATCACAATTGTAGATTGTGAACGTTTAAAAAATCTGTCAGGGATATCAAATCTTCCAAACCTTGTGGAGTTGAATATGCGTCAATGCGTAGAGCTTGAGAAGCTAACTCTGAGTCATCTCAGCTGTCTGAAAACAATCAGAATTTCTCATCTTTCAAAGATCAGGGAGTTGAATATTTGTAAATGTGCACAGCTCAAGGATCTAACTCTAGACCATCTCAGCTGTCTGGAAAAGATCACAATTGTAGATTGTAATCATTTGAAAAATGTGTTAGGGACATCTAATCTTCCAAAGCTTGCACAGTTGAATATTCGTCGATGCACAAATCTTGAGGAGCTAACTCTAGGTCATCTCAGCTGTCTGGAAAAGATCACAATTGAAAATTGTCAAGGATTGAGAAATATATCAGGTACACCTAATCTTCAAAAGCTTGTGGAGCTGAATATTCATCAGTGTGCAGATCTTGAGCAGTTCACACTAGGTCATCTCAGCTGTGTGAAAAGGATGACAATTACAAATTGTACAAGTTTGAAATGTTTGCCAGGCTTACCTAATATTCGAACTCGCGGAATTAAATATTTCAAAGTTTAAACATTTGAAAATTGTGCCAGGGACACATAATCTTCCAGCTTGCTGAATTAAATATTTGTCAGTGCGCAGAGCTTGGGGAGGTAAGTCGATGTCATCTCAGCTGTCTGGGAAGGATGATATTGAAAATTGTAAACATGGCAGGTATTGAAGGGTTGTATGCATTGATATGTATAATGATCCAAAGCCTGAGGATTTAACTATTTGTCAATGGCAAAAGCTCGAGAATCCAACTATTGGTTATCTTGTGGAAACGATCACAATTGTAAATTGTAAATATCTGATAATTATGAGTTGACATTGAATATTAGTGAAAGCCTGGAGTTTGAAGAGATAATTCTTGGACATTTGAGCTGCCTGGATAATAATTACTATTGAAAACTGATAATTTGAAAAGTATCAGTCTCATTGGCATGAAGTGTCTAGAGAGCGTACCATTATATTTTGTTTGTTTGATCGGTGATATGATTTTTTTTATTAATTTTAGAGATAAAGTTTACAATAAGATTTCTGATAAAGATTACATTATATTTTGTTGCTCGACCGTCAAACTTTGATTTTTTTTTTTTTTGAGAATCGCTTATAGAAATAAGCATTCTGAGCTGTCCTGAACTTGAGGAGTTCCCAGATTTTAGAGGTCTAAGTTGCGTGGAGGGGATTGCAATTGATGGATGTGGGAAGCACGAACATCTTCGAGTGTTTCACTATATGCAACCCTACCGGGTTCCATTTGCAGGCGTAGTCCCAGCCTGTGCCAAAATGGGAGCTTTGGAACAGAGAACTGGTAAAAGCTCTGGTAGACATGCTCTCAGATGTTGCAGTTGAAAATGCTCTGGTAGACATGTATGCAAAATGTAGAAGCAAAGATAAGGCATGTGAACTGTTTGACCGAATGCCTCAAAAATATGGTTTTACAGAATGCTATGATTGCAGGATATGCACAAAATAGGTTTGTCGAAAAGGCTTTATAAATGCAATTGGCAGGTGTAAACCCGGACTTCCAAACCTTTGCCAGCATCACAGGATAAATGATAGAGGAATTTTATCAGATGTTTTAGTTGCAACTTCTCTAGTAGATATGCATCCAAAATGTAGAAGTACAGACAAGTCACATGAACTGATTGACTGAATACCTCAATGAAATGTGTTTTCATGGAAAGCCCCGATTGCAGGATGTTCACAAAAAGGATTTGTTGAAAACGGTTTAGAAACTTTCAAGCAAATGCAATTTGTGGATGTAAAGCCAGACTCTACAACCTTTGCTAGCATCCTCGCAGCCTGTGCTGAATGGGAGTTTTGGAACAGGGCATGGACATCCATCAAAGCAGAAAGGATAGATGAATTTTTAAAAATGTCGTAGTTGCAACTGCTCTGGTAGACGTGTATGGAAAATGTGGAAGCATGAATTTTGTGAGATGTTGTAGTTACAACCGCTCTGGTAGACATGTATCCAAAATGTGGATGCATGGACAAGGCACGCATAATGTTTTATAATGTGCCATGGTTGCAGGATAGCAACAAAATGGATTTGTTGATAAAGGTCTGGAAAGTTTCAAGCAAATGAAATTGTTAGTTGTAAAGTTGGCATTCTCCTCATCTGTGCCAAAATGGGAGCTTTGGAACATGGTATCGGCATCCATCAAAGCATAATTTTGTTAAAATTTATAGCTCGAAAGGGAAGGGAGAATTTTTGGCAAATATTATAGTTGGAAATGCTCTTTCAGACATGTATGGAAAATGTGGAAGCATAGACGAGGCGTATGAATTGTTTAGAAAAATGCCTAAGAGAAATATAGTGTCATGGGATAGGATGTTTGTAGAATACGTATCAAATCATTATGCAAGGGCACTGTCAGAATGTTAGAATTAACGAAGCTCTCTAGAACTAACATTATAAGCTTATATTGTGTTATATGTGCATGTAGATATTCAGGTTTTAATGTATGAGGGTTGTGAACCATTATCGTTAAGATGCCAATTAAAACCCAAGGTAGTTGTGTGGATGTGTTTTCTTGGTTCTTATAGATCATATAGCGACACTTCTTTTTTATTTGATCCTAACATGTTGCACGACCTATATTCTTTTATAAGATTTGTATGCAGACACGGGCAGGTGGTGTGAGCTTTAAATGGTAAGGGGATTGATAAACAATAAAGGAATTAAAGATATCTTTGAATGTAGTTGGATCGAAGGTCATAAGATGGTGTGTTGTTTTTGTGAAGGGGATAATTTGCATTCAGAAAGATGAGCGATCCATGCAAAGTTGGGGAGATTGGCTTGAAAGAGGAAGGTAGCAAGGTACTCCTCAGATTTAGACATTTATTTAGTAATGTGGACAAGAACAGAAAATAAATATTTCTCAACAAAATTTATATCCAAGATTGTTGCAAGAGAAATTTTTGTGAAAGAAGCAAACTATTTCTATCATTTCAGTTTGATAGAATGTACTTGTGGCTATTGGTGAAACTAAATGAAGTAATCTAAAACATAGGTTCGCAACCATCTCACACCTATAGTAACAAGGGCGGCAGGGCAGCTTAGTTCCTGCCTAGTGCAAATAGGGTGAACAATAGTTTTGAGACTTGGCATGAATAGGAAACTAAATGGACTCTTGCGCAATTTCGATAAAGATAGAGTACAGTCGTAGGAGCAATCAATGTTCAGCCCTGTAGGCAGTAGATAACCTCAGATCAATCCTGGAAACAATGTTTGTTGCTTTAATTAGTGCAGTTCTGCCAGTATCCCCAATCGGCATTTAGAACACAACAGCCAAGCATCAACTAGCGTCAAACATGCAAAAGCAACCAAACACCCTGCTAATTATATTATCAAAATTTAATAAAAAACACTAAATTGTGAGGCCCATTCCTTAGATATAAATTCACATACATATTCATAGTCATATAGATGCTTGCTATTAAAGATATACCGATCCTCAAACAAGGCCTAATACTATGGTGGTTATAACAACTATCATGGTCAACCATAGTTTGGATAGGCACAATGCGTCGGTGTACAAGTGTAATAATACAATTTCCCTGTCCTACATATTTCTCTGCATAATATCTTATGATAGCCCTGGAATTTGCACACACCCGTTTCATAAAATAAGATTTGAAGAACTATAAACTCTTTGCATCAAAAGATCAGAAACAATAAATTGAAATCATATATACCATCCATTGTAAGGCACCATAATAAAAGAGTGAGTCAAATGTCCAATGGTGGAATTATGGTCCTTGCTGTGTGAAAAGCTTCCATGACCACTAAAAACCAAACCAAGCACACTGTTACAAATGTCCAAGCAATGCAATCACTAATAGGGCAACACGGGTCAATTAATAAAAATAGCTACATACCAATCATGGGCAATCAGAAAGAGTGCCCAAAACATGGTCCCTTGAGAAAACCAATACAAGGGCGAAACAACCCAACTGTTAAAATAGACAGCAAGCCCTGCCAAAATCACAACCATCATCACATCTGTAGCAAAATAGCTGATAGACCTCCAGCTACTCTTCACCCAACAATGCTTAGGAATGACTGCTTTGATGTTTCCTATTGTAAATGGCGGCATTGCAAGGGGATCAAACTCTTCAAACTTTAGACGATTCCTCTTATCTTTGTCCCTGCCCCCATCGACTTACATTTTTTTTTTCAAAATTGGAGAACCTTCCTAAGATAAACAGGCCTTAGTATTTGTGTTACTGTAAATTGAAAACTGATTCTGAGATTCAGTGGGGAGTGTGAACTTGTATGGCTTAATGACAAGAATGCGTTAGTCATATTTATAGAAACTAGTTCTATTTTATCTATAATCAAAGCATTGAAATATCAGTAGAATGTTTAAACATGGATGAAGTGTCAAAAAAAAGAAGTTTCATAGCAGTCATAGCTGTGCATGGACATAAAACATTGAACAAAGGTGAATAACCATTGTAAAAAGTCCATGAACATTATTGCCACAAAACAGAGATCAAAGCACAGTCATGTAATGTACAAGGCATGATGGTCAATATCCAAAGCAGTGATGTCTAAAGATCAGGCCAAAGATTTACTGTTATGATACTTGGGTAGAACAGTTTTCTTAGACCAATCATCAAATATTTCAACAGGAACGAAGTACGACAAGGTGAATAGTAATCAAATCACATGAGTACAGTGGTATAAGGTCAAGGTGTCTATTATATAGAACAATGCTAAAAGAAGAACATAGAATATCAATGCCATTAACTCCGTAGTCTCCTGTACCACATAATAGGCAGATTGCAGTTAGAGGTCTTTTTAAGCAGTTTCTTCCCTTATTTATTATGCCCCGTCACACAAATCAATGGTTGCAGGCTAAACAATAGAGCACATGGCTCACTTGCATGTTAAAAGAAGAATGCAAATAGGCCACAGTAGGAACTTATAACAGAAACCCCAACGCCCTCTGTCAAAATGGTGACCCCAATACTTTGATATTCGCCAGGCCCTTGCCGGAAACACCAGCTGCTAAGGTCATCTGCGAAGGAGAAAACCCCAACACCTTTGCTTTGGTTTTCAGTCCTTTTCTCACATTGTAAACCATGTTCACTCCTCTCGCATTGTAAACCGTGGAAGCCTCCGTTCTGCCCACAGAAAATGCTCCAGCGTTCGAATTGGGCAGGCGGCCCGTAAAAGTCGTTCATCTTTCCTTCACAAATATTGAAGTTATATGCAGGAAGAAGGAAATTAAGCAATGTGATTGGTTGAGGGGGTGAAGATTAATAACATGTTACGTTCGTAGCCTCTGCAATAGTTCTTTGCCTTGGCAGGAACTAATAATGAATGAACAAGTTCTTATTTTTAATTTCGAGAAAGAAAACAATGGTTTTGTTTTGATTTTGAATATTTAGTAATGTGTATTTTCCATGGTAAACTGCTCAACTTAGAGAGCGATGCAAAATCTATTCATTTAAACTATAACAAATGACCACTAGTCCATTTTTCAGCTATTTACTGCTTAAAGACCTGCAAAAAAAAATTAATTTGTTGAGAGCTTTGTTCTAGTTCCAATCCACCAAAATTTTGATTTTCAAATTGTAACCATCAAGCATTTTAAGGGGTTTATTGGTAGATTTTATTGTTATAGCTTCTTGAGATAAAAAATGGAATTTGCCTTTAGAAGAGGTTGTTTGTAGAGATTTAAATGATGATCATTAACAATGAGAGTTGTGTTGTTAGAATCTACAATGCAAACTTTAACAATACCATTTTTTAGAAAATTTAATCACATAAGACCCTAACCATCTAGTCTGGAATTTTCCTTTGAAGTCTTGAAATTAGGAATCATACAAAAGATCCTAATCTCTTTGTTGAAATAAGAATTTACATATGAAATGATCATACTAAAGAGCACATTGTTGTTCAACTACTCATACACGAAACGAAGTCTCATACTACATTTCATCTAAAAAAGGAGTTGGGTTATCCTTCATTTTTGTGAATTTTGTCACCCATTGTCAACTGGCAATTAATATCCTTAGTATGTTGTTCATTTTCTTCTTCATTATGCTCATTTTCTTCACTTTGTATATGTTTTGTTAAATCCATCTCAGCATTATGACTTGTTACATGTTATTCGTTGTAAGTTGCTCCCCCATGATTTGAAGTGTTCTGCAACCCTCTCCTGTCAGATATGGAATATCATATTGTGAGTGCCCTTTCATAAGAAATTTTTTCTATATCTCACCTACTTTTATACACCCTCAAGCAAATTTCCAAATTCTTGTCTAGTTTGTTTATTGTTATTGATTTGATGTACCCTAATGCATTGAAAGTTGTCTTATCCTCCACAGATCCCAATATTACATGGTTTGACATAACTCAACAAGTTTTAAGTATTCTAAGATAGAATCATACAATATTTCACTTTGGGTTAAGATTTCTCAATGTCGTGTTATTGGTCTCAGTAGGAAGAGACTCTCAAAGACCTTGGATTGTTCCTTCATTGTTGTTGTAAGATAGGTTGATTACTCCATAAGCTTAGAGTTACTTATAATTCCTTCTTCCTCCTTTCCATTGATTTTGAGTTTGGCTTTCATAGAATAATGATTCATCGAGTACTTTATCTTACACTCAAGAACCAATTACTAGGATGCACAACAAACATGTATTTTGTATTATAATAATTCTTAGATACCTAAAATTATCCAATGCCTGCAAGCGACACTTTTACTTTCTTCTTAAGTAATTAGATAATCTTAATTATTTGATTGATTCAGTGCCATTCTTGTAATTCAAATTTGAAACTCAAGAGTTCTCTCCCTTCTCATAATTAAATATTTTAAAATTATTTCATTATCTATTTTCTTTGAATGCTAATTAAATATTTTTTATTATTTAATTAGTTCCTGTCATGCACTTTTATTAAATAATCTGCATTGGGGTTCACCACCTAGTGTGTTGGTTAATTGGTGGTGGTGGTGTTGTACCCACCAAGGTTCAAACTCCTGCATGGCCATTGCAATTGTGGGCTTGTGCCTTCACTAGTCCAATTTTCTCACAGGCTTATGGCCCAATTTTGTTAAGCGAGGATGATGCCCCCCATTTGTGGCCTCTCAATTTTGTAGATGTCTAAAATGGTCCCTTCCAGATTTATGCTAACCCAACCTCTTAATTGATTAAATCTTATTTAATTAATTGTTCAACCTTAATAATATAATTGATTTTAATTAATTAATTATATTATTACCCTTCTGCCATATAATTAATTTAATTTAATTCACCCCTTTTCTATCCAATGGTGTAATTAATTTTAATTAGCTAGCTACACTAGCCCCTTAATCTATATTTAAATAATTCCTATTATTTGAATATTCCTCCCTAAACCTTAATCCTATGATTTAATTAATCCCTAATTAATTGAATTTAAGTTTAGCCTAAATCCCTAACTAAGAACCCATCACCATCACCTCTAAACCTACCTTTTTGATTAATCCAAGATTAATTCTAGACTAATTGTGTAATTTCTACAAAAATTAGCTTTTTCCCTCAATTTTTTTTTTCTACAATTTTAAATTTTTTCACATATGTGTGAGCAACCCTTCCCAAGGTGGCTAACCACCTATCTTAAATAGCCACTTACCTTCTTACAGGATTGTCCCTTCTATCCTCTTTGGAATGTTCTTACACGTGTGAGACATCTTGAGCCACCTTCCCTCTTACTCTTTGTCCCCCTCTCTTTATGAGTCATCACTTTGTGTGAGAAACTCATCCCTCTTGCATGACCAACAACCTTGATTGCGTGACATCTACTTGGCCTCCACTTGACACCCTCATCAATCCTACTCAATCTTGACCCTTCATTCCATATGGAATCTTCACCATCCATTTTCCTCCAAGTCCTATAAATAGAAGCATCTCCATGAGCAAATCATCCATCTTTCATATGCATTGTTATTATGCTAGTTTCATTCTAGAATTTAAAGATCATTTGAACATTTTTATAATTTTATCATAGAGCTTTTCATATAATTTCATTTCATATAGAATCATGGCTAACTTAGAGTTTAGTTTCATACTCATCTTCATTCACTTATTTTCACATCATTTCTCCATTTAGGTTGCATGTTCAAATCTTCACATCATCTATATAAGCTTAGCAATCACTTGAGAACTATCAGTTGTGTTTTGGAGAGCATATCCACATTCAATCAACCAAAGAATACAACAATGGAATATGGTGCTTCCATTCAAGTTCAATCAAAAGTATGTGTTGGTTTTGTTGGTTTTATGCCTGTTTTGTTGTGTTTTGCATTTGACTAATTGATAAATCTACCCATATACATTTTGGCATGCTCGATAGGACTCACGTCCCTTATTATTTGACATCTTTTTGAGTCTTTTGTGAAGCTACAGGTTGGAACTGCGGATCAATGTCTGTGTTACATGGAGTGATGCTTGCGCTAATTGACATTTTCGCCCTTAATCAATGTCTTCGCGCTCTGTACTAACTCTTCTATTTTGCAAGATTCTAGCATCATTATCTAATGATTTTGAGTCGTTTTGCAAGGTTAAGCACTTAGAAACTTATTTTTTTAAAGCAAATTTACATCTTTTAGCTCTTAGGATTTTTATAGAAGTTGACTTTTAATAAGAACAACTCATTTGTAGTTTTCTATTTTTCTAACCATAGGTGAATCAATGTCTGTGAATCAATGCCTGTGCTTTTCAACACCTCCACACTTGGTACGTGTCCTTTGCTTTCTATCTTTTCACAGTTGGACAAAACGCTAAAAATGTGAAAATTCTCTAAAAACTAAAAAAAAATTACTTTTTGTTTCTATGTTTATTTGACTTCCTATTTGACCAGCATCTGCGCTAATCGACGTTTCCACAAATTAACAGCTACACCCGTCAATTAACATCTGCACTCTATCTAGTTTTGTTGCAAGTTTTCTCAAATTTTCCTAACCTCTAACCTCTTGTGCAGTTATCTACACTTGTCAAAGATTAAAAAATCAGACTAGTAACAGTGGTTTGTAGGTATTAGTTTATTTCTTCCACATTTTTTAGTGTCTTCTTTAGCTTAGTGGCATTTAGCTTAATTAAACCTCAATTTGGAATGAACTTAGAGTGTCTTGCATGTTTTTGAGAGTCTTGCAAGTGGAGGAACTCCTTGCAAGACTTCTCTTTATTTGTTTAGATTATAATTTCAATAAGTAGATGATGAAAAGATAGAACAAGAAGTATCAATCCTCTCCTCTCGCTTTCATAGATCTTGGGTGTAAGAAAAATCTTCTTCTATTTTTTCCTCTAGAGAGGTTTATTTGGAGGTTCCATTACTCTAAGGAACAGCCTCAAACTCATAAATTCTTTTGGTTGGTATACAAATAAGACATGGAGTAAACTCTAAAATGTCTTATATTTGACTATGCTTGGGCAGGGGTGTTGATGATAGCTCGATTTGGGTCTATGTGCCTAAGGATTCAACATGGTCAACTAGAGACTTTTGTGTCTCACACATGTTATCCAATTGGACAAGCGCCATAGATCTTACTAAACACCTAGATTAATAACCACCTTTTCTTCCTTGGTGTCTCATTTGTAGTGCAAAAGGATTGTGTCATCCTTTGAAGTTACCCACTATTTGTGTTTCATTGGAGTATAGGTGAAGATCTTCGTTTTGGCTATTCATAGTCTTTTCCAAGATTGGGTAGTTGCCACCCGAATGGGGGTACCCTAGTCATCAAACTCCTTGTAGATCTATTGAAGTGTTCTAAGCTCCCTTATTCTCTATAAGGGATTACCTCTTTCTCTAAGAGGGACAACACACAAAAGGATCAAAAACATCAGATTTGAAAAGAAATTTCCATGCATGTGGGCTTACAAATGTTGCATTGAAACTTTGACCTTAGGTAGAAAGTGCTTGATCACTTGTTAAGACTTGTGTAAATGATTTTTTTAATTTGAAACACCCTTTTGAAGTGAAACATTTTACAATTTTCCAATTTTTGTCTAGTGTGTGTGTTCTTGCCAAAAAAACCAACTTTGACTAGTCAAGCATTAGTGGAACCCTTAGAATTTGCTACAAACTTGAACAACCTAGATTGGTGTTTTCGCCTATCTTTCGACACCTACACTTTTTGGCATATGTGCCTTGAAAATCAACATTTCCTCTTTGTGGACTGAGACATTTTAATTCACTGGTAAGCCTTTCTAAATCGGCATCTGCACTTTGCAAATAGACACATTCACTTTTTAGTGCCTTTGATTGGGATCAATGTTGATTGTTACCCAAGAGAAAATTAGTTACATCCACATCTATTAGTTTAGATCCTCATTATGACCATTTGATTAGAATTCCATAGTTGTGCCCTTTTGACCTCCAATCAAAATATTTGACCTATTATCCCACCTTCATATCACACATTTGATCATACCTTGTCACTTTTATTTGACCATCATCCCTTTCAATTTTTCAAATATCATCTTTGGACCTAGGAGTAGCAAATAATCAACCTACATCTTAGCTGGACCTTTAATCAAACCATCTTGATCAAATATCAAAATCAAACCCAAATCAAATTCAAATCCAAATCCAAATCAAATCAAGTCCAAGTTTATCCAACTGAAATCAAATCAAAATTAAAATAAAAACCAATCAATCAAATCTTGATGAAATCAAATCCCAATGCTAAAATTGAAAGATTATCCTAAGGGAAGCAAAGATCCTCATCCCAAGATCAATCTTTAGTTAAATTTGTTGCTTGAGAACATAGTCCATCTCAAGTAGTTTGTTTAATGAGCCCTACATTTGAATATTATTAAGTTAGTGATTGGCCATCACCTAGTTAACGACTTTCAAATTTATCCAATTTTTCTTAAGAACTTAGCCTATCTCAAGTAGGAGAGGATACCATCCCAAAAATCAAATCCCTTGTGTCCTTAAAGGATCTTGTCTCACTAAGGTTATCCTATTTACCTCATCATCCAAATCAATCAAAATCCAATCTTTATCCAATCAAACATAAAATCAATCAAGACATCCTCAAATCAAATCAATTAAAACAAATCAATTCAAAATCCAATTCAACATCAACATATCTTTAGGGTCCTAATCTTTTAACAATATCAATCCAAATTGCTCCTATTCCAAGTTCATAAACAACCTGTCACATCTAAGACATCCTTTATTCATCATCAATTTTCCTTTCATCAAACCAAGTATTCATCCAACACATTCCTAGACTTCATCAATCATTCCTCCATCCACCCTTCCAAAGGTCAATTTTGTATGGTTGTTACCCGTTCACAGGAAATAAACATGAGGGCCTCTCAATCAAATTGCTAAAATGACAATGAGAATCCTTTTGCAACAAAAATTTCACTAGAAGGTGTTCAAGTAGTGTATATTACCAATAATCTTGAAGAGGAAGAACTTTTAGACCAACTAGATGTATCTCCTCACTTGGACAACTTTCTTAACGATCCTTATAATTTAGAAATGATTGAAAAGGCTATTAGACACAACAAAACATAAATATTTATGAGCCTTGTTAAAGATGGAGTCATGGTCCCCTCTGATTTTGATTACTCCTTGCTTTATCACAACATCACAAAAGCCCACATTACTACCAATACTGACACACCAAATCAAATCAACAAAACATCATCTAGAGAAAAGGGTAAATCTATCGCTACCGGCCCTTCCACAACACAAACTACTCATTCCACAAACAGTTCAATTGACACAAGAAACCATTCAACAAATTCTTAGTGTCATACCCTCTTTGACCTCACATCCTAGCACCCATACTACAACAAATACCTCTAATGCTATGAATGCAAATGTTTTGAACATAGGTCAAACCTCTATTCCACTCACACATGATCATACTTAATTAATTTTCACATTTCCTTCATCTTCCGTGAAGACATCCATTCCATCAACATCACAAGCTTATCACTATGTATCCCCTCCTACACTGTGTCTCACATCATCCTCACTTGGTGGGGCATCTACTTTTGGGGCCATGCTTACACAACACAATGCCCCCGATCTTTGCCCAACAAGTGAATGAGCTCAAAAGCCTTATCTATAACACGTAACATGGAGGAATGAAATAATTCTCTTTTGACGACATATGTCCTTAGATCCGTTTGATCAATCTACCAATATGCAACCATTTCCCCCAAATTTTGAGATTCCTAAATTTGATAAAAACTAGCATACCTATATTTTGAAAAATATAAGTAAAATAAGATGAGAGATATCATTTTCTAGAAGACTAAATATTTTCTTTTAAATTAAAAATATAATAAATTTAATTGAAATAAATATTGTTGAATGCATATTTTTACTATTTATTTCAATTAAATTCATTATAATTTTACTTTAGAAAATATTTAATCTTCTAGAAAATGATATCTCTCAACTTATTTTACTTATATTTTTTAAAATATAAGTATAATAGTTAATTTATAATTATATTATAATTATAAATAATAAATTTAATATTTTAACATATATTAATATCTAAGGCATAAACAATTATCTCTAATAGAATTTCACCATTTCTATACTATGGTAGTTAATTTACAATTATATTGTAATTAAAAATAAAAAATTAATATTTAACAAGTATTAATATCAAACGCTTAGACAATTATCTCTAATAGAATTTCACTATTTTTGTATCATGTTTTTATAATACACCAATTTAGCTAAAGGTGGCCTTATCTAAAATAAAATAAAAACCATTATATTACAAAGCTCCAAACTTTTCAATAAGAGTATGGAAAATTGACTATGGAATATTCAAATTGAAATAGAGAAAGTCACTCAATTACATAATAAATTTGGAAGATTATTCATTTTGACTGTGATAACAGTTGAATAAAACATTGTGCAAGTTTTAGAGTTACATGAAGAAAGCATGCAAACACATAAGTCGATTATCAATTGCTACAATCTTTTTGAAAAATTAGAAAACATCAAAGGGATTGTAATTAAAAAGATCAAAATTTGAAACGCTTGATGACTACGTGGATTCAAATAAATCAAAGCTTCATTAGATTGTATGGAAATCCATTTAACAATGTCAAACTTTATGAAAATCCCTTTAACAATATCAGATCATCTAATACAACGATAAAAGAAAAGACCAATTTGATTCAGATAGAGTTGTGAGTTTATATAGAATTTCATGCTATTGAGGAATTGAGTTCAACTCTAGAGAAAAAAATTGAATTTCTTAAATCATAAGATTTGATTTGATGTGTTGCAGTTCAAATAATTTGAAAAGCTAATGAAAATGATATCTATTGTACTATACCCGTTGAGTTAGCATCCAAAAATTTGGCTTTGTTGAAAAATCATTGAGACTTCCATTGGAAAAATATTCGACAATGGCATTTTCAATTGCAAAGATTGCTTATTTGACTGGATATTTGTCAGTTAACAAACACTCAATTTAGTGTGTACAATTCGTTTTGTATTAAGTATACAATCATTTTGCAATTCATTATTGTTTGTGGGAACCAAAAAGATCTATGAAGATGAAAATGTAGGTAAATAATTTGATAAGAATTAAAAATACAGAGCTACAAAATCGTATTAGATTGAAAGAAAACAACCGAAACAAAATAGCCTAAGTCTTACCCCTCCGATGTGTTGAATTTGTGGCCAGAGAAATCTGCATAAGTTTTGAGTGGCCCTTTCCATTCCTTTGAACACAACAAAGTGAGATCTTCAAACACAGCTTCTGAGGCATGAGGCGAGCATTCAACATTCGCCAAGCTCTGAAGAATCTCAAGCCTTGCCTCGTCCAACATTTCTGTGACCAGACTTGAGCCATGACAATATGCATATAAACCTATAAATGTGTCTTTAGTTGTATCTGTGGATTCTCTTCCACTACTTCAGCTTACTTTGTAATTGTCAGCCATTTCTTTTTTTATTAACATGGGCATACACAACTACCAACTCAACAGACATGGAGTACCGTCAATTTTTTATAAAAAAAGCTCAATTGTTTACATTGAAGTTTGCTTCCACTGTAGAAAGCCTCTTAGTTTTTCCCTATTCAACATCTTAAAGAATTCTATGTGGCGTCTCAAGAGGTCTCCTATAATGAAAACTACCTAAAGAGACTATTCACTAAGTCTTGGAGGCCCCGCCCTTGAATGGTTCATAATTTTACCTCAAAGATCTATCTCTACTTTCTCCAATCTTACAGAGAAATTTGTTGCACAATATTCTTCCAAATTGAACATCTAGCCTCCTTGAGTGATTTGTGCAACACTAAACAAAAAAATGCTGAAACCTTTGTGAACTTTTTACAATGTTGGAGAAATCTTGTGAATAAAGTGCCTTGGAAGATCCCTGAACAACACTTAATTGATATATTCACAAGAAACCTAATATCACAAATGGCCTTTCACATAAAAATGGTTTCTCCAGACAACTTTGAAGTTGTAGTTAAAAAGGGGAAGAATATAGAAGATGATCTTCTTGTAATGAGGAAACACTGAGAGGGAGGGGGGTTGAATCTGTGTTTTAACAAATTTTAACCCATTTGAGTCAATTCGCAATCAACTTGAAGCTTAAACTGAAAAACAAAATGCATGAACATAAAGTAAATAGGAAAACAACCATAACACACATATTTTTATCGTGGAAACCATGTTAAGGGAAAACTATAGTGGGGATGACACCCACAAGCCAATACTCTGTAGAAATATCATCTTTTACAAATATTGGGAATGCACTTGCATTCAGGCACACCGCATAGAGCTCACTTCTCAATACAACTAGGGCTACAACCCTTTTACAAAGACTTGCCCTCTTACGTTGATCAACACTATGATTTGGATATAATGAATTGAATAAAGTACGTAGCATCAATCTATGCCTAATTACAGTTCTATGGAGTTACAAACAAAGATCTGAAACCCTAGAATCACCGATTTCCCTTAAACCTTACTCTCCATCAATCCACTAACTCAGATTTAAAATCTCTACCCAAAAAAATGTTGTCACACCTCAATTATGCATTAAGCTACCTTATACATTAACCAAAAACCTTTACCTAACCTCATCCATCCAATTTATACATGTGCAATACCTAATTCATCTTATTATGTCAGCATAAAAATATTTTTGGAAAATGCAAACCATTTTTCAGTTTCACCGCTAAAAATAAGATCCAATTTTCAAAACAAATAAGGATAATCATTGATATACCTTTTAACATGTCTTGTCAACTGATTTTACCATCCTTTGACCCTTGAAAACATTTTTACCAATTTGCACAATAAGATTTTTTTATCATGTCGGCCCTTTCCATATGTTTACCTTGAAACTGCCACTCATAAGTGTATAACTTCTATGTGCCAAAAGATCTTGCTATGAAACTTTGGGATTAGCAAGAATATTCCCTATTTATAATTCCCTTAGATCCATACTCTAAAATACTAAACTGGTAGCTTTCACCATTCCAAAATCTATCTATGATGTAAGAACATTCTTCCTTGTTTCCTATACTTAATCAAAAATTGATCTGTCAGATCTTTTGATGAGTTGCGTGCACGTGAGAATAAGGTCTATACATAATTTCATTTCCATCAATGATAGTACTCTATCAATCTGACCATGTCTCTTGCCATCTTACCAACAATATCCCCCTTTGACATTGATGACAACACTTGGTGAAAAACTATCTAAGGGTCCCACTACAACATTTCTTCTCCAAAATTGATTACAAATATTATTCATCTCATACTCCCCCTTACACATATATACATACCTATATGCATTTCTTACTGCTACACTCCTCCTTTGACATCAATGTCAAAGGGTACATAGCCATTTTGCTAAATCACCAACCAAAAAATTATCCCAAAAATTAAAATAGATATCTCAATATCTCTTACAACTTCACCCACAAAGAATCTCCATCCATTCATCCCAACTACAGTACATCACCATAACATTAATAATATGATACATTATATATAATTTTTTTAATTTTAAACAATCTTAATCTTTCATACCTAGATATCCTTCTATATATTTAGGATCATCAACTTAGCTAGAACAAATGGGGATTTACTCTATAATGTTGTTGGGGGCATGGGATGGCTACTCTCTCCACACTCTTGATAGTGATCTCCCATAGGGGTGGTCTCTTTGATGAGGTTCTCTATGATCATCTCCTCGAATGTGCAGTATCCATCTCCTCTATTGTCTCCTCAACTACCCTATGGTCCTCTCCCATGGGTGCCTCCTATGACATGACTCTTGGTTGTTCATCCTCTCTCTACACATCATACTCCTCCTCATCCTACCCCTCCTCATATTTGAATACCACATGCTCTACTCTAAAGCACGGTCTTGGGTCTCACATAGGGTAGCCACTCAGAAATATGAGCATTGAACTCTGTGCATGCTAGTGTATCTCAGATAATCCCTCATCACGCTTGCATTAGAAGTAGTATGTGGTATGGGTGTATCTTTTCCCTCCTCTGCATCTAAATCTTTCAGCTCTATATCATTAGGTGTTGGTCTTGGTGCGATTCTAGGCCTCTAAACAAACCTCTACCCATGTGAAATATAGATTGGCACTGGTCAAGGAAAACCCTATGGGAAGTTGAACTATCCCCTCACCCTATCATAGTAGAAAGGCACCACAATGTACCCACGCCTTCCGTTTAGCAATTTGTCTCTCTTCATGCATCTTATTTTATGATTGGTGTCTACTCAGGTGGCATAAGTCTGAATGGTCTCCATATGATATCGGTTGCCTACAATTGATTGATGGTAACTCTCCACTATATCAGATCACCCCATCACCAATGGTTCCTCAATGGATAACCAAATGCATGTGGATCTGTTCCATATACCTCCATCGAGAACCCTGCTGGTCATGTATGTGTGATATGCTTGAACGTCCATACTTTTAACAAAGTGCAGACATCCAAGCTCCCTTGATAATATTGAACAAACTTCCCCAACTCATAATACAATTGGATAAGCATACTCCTCCCCTAGGAATATGCAACATGATGTCTCTCCATGCACTAAACAACATGTGCTAAAGCTACAAAAAATGTAGTCCCTTTTTTAATCTAGAGTTACTACAACTGTAATAGTACCCTTCTAACACCTTTCAAATCAAGGGAATCTCCTTGGATGAATACAAGAGTGCATATAAGGACTACATGTATAAAGTGAATATTGGCCCAAGTAATATATCCAATCTCTCTCTATCTCTATCTCTATATGTGATTGTGTATCTCATTTTTGTCCCTCAGATAGGTAGTTGTAAGATGAGGTATACATCCTCAAATGTGATTGTCATATCACTTGCAAGTAAATTGAATGTGGATATATCCTCATCCAATCTCTCCATGAGTACCATCAACATGGCATAGTGATATCTCATGTAAGAAAGATGGGACACCCAATACAATCCAATCTCACTTAGTAGATCTATATCCTCAAGTCTCAGACTATCAAACTGTGCATGTAAGTATGTCATAATAGTTGGAAGGTCCTGCAATCACATATCAACATAAAAAAATCAAGCCATGAATCATATGCATAAACCAACTTGAATAAAAAATGAAAGACTTGGACTCTGGGAACAATTCAACTTTTTAGGTACAAGTTGACTTTCCAGGTACAAGTCGACTTCCTGGGTACAAGTTGGCTTTTTGGGTTTTCTGACTCAGATAATCCCAGATATTCTACGTCTACTACAAAAATTAAAAAATGCTAGAAGGAAAGTCAAAGAAGGTCTTCTAGGACATACCTCATCCAATGACACCTCATCCTCCACAACGTGTCTCAACACCTCAATTCTCATTGGCTCCAGCTATTTCTTTCTGACCATTTTCATCCTCCTTCACAAGAGAAAACAAAGGAACGATCAAACTAAGCTTTCAAAAAGGTAACAAGCTAACTTCAAGCCACTTTTAGGTTAGTTTCTTTTTATCTTTTATACTTATCTTTTAACTAATACTTCCTTCATTTACTACATACTCTCCACTTAATTGATCATAACTTAAGCTAAGTAGCTCTGATTTTTACAATTCTCCAGGCATTGGAATCATGAATCAGTTTCCTATCTTTCTAAGTTCTTTTTAAATTTTTTTTAGTTCATCTTGAATGGTTTTTATAATCATTTGTCAATAATACATTCACAATTTATTATGTTATACATGATTCCCTATTTCACCTTCGTAGTAGCAACCCAAAATAGGGGGAAGATAGATACCCACAAATTTCATCATTTCCTTAATAAGCCTTAGGTGATTTATGTTTTTCACTAACATGTGGGTTTTTTTAGGTTGCAGTTTCTAACAGTTTCTTGCAGGTTTTGCATAATAGGGGCTTTGATATATCATTTTTCATTTATTGATTTTCTATACTTTAGCTTTCATATGCATGTAGTGTCGTATACCACTAAAGTAGGGGTTAAAGTTATCCTCCAAAATTGTAAGCACCTATGTTCTCTATAACTTAATGATTTTTAGCACTTACCTTAGTGTATTTATATTATAGATTGCATTCTAGGACTTCATAATTGAACTTAATCCTTACCTAATTCAAATATGGGTCCTCTAATCTCTTCAAACTTTTGAAAAATTAAGGTAGGAACTTGTTTCGAGGTGTCCTCTATTTTCCTTCCAATCAAAAAATTCATTTAATCTCCCAGGCCCTATATCACCCTTTCATGGCCTCGAAATTTAATCCTGACATCATAATCAATTGACTATTAAGATCTAGCACCTATGGACTGACTTTGACCCACCAATCAAATCTCATCCAATCCCAGGTGGGACAAGTCAAGTGGTCAACTTGTTTTTGAGGTACAAGTCAACAATTCAACTTGTTCTTGAGGTACAAGTTGACAAGTGAACTTGTCCCTTAGATCTAGTGCCTAGATTTAGGGTTGGGGTCTATCATGAAGCATGTGTGGGATTTCCAGATCTACAGTCATCTTTCTTAATTATGTCTCCAAATTTGACTATAAAAGAAAACCTCACACCTCATTTTGGCAACATGAAATCAATTGCAAGGTAAATGACCCAATTTGATGACAACACAAAATTGCAAGGTGGAAGCCCCAATTTGGTGGCATCATTTGAAGTGAGGTTTTGTTAAATCCATCTACATCAAGCACCTACACTCTCTTCTAAGTATTCAAGACAATCAATACATCATCTACATCATCATGGATTTTCAAATAGATTATGAGGATGGCTAGGACTACTCTTTCCACTTTTGGTTGGGTACGATTTCTTGTTATCTTCATATCTATGCATTGGTGCTTCATACTTACATATTTGTTTGCATGAATTCAATCATACATTGATTGCATTTACATGATAGGGTTTCACTCTATTACACATAGGGTTAGATCTAGGAATTTTTTATGCATTTGAACTCATTAGCAATTTAGACATACTCTAGATTCACGAGCACTACACATTTTATCTATCCTAACAACTATCTATGGATGTGGACATCACCAAGATGATGGGTTGAACAAGGAAAAACCCTATATAGCCACACACACACACACACACACACACACACACACCATTTATAAGATTTGTAGGTTCAAATAGTTTGAATTCAACTACAAATTTAGAGACACCTTCTAAGCACAGAGACATTGTCATGCAAAAATTTTGGGCAAAAAAGACCAAGAAAAAGTCAAGAATTTGAATTTTTCCTAGGTACCAGTTGAGAACCAACTTGTCCCTCCCATTTTTCTAAGAAATTTTAGGAGCAGGAAACTACAGGTCTCAAATTGCCAGATTCAGAGTTACATCAAGATCTGAGCTTTTGGAGATAGTCAAATTTAGATACAAAGTGTCATTCCCCATTCCATTTTTAGGTGCACTTGTTCTTACTTTTCTATCTATGTACTTACTTTTATTGATCAGGTATGTTATTGACATTCATATTTATTTTTCATTATCTATTAGGAATAACCTTTCAAGGTATAGATCCCACATTGCAATCCTTACTCCCATGGTTGTGCTAATCAAATCCTATCTTGAAAGGGTGGTTTTGTTTTCCAACATACAATAGAATTTGGGATATAATTAACTCAGAACATTACATCCCATTTTCAATTATACAAGTATTATCACATTTCTTGTTAACATGTATGTCTCATTATTTTACCCATACCTATTCATGTCATGCATAGTGGTCTTAATTATAACCTCCTCTTTATAAGAAGATCACAGCTACATGCTATGCACACTATTCCACATTTCCCTTGGTTAAAAGATATTTTTCTATTATGTGATATTTGATCTTACATAGAAATGTTGGTTTATATTAAGGATTCTCTTCAATATAAGAGATATGCATCCTTGATCATAACCTTTTCATTGTTCAAAATTTGGTACCCATGGTAAAAATATCCCTTACCTTGAGGGCTGAAAGTGTGTCATCCTTCAAAAGGTTCCCTTTTTCATTTCTTGCATGGTATCTCTTTGCATTTGTCCCTTTCTTGACCTCATAGGATTTGTGACCTCTTTGGCTCGGATTGGGTGTTGCTTTTGGGATACCTCCTTTGTGTTAAAGGTTCTTTATTCTTGTTTCTCTTTTCCTTAAGATGTCAAAATAGTCATATTTTCCCATCTTAATGGGGGAATATATGGTCTCCTTATTGAAAATATTTTGTTTACTTTACGCATTTCAGGTAGAGTGCACTATCATAATACAATTTTCTAGGGCCAGTTCATTCTCCTTTATACATTTTTTTAAAGAGTCTATGTATACAATACTTTCCTTAGCTATCCTTAGGATTGGTTGAACTAGGATAACACAACTTGCTAGCCCATTTATCCTCTCTTTTACATACATTTTTAGGATTGGTTGACTAGCATAACACAGTTTGGTAGACCATTTGACCTATCCTTTTCATGGGTTGACTAGCATACCACACTTTGCTAGACCATTCAACCTCTCATTTACATAATTTTTTTAATGATTTGACTAGCACGCACTAGAAAATCAACTCCCTCCTACATTTTATTTGATGGGTGGAACTAGTAGGGTACACGCACCGAGATGGTGAGCAAAAAGGGGGTATAAGTGGACACTTTTTTTTCCTAAAATTAGGTAAACCTAAACTTTGAAGAGAAATTCGAGGGTCATGTACTTAAAAGTAGGAGTTGTGCAAAGAATAAGAATTGTATTACTATGAATCTAGTTTCTAAGATACTAAATTGTTTTAAAATTGAATAAGATTAATAGGGTCAAACTTGGTGCACATAAAAAATCGTTGCTGATTTTTTCTTAAAAACATAACATAGCCGATTATGTGTGCTTCACAAAAGATATAGTTATATTTAGTATTTTTCACAACAATTTGGTAGAATGATAGGTAAGAGAGATCTAGAAGTTGTGTATTTTTTTGTAATTTTCTATTGAGTATTTTTTTAGTAGTTTTTTGAAGTGGTCAAATCTTGAAAATCTGGTACCTGTTCATGCGCTAGGAATAACTTGAATCAAAATAATTGAAAATTCAAACCTTTTTTTTTAAAGTGTACATAATCAAGTGTACAACAATAATATGTAAATTGTTTTGAATTTGGTCAAGTAGATCAAAAGTTATTAAAAAAATGGTAGACACATGTCTCTGAGGAGTGTGAAGACATTGGTAAAGAAAAATTAAGTTCACTATGCTAATGTTGTCCAAAAATAGAAAAATTTATATGGTTAGAAATCTAAGAAGATGTGTGAGATTTTGGTGGTAATTTTACAAATACCCACTTGATGATGAGGAAGTTTAGAAATCATCTTGGAAGATCAAAATACATGTAAAGGGAGAGAAATAGTAGAAAAAGGGACTTCCAAGCCTTAGGGTAATTGTCCAACCCTCTTACCTAACCATAAAACATATGGTTCCTTAGTACTAAATAACCTGCACACATTTTGTAAAACCAAAGGTAGCTTTCCTAGTTCAAAAGAAAAAGTTTTAATTGAATATAACCTACACGGGTTATGAAGAAATAAAAAATATGCTTGTAAACTTAGCATACACAACACAAATTTATATACTTACATATATATAATATATGTATATGTATGTATATATGCATATATTTACATAGATATATGTATATATATGTCTATATATGCATGTCTCTCCCCATTCCCTCTCTCTTGTCTACCTTCCGCCATCACTGTCTCTTTCTATTATGAGTTCTATCTCATCCTTCCCCCTCCCTCTTCTCTCTCTACCTCATGTCTCTCACCTCTCTCTCTCTCTCTCTCTCTCTCTCTCTCAACCATGTGTGGGTTATGTTGCATTAAAATCTTGCATACTTTTTAGTTTTACAGAACCCACACACGTTAAGAGGAAATATGAATGTTAACATTTTTGGCTCAATGGAATGCATAGAATTTCCATTGAGCTAAATATATTATTCTCAATGGCCAAAAAAATAGCATTTTAACTTGTTCCAAGGGCCCACTATTGTTTTTCAAGTCTTTCTACGACAGTATTAGAAAAGAGAGGAGAGGGAGAGGGGAATGGTCTAGAAAATTGTGTTATCATGGGTAAGTGCACCAAATTTCTTGTTAGAAAAGTGGGCCCATGAAAATAAAACTCAAAATTTTACAAAACCCATGTAGTTTATTTGAAATTCAAAACATTAAGGCTTGGCAAAATCGAGCCATGTTGAGCCTAAAAAATTTATTAAAAAACTTATAGTTCTTCATAACCCATGCAGGTTATGAAGAAATTTTTTTAGTTCTTCATAACCCATATGAGTTATGAAGAACTTTAAGTTTTTTAAATTATTTTTTTTAGGCGTCTAAAGAATTGAGCTTAATTAGTTAAAAGCATTGAGTTTTCATTATTGAGACCGAAGCTCAAATCTCCATAGGGACATCTTATTGTGACTCTTGGTCTTCTTAGTTGGCTTATGATTTTTAGTGTGTTTTCTCGAAAGGAGATGCTATTTGTAAATGATTTCTAATATAAAAAATATTTTTTTAGGCTTGGCATGACTCGGTTTTGCCAAGCCTAAATGTTTTGAATTTCAAATATCCCACACAGGTTTTTTAAACTTTTGACTTTTTTTTTCTTTCTTTCATGTGACCACTTTTCTAACCAGCAACTTGGTGCACTTACCTAGCATAACACAATTTGCTAGATCATTTCCCCCTCTTTTCTCTCTTCTTTCTCTCTCATGGATGACCTAGCGCAACACAAATGACTAGTTTGTATCATCCAAGATTATTTTTTTATCCTCTGTGATTCCATAACATAACAAACTTTTCTATTTGATTGTATCATGGAGTCCTATCTTATCATTGATGTGTGCTCTTACTCTTTTTATGTGACCACTTGTGCTTAAATTGGAATAGCCCTCTAAACATGATGCTAGCATATGAGACATTTTCTTTAGTGAGTTATCTTCAACTATTTGACTTGGAATCTTAGTAAGCTCTAGGATTTTATTGTTGTTTTATGTGTCCTTGCATATGTATGTACAAGTTAATATCCTTGGTTTGGGGGCTTATGCCCCTTAAACTTAGTCATATCTTACCTCTTTGTAGTTTGCATGTGATATTCATCTTCCTCTCTCTTTTTGTACTTTACCATGAGCATGAGGTGACCTCATACACACATTGAATTGAGCGCTAAATGTGTCATCCTAAAAAGTAAGAATCCTTAATTAGGTGCTCAATTTAGCCCCAGTTTAGTATGTATAGGTTTCCATATTGATTTCATGCTTTCCTAATGCTTATTGGACCTTCAAATTAATATTACAAGTCCTATATTGGTTCAATTTTCTCAAAACTCAAGGTTATCCCTTGTTTCTAAGTGTTCTCCTCTATTTTTCCTCCAATCAAATAATTCATTTAATCTCTTAGGACCTATCTTTCCATTTATGGCCTTTACATGCTCTCCCAACCATAGAATGAGTTGTACATAATGATTTGACACCTGTTGACTATCTAGGACCACCAAACCAAATTTGAGCCCTAAATGGAGGGTACAAAATGCCAATGGTGTTCTATAACCAAGTATTTGGGCTCAAATTTAGCTTGGAGCCCTATGTTGAGGTTTTAGCAAGAGATCTCACTCCATGGTTGGTTTGCCTGAGTTTTTATCCTTGAAATGATGGGTTGATTATAAAAAATCTTATCTTCCCTACTTTTTCTATCCATTATCATAAGAAAGCACCCACTACCAATTTTTAAAGAATTCATGATAAAGAAAGGAAAATTGGAGTTCAAGATCTCTTCTATGATTGAGCATCCAAGTCTTCAAACCTTCCAAGCATTCTTCCTTCTTCTTCATCAACCATTGTTGGAAAACTACAATATCCATCATTCAAGGCATTTATTTCATAATTTTCTCTAAGATCAAGCTACTGCATCAACATTTGTGATCACATCCAAAGAAGCATTGTGTCATCAAGGTATAAGGTGATTTACAATTCATATTTGGTTTCTATCTCATCTTTCTTTATGCATTTTCAAGGTTGATTCCTAAAAGTAGTTTGACTAAGGACAACCCCTTTTTCCAACCTTTTACCCTATTTTTATATGTGTAGGAACATGTTATGAAGCCATCAAATCAAAATTAGAAAGATTGCACACACTCGAAGAAAACCCATAAATTTTAGACCAAAACCCAGGGTAGAGAATGACATTGGTGAATTGTCCCTGGGTACAAAATGACATTGGCAATCTGTACCCTCAAAAATTAACTCAAATTTGCTAGAGAATTAGATTATAGTGATCAGGGCCCAAATATACAATTACAGGTCATTCTGAGATTCTAACAGTTGGGAATTTGAATATGAAAATCCACTTCTCCTATTTCATTTTCAGGTACATTCAAATCCTTCTCCATTCCCTTTCTTATCAATTTTCTCATTTGGATTAGATTAGGTCTATAATTGTTTAGCTTCTTACATCAATATCTTTTCTCTCTTTCTCAAATCTAGGCAACAAAGGAATAAAAAAAATTCAAGCATAGATATTGCATTGACATATTATCAAGTAGTGTTGATCATACTTGTCTTGAGGTGGTTTTATATTCTAATGTACCTTATAAATTGGGGAAATTACACCTTTTACGTGATCCCCATTTCATATTATATAGTTACATTTGGATATAACTTTGGAGGATAATATATTGTTTGCACAACTCATTCAAATTGTTTTTGGAAGGTGTGTTATGATGTATTTGTATCTCTTTCATCTCTTGGGGTATACCAGATTGACTATAATTGTCTATGGTGGCTGACCTTGTGTAAATATTGTTTAACTCTACGATGCCCAACCTTGTTGAGCTTTCCTATGATCAAGTTAGTAAATATTTGAATACAGATGTTTGAGTTGAGAGATGGTGCATGTGAATGAGTGTGCACAAGTAGGTGAATTGACTTGGATCATGTTTGGATCAAATGTGAGGTTGATGTGATGTGAATATGTAAGAGTAGATGAGAAAGTAATTGAGTTTGACTAAGGTTGTTATAATGATTGATTAGGAGATCATACATCTTTTCAATTCATCATTTCCTTTTTCCTATTAGAAGATAGTGTGTTCTTTTGGTGGCTTGTACATACCTATATATTTCCCTAAGGTAGTGCACCTTGTATTGTAAGTCCTTTTTTAGA
Organism: Chamaecyparis obtusa; assembly: GCA_027943335.1. NCBI lineage: Eukaryota > Viridiplantae > Streptophyta > Pinopsida > Cupressales > Cupressaceae > Chamaecyparis > Chamaecyparis obtusa. The sequence continues at coordinate 306,682 of BSBK01012290.1, read as the reverse complement.
TTCTAGTGTGCTTCATTGGAAGTGAGCCCAAATAGATATTATAATTTGTTATTCATATATTGAGTTTGATACTCATAGGACTTGGTTTTTCCTAGATTGGGTTTTCCACATAACTTTGGTGTTTATGTGTTTGTGTTGTCATTGTAATATCTTTAATTGACGGTTAGTTGGATTAAGATAATGTATAAGGGACCTTGTGACACAAAAAGTTTAAGTTTTTAGTATATGTTGATTCACTACCTCCAACATCTAGTAGGGTTCAACACTCATTACATTAGTTGGTATGAAGTATGTATTCTTATTGATAGCAATTTATCACTTGTATTATGTAATGATTAAAAATTGTTAAGGGCGTTCCTTTTATAAAATCTCATAGTCATAATTTGGCTCTTATACTTTGAGATCTCAAGTAAATTTTAAATAAAACATGATTAATTGGTATGAGTTATGTATTATTATTATTGTATTTTTTTGACTTGTCTTGTGTAATTCTTAAAAGATGTTAAGGCCAGTCCTTATATAATGTCCCCTACTCATAGTTTGACACTTATACCTTGAGATGTAATGTAGTTATAACAAACTAGCTAGATGAACATGCTTCGCTTTGACCTAATAACACTCCAAAGTTCAACCTTCTAAATATTGCCATTTCTCTTTTTATTTCTAATTAAAAATAAAATGACCTAAAGTCCACTAATATCTTATTTACTCATGGATTTCTAGAATAGAAATAATTGTAAGCTTCTTGTACCACTTTGGCTCTCACATCACAATTGATAGAATCAAAGAGACATCTTCCTTTCATATTTATAAATATGAGCTACACAAATGTATTCCTTCAACTCACACCAAATAGAATGAAAGAGAGAAAGTCTAGAAATTTGAATTTGAAGTTAAATGACAAGTGCATTGAGATTAATTAATCTTGAGTGACAATATGGAACCTAGGGAGGAAATGGTAATCTCAAGATTATGAGTGAATATATAAACATATGTAAAAATATAAATCAAATAATTATTCTAAAAATTTAAAAGTATAAGAATATAAGTAAAAATAAGAATGTGTAAATAAACTTAATATATATAAAAATAAATGTAAATAAAAAGAAGTAAGAATAAATAAAAATGAGAAAATTAAGCCATTTCATTAAAATAAATACCTAAATCTAAATAAACTTTAGATAAATATAATAATTTAATCTTCAAAAAATAATCTAAATTTTATAATATAATATTCACCTTTTATCTATAAAACTCATAATTTAAAAATAAAAGAACTATCAAATATCTATTACTTATTTTCAAATTGACTAACTACCTATTGAGACACGCGTACGCAAAATGCCAGGAGAATTTGGGACCTACTCTAAATATATGTGTATAACACCATTGACGAATATAGACCATTGATTAAGACAAGCTTTGGAAATTGTAGGCAAAATTTTTCAATTTACCATGTCCAAAAATTAGATTTGATTGGCGATATTGTGAAAGAAAAGGAGAAAATTCCATAAACCAATGTACGATGGGCCTGGGAATTCCACCCAACATTTATAAAGTTTGGGTGCATGACCAAACTGATATACACATTATATAAGCCAAATTCTAGGTCACAAACTTGAGACATTTGCCAATTATGTTAGATTGTGGTGACTGATCAAGAAAGTACTATTTAGGAAAGTATTGTACACTTTTCCTCCCGAGGTGAATTTTTTTGAGGCCGACATATTTTTGATTATTTTGGGCCGAAATATTGTAACTCATTCTAACCCTAAAGCAGAAAAATATTGTATAATATGGCTTAGGGTTAGGGATTTTCACAATGTATGATTTTAGTACTTGTGGCGGAATTGAGTTGTAAGGGATTACAGATGGTAATCAGGTTGTAATCATTGGATAATAATAATATTGGACTTGTTGTTGGTGGACGTAGCCCAGGGATTGGGTGAACCATGTTAAATCTTTGTGTCTTGTGTTCTCTTTTATGTGGTTTACTATTTTCTCATATTGGTTATATTTCCACATAATTGTTATTTCTGCCTTCTTAATCCTAACAAGTGTTATCAGAGCAAGGTTGTTTTCAGTTATCCTCTGCAGGAAGATCTCACAGTTTAGTGGGAGTCTCAAGGTTGAGTGGGAGTAATGGTAGATGAGGGTAGGCTGAAGGTTGACAAGTTTAATGGGCATAACTTTCAGTTATGGAAAATGCAAATGGAGGACTATCTCTATCAGAAGGATCTATGGCAGCCGTTGGAAGGAAAAGCCAAGAAACCAGCAAGCATTTCTAATGAGGACTAGGATATTCTTGATAGAAAGGCTCTTGGTAGTATTTGGTTATGCCTGGCACAATCAGTGGCATTCAATATTACCTCAACAAAGACGAATGAAGATTTGATGAAAACCCTAGCGAAGTTGTATGAAAAGCCCTCCGCTTCAAATAAGGTATTTCTCATGAAGCATTTGTTTAATATGAAAATGGTGGAAGGTGGGTCAGTTGCTGATCATTTAAATGAGTTTAATACACTTACTAGTTAGTTAACTTCTGTCAATGTTATTTTTGATGAAGAAGTTAGGGCTCTCTTGATTTTGTGTTCTTTTCCTGAAAGCTGGAATGGCTTGGTAATAGCTGTTAGTAATTCTATTTCTGGTTCTAAAACCCTAAAATATGATGATGTTATTGGTGTTATTTTGAGTGAGGAAATTCATAGGAAAAGCTCAGGTGGGTCCACATCAGGAAGTGTCTTAAACACACAAAGTAGAGGCAGAACGAATGAGAGAGGAAACAATTCTAGAAATCATGGGAAATCAAGAGGAAAATCAAAGGGGAAGAGGTCTGAATCCAAAGGGCCAAATGATTGCTGGTACTGTGGAAAACTAGGTCACAAGAAGAAAGATTGCTGGTCTTAGAAGAATAAAGAAGGAGACAAACAAGAAGGTAACAAGGAGGCAAATGTGGTAAGTAATAAACCCGAAGAGGATGCCTTGCTTCTTTCTTTAGAAAGTATTGATGATTCATGGGTTTTAGATTCTGGGGCTTCATTTCATGCTACACCCCATAGAGGTTACTTTCTTGATTATGTCCAAGGGGATTTTGGGGTAGTTTATTTGGGAGATAACGAACCTTGTCAAATAGTTGGAAAGGGAAAAATTAAGATTAAGTTGCAAAATGGGAATTATTGGCTACTGCAAGAGGTAAGACATGTTCCAAGGCTGAGTAGGAATTTAATTTCAGCAGGGCAACTGAGTGATGAGGGTTGCATAGTTACTTTTAATGATAGAAATTGGAAGGTTTCAAAGGGTTCCTTAGTAGTAGTAAAAGGTGTGAAAGTAGGCACCTTATATCTTTGTACAGGTCATACTGTTCCTTCTACTTTAATTGTTTCAGAAGATAATGAATGTTCAGGAACAGTGGTTGCAGTTAAGGAGGAAGAACATCAAACAGTTGCTATAGATTCTGACACAGCACTGTGGCACAATAGACTCGGGCACATGAGTGAAAAAGGTATGAAATTACTTCATTCAAAGAAAGTTTTACCTGGTCTGAAATGTGTCAATATGGATTTTTGTGAGAGTTGTGTGTATGGAAAATAAAAGAGAGTTAGTTTTGTAAAGAGTGGGAAGGAAAAGAAAAATGAGAGATTAGAGCTTGTGCATACAAATGTATGGGGACCAGCTTAGGTATCTTCCCTTGGTGGCTCTCTGTATTATGTTACATTTATAGATGATGCAACAAGAAAAGTATGGATTTATTTCCTTAGATATAAATTTGATGTATTTCAAACTTTTAAGAAATGGAAATGCTTGGTTGAGAATGAGACTGGTAAAAAGTTAAAATGTCTCAGATCTAATAATGGTGGTGAGTATTGCAGCACAAAATTTGAAGATTATTGTTCCTCTAATGGTATTCATAGGCAAAAAATTGTACCAAGGACTCCATAAGAAAATGGAGGGGTTGAATGCATGAACAAGACAATAATGGAGCGTGCAAGGAGTATGAGGTTGCAAGCTAGGCTGCCCAAAAACATGTGGGTGGAGGTTGTAAATACTTCTATTTATTTAATCAATAGATGAACCTCTACTCCTTTGGACTGTGGTATTCTAGAGGAAGCATGGAGTGGTAAGAAGGTGAGTTATTCTTTTCTCAAAACCTTCGGTTGTGAAGCTTCTGCACTTATAGATTCTAAAAATAGAACCAAGCTAGAAGCTAAGTCAAAGAAATGTGTATTTGTTGGATATGACATTGATGAATTTGGTTATAGGCTTTGGGATTTTGAAAATCATAAAATTGTAAGAAGCAGGGATGTCATATTCAATGAGAAAGCATTGTACAAAGATCTATTGCAACAGCATGAGAAGAAAGAAAATGACTATGTAGTACTGGATGATACTCCAAAAGATAATGTTGTAGTAGTTCCTTATTCTCCGCAACAATAGCAACAACAAATACCACACACCCCAGTGAATGTTAGATGGTCAACAAGGCTAAGTAGACCTCTAGAAAGATTTTCTCCATCTTTGTATTCTATTTTGTTAACTGATGCTGGTGAACCTGAATGTTATAATGAAGTTGTGCAGGTGGATACAAAGATTCAGTGGGATTCTGCAATGACAGAGGAAATGGACTCCTTTTTGAAAAATCAAACTTGGGATTTATGTAAGTTACCTGGAGGTAAACAAGCTTTATAGAATAAATAGGTTTACAGGCTGAAAGAAGAGGATGGAGGTAAGAAAAGATTTAAAGCCAGGTTAGTTGTAAAAGGATTTGCACAGAAAAAGGGCATTGATTTTGATGAGATATTTTCTCTAGTTGTTAAAATAACTTCTATTCGTATTGTTTTAAGTATTGTGGCTACTGAAGATTTGCATTTAGAGCAGCTTGATGTTAAAACAACTTTTCTTCATGGTGATTTGGATGAAAAAATATATATGGTACAACCACAAGGATTTGAGGTTAAGGGTAAGGAGAATTTGGTGTGCAGATTGTAGAAAAGTTTATATGGCTTGAAGCAAGCACCTCGGCAATGGTATATTAAATTTGACACTTTTATGAATGAGCATGGATATAGTTGGTGTCATTCTGACCATTATGTTTATTTTAAGCAGTTGGATGATGACAACTACATTATTTTATGTTTATATGTTGATGATATGCTTGTAGCTAGGTATAACATGGATCACATTAAGGGGTTGAAACAACAGTTAGCACATTCATTTGCTATGAAGCATTTGGGGGCAGAAAAACAAATCCTTGGCATGAAAATTTGTAGAGATAGGAAAAATAGGAAGCTATCTTTATCTCAGGCTGATTATATTGAGAAGGTGTTGCAACATTTCTCTATGGAGAATGCCAAAGCTGTCAGCACACCTTTGCCTGGTCATTTGAAATTGACTAAGGAGATGTGTCCTAAGACACCAGACGAAGAGGCTAAAATGTCTAAGGTACCTTATGCTTCAGCTGTAGGGAGCTTAATGTATGCTATGGTATGTACTAGGCTAGATATTGCACATGCAGTGGGAGTTGTTAGCCGATATATGAGTCACCCTGGTATTGAGCATTGGAATGCAATCAAATGGATTCTCAGATATTTGAGAGGTACATCCAGTAAGTGTTTACACTTTGGGGGTTCTACTACTACTGTACAAGGCTATGTTGACTTAGATTTGGTAGGAGATATAGATAGCATGCAGAGTACTACAAGTTATGTATTTACTATTGGTGGGACAACAGTGAGTTAGATTTATCAACTACAAAAGGTGGTTGCTTTATCCACTACAGAGGCAGAGTATTTTGCTGCTATAGAGGCAACCAAGGAGATGATATGGTTTCAATTCTTCATGGAAGATTTGGGACATCCATAGAAGGATAATTTTCTACATATAGATAGCCAAAGTGCCATTCATCTTGCAAAGAATTCTACTTTGTACTCAAAGACAAAACACATACAGTTGCAATACCATTTCTTTCGGTCAGTTTTGGATGATGGGAAGTTAAAGCTGGAAAAGATTCATATAGATGATAATCCAATAGATATGTTTACAAAGGTAGTAACAAGGGAGAAGTTGAAATCATGTTCAGCTTTAGTTGGTCTTCTAGACTAAATAGAATAAAGGAACAATTGAGTCCAGGGTGGTTCGATCCAGTGGGAGCCTCATATGGTAGTGGTATTGCTACAAGATCAGTCTCTAAGTGGGAGGTTTTTTAGTGTGGATACTGATCAGTCACCAAGTGGGAGATTGTTAGATTGTGGTGACTGATCATGAAAGTACTATCCAGGAAAGTACTGTACACTTTTTCTCCTAACCTTACCGACATATTTTGGGCCAACATATTGTAACTCATTCTAACCCTAAAGCTGCAAAATATTGTATAATATGGCTTAGGGTTAGGGATTTTCACAATGTATGATTTTAGTACTTGCGGCGAAATTGAGCTGTAAGGGATTACAGATGGTAATTAGGTTGTAATCACTGGATAATAATAATATTGAACTCGCTGGTTGTGGACATAGCCCAGGGATTGGGTGAACCATGTTAAATCTTTGTGTTTTGTGTTCTCTTCTATGTGGTTTACTATTTTTTGATATTGGTTATATTTGCACATAATTGTTATTTTTCCCTTGTTAATCCTAACAAATTGGAAAATATTCACTGCTAGAGTTTCCCTAGTATATTCCATAGTCAGCATATATCATATTCATAGTCAAAGAAAGAAACATAAGGAATGATCTTGTCAACATAAATGTATCCATCCAAAACATAAATCAATCATCATCATCCTAATGCCATCAAAACATGATAAGTAGTCTATCACATTAATTCAATGTCTTAAGAAGTTTGAAACACACACATATGTATTTAAAGGGAAAAAATGAGGAAATGAGCTATTGTACATAAGCAACAAACCTAATATAATCACTATTTCCATAGGACAACACTATAATAAAATATTATAATGAGAAGCATTAAAAATTGAGCTATAAAAATAGATTAGGTAATTACCCTTACAAAAACACTTATTGCAATGTCATGTTAACATATGTGAAAAGGGAACATAGAAATATCTCACAACATCCCATAGTCTCAACCTATTAACATAAAATATAAACTCACAATCTTGATACCTAGTATTTTGTGTTGGAGTTAGAGGGGTGCTACAACTTGTTGTGGTCCCACAACCATGCTCCCCTTTTAGCCTTTTAGCCTTAGGCCCCCCCCTTCATGCTTTCTGATTGTTTTTCTTTTTGTTTTGTCTTCCTTTTCAACCTTTTTGACCTTGTCGCTCTTTCGCACTTTCAGACATCTAAAAGTGCGAAAAGCCGATAAGCTGGAGGAGTTGGAGCGGACTGAGTTTTCTTTGCCCTGGCAGATTTTTCAGACTTGTCAGAGGTTCAACTCCCGAAGGGGAGTCAGCCTTTCAGAGCTTTCAATTTTTCAGAGGTTTGACACCCCCAAAAAGGCCGTAAAGCTGACTATCTGGGGTGCCTACGTCAGCCATCGGGGTGACCTATATAAGACACCAAGCGGGTTTTAACCCTCACTTTTTTGCTCCCGCTCTCTCATCTCTGAAGCTCTTCGTGCCACTTGCTGCTCGTCTCTAGTTTTCAGCCTTCCTTTTCGTCATTGTCTTCCAACCTCCTATTTTCAAGGTTGGCTTTCCCTTCCTTTCCCTTTATTTATTTTTCACATTCTTTGGTCTCAGGTTAGGGTTTCTTGTGTGTCGGCCTTTTCGGCCTATCGTAGCTTAGGGTTTGTGTGTTTTTGGGCCTTTTTGGCCCTTCTCTTAGGTCTAGTTTGTGTCCTGTTGGAATTTTTGGCCTTGGGGATCACCAAGGTAGTGACCTTGCATCCCCTTGGTGAGTTTGTGGTCAAACTTTCCATCGGACTCATTTTTGAGTCTGATTGAGAAACCCTAGTTTCAGACCTTCGGGGTCTGAAACTTTCCAAACTCGGTGAGGAGCCTTGTTCAATCCAAGTCCTCCACGTCTTTCAATGTTTTGGTGTTGGAGCACACTGAAACACACTATCCTCTGAAATGCCAAAAGATACCCAGTCACCCAAAGTTCCCAGTGCTATCTTCAGCCTTTTCAGCCATTCACACACCGAAGATTTTGTCTTCTTTGGCTCGTTGAAATTTTTCAACTCACTGACTACCAAGGCTTTCCCTTCGACAATTCAGTGTTGTTGGCTTGTGAAGGTTTTGCACCTTTGACTCATCGAAAGCCAAAACGAGGAGTTTTCAAAGTGGATTTACTGAGTCCCTTTCGACCTTTTAGAGGTCTCATAGCCCTGAAAGTCCGATAGGTTGAAAATATCTTCTATGGCCCCTTTTGAGTTTAATTCTAATAATGTTTTTGGTTGTCTAGGTCTTCTTTCTATTGTGTTGTTGATTCGTGGCTTTTTCTCTTTGTAGATATGGATAAGAAAGTAGTAGCGTCACCTGCAATAAAGTTTCAATTCAAGGGGTACCATCCACCTTCCAAGGTGACCAACTTACATGCGGGCATAACAGTCATAGACATCGGGAATGTGAGCTGGAATGACTACTTAACCAAATGTGCTCAACTGGTGGGGTGATTGGAATACTACACTTCACTAGTACACTACTCTCTGGTGAATGCGGCAGCTCACCCAGTCTCTATCTTGTCATCACACTTAATTAACACATTGGCTAGACATTATGTGCCCGATGAGCGCATGGTGAAAAATAGCATTGGCGAGGTAGTTCTAGACCTCAGACTAGACAACATCAAAGATGTCCTCCATTTTCCAAAAGGAGTGGATAAGTTCTTTAACTTCCATATCAACAAAGGAATGGAATTCTATAACAAAGATGTGCAACGGGACCATAACATAGTGAACAATGAGTACCTCATGCAGGACATGCCAAAGGGTAAATTGGATAGGATTGATATGAGGAGAGGATATATGCAAGAGGACATCTAGGCTGCAATAACAATGATCAACATGGTGAATGGGTTGGTAAAGTCTTCACAATTAGAGCTATGGATGATCTTATTGATCTAGAAGATAAGAGAGAGGCAAGCCAGGTTTGATTGGGCCTCCATTCTTAGTAATAATCTTGATGAGAAACTGGTTCGGGGAAAGATAGACCCTCATTTCTACATGACATCTTACATCATGTACCTATTAGCTGCTAGGGTGGTCTACCCAGGATTGATCAAAGTTGGGGCAATAGGAGAACAAAAAACTTGGCCATTTACATTGTATCCTCAATTGGTGAGGAAAGACTTTTACACACATAACAGTTCAGACTTCAGAATTGTCAATGATGCCTTCATATTTTCCATCATACACTCCATTGAGGGAGACTATGCAAAGAGGTTGTCCACAAAAGCTGCAACAAAGGTAAAGGCCCTTGGGGCATTCTATATTCAGTTCCATACTTTCACTTACATTCGCGTGGCAGGAAGCACCCTGGCACCAAAGAAGTTACCAAGATACCCTTCTGATAGAGTAGTTCTCTTGGAGATAGCGAGACAACTATCTGATGTGCATGAGTACATTAAGCACAAGAAGAAGTATTTTTGGGATTTCCCCATTTCTATTGGCCCCCATTGCGTGCCAGACATGGAGGTCTGCAAATCCCTAACCTGGGAATGGGATGAGTTTCCATTGCCGACCTATAATTTGGTAAGGCCACATTTTGATCCCATCGGTACTTACAACCATATAATATGAAGGCACTATGTCCATGAGCCACACATGGAAGACCATTGGGAAAACTGTGTGGATGATTATGAGGTTAGGATTCATGATTATTGCTAGATGAGTCTAGAGTTGGCACAGGGAACCCTTTCATTAAGGATTCTATAGAAGGCGGTGGATGCTGATTTTGATAACATTCTGGATTCTATATACAACACAGACAAGGTGTACACAAGGGCTATTCTGAATGCGAAGATAGATCGAGATGAAAATGATGATATTGAGTTCAGAGCTTGACATGTGGTTAAGGTGACCAAATCATGGATTGCCCATCCTTTTCCAATGAAACTAGTGCCAATGAAATAGTTACCAGAACAACTATCAAAAGAGAAGAGGAGGCAAGGTGAGAAGGTTCTAAAGCCACAATTTCAAAAGGATGCTCCTCTCAAACCAGAGATGGTGTATAGACATGAACACCCAACCGCTTATGGCTCGACCACTCACTCCAAGAAGATCAAGACCAGAATGACATGGAGCATTGTGCCGCTAGATGTGCCTTCATCCAGTGGCCATGATTCTCCAAACACGGCCAAGAAAACAAAGTTCAAGATCATAGGACCCAAGCCGAATGGAGTCACCAAGGGAAGAGTCTACAAGAGGAAGAAAGGCTCAACACCCACACAAATGGATACCCTGATGGAGGAAGATGAGGATAAATTAGATGAAGTGACCCTTAGTAGGAGAACCTAGTCTGTGGGATTCATGAAGTAAAGGAGAGTAATGGACAATGATCTTGAGGATATTAGAGGGGCTACTCAGGAAGAGCCAATAAATCTAGATGCCCTTGGTGATGATGAGTTTGACATCATAGATTTTTTAGGAATACATAGTTTTAAGGAGTCTGAGCAATAGGTTCCCACTCAATTTATGAACCTTTTTACTGGCATAGGAGATGACATCCAACAGAAGCCTCAAGAACAAGTTGTTGTTGAGATGGCTGACGCTCAAAAGGAGACTATAGAGACAGATAAGGACTCTTTTATTTGGGTCACCTCTGAGGAAGACCTAGCTACACAAGTCTCATTGGTTTCATCCATTCCACCTCTGCCTCCAGGTAGTAAGCTAGATGTCTGACACACCCTTGCTTATGAAGAACATGACAGTGGACTCAAGTGAGAATGGACTCCCTCTTTTTGAACAACCTCAAATTCCCACAACTAAGGATTTTATGTAGGAATAATGGAGCTCTTCTGATGATGGTTTCCTACCCCCATGCGATGAAGTTTGGCATGAGGCCAAGGAAAAACAAAAGATGAAATGGGTTCCACTTTCAAGAAGAGAATGTCTCGACGAAGGGCACTCAAAAGCCCCAAACACAATAGACCTTTTACCGCCTGAAGTCCCTACTAAACCACAAGATGATGCACATCAACCGAAGGTGACTCTAGAGGCCCAAGTTAAAACACCTGCCCATAAAAATAACCCAATCTAGAAACTGTGATTCGATGGCTCTAAATGCAAACAAGGAGTAGGGGCTAGGATCAAAATGGTCAACCCTCATGGAGGCTCATACTACGCTACCTGTCGACTACAGTTCTACTGCACCAATAACATCACCAAGTACAAAGCTCTAGTTTGGGGCCCTCTCCTCACACATGAGAAGAAGGTGAAAGCTCTAATCATGGAAGGTGACTCACAACTGATAGTTCGACTGATGTAGAAATAGTACTCTTGCATTGACAAGCGATTGGCCTCCTCCCATAACTGCATGTGGAATCTAATCAAAGATTTTGATGCTTTCAACATTCAAAGTGTTCCTAGGAGGAAAAATATTGTCGCCGATTCCTTGGTAGTTTTGGCAAGCTCTTTGCAACCATTAGAGAAATCTAAGTTGAAGAAATTTTTCATGGAACTAGTGGTCGTACCCATCGTCCCTGATAATGTAAAAAAATTTTAGGTATTCCAAGATGATCAACATATATTGGAATTTATTATGAATACCAGAATTTTTGACAAGAAAAGTATTGACGAAGAGGAGGAAATGGAGGAATCAGATGATTTGGGAATCTTAAACTTGAAGACTAATTCCATTCTGAAGGGGATGGTTGCCTTAGAAATTTTTTTTGATAAAGATGAGCATGCTCAAGAAAGGGGGAAGACACCAGTATTGGGTGGTGATGACTGCGAGCTCTACAACTTGGGTACATAGCTTGAGCCAAGGGAAGTTCATATTGGTAAGGTCGAAATGGGTGAAGAGAAAAGGCAGATGGTGGAACTTCTTATAGAATACAAAGATGTCATAGCCTGGAGCTATGAAGAATTGAAAACATATGATCCTAGCGTGATTATGCACAACATTCCTTTGAACCCTGATGCTAAGCCTTTCTATCAGAGACAAAGGCCAGTGAACCCAGTGATCGAACTAGTGATCCAAAAGGAGGTGCAAAAGCTACTTGATGCCAAGATAATTTTTCCCATCCGGCATTCAACTTGGGTTGCCAACCTATTCTCTGTGAGAAAGAAAAGTGGGGAGGTTCAGCTCTGTATGGATTTTAGAAACTTGAATAAATCCTCCCAAAAGGACAATTACCCATTGCCCTCTCTTGATGAGGTATTGCAGGTGGTAAATGGTTCCCAAATGATGTCTTTTTTGGATGGCTATTTTGGATATAACCAAGTTATGGTAAAAGAGGAAGATCACCTAAAAAAGGCTTTCACCATGAAATGAGGAACATTCACTTATCGTCGTATGCCATTCGACCTGATCAACACAGGAGCCACCTTCTAATGAGCCATGGATGAGGCATTCAAAGGTCTGGTCAACAAATGCATTGTCATTTATATGGATGACCTCACAGTTTTTTCTTGAAACCGTATGGATCACATTGACGACCTTCGAAAGGTCCTGAAAAGGTGTCAACACTACATAATTTTGATCAATCCTAAGAGGTGCATCTTTGGGGTAACTCAAGAAAAACTCCTCGGGCACATCATATCCAAGGCCGACATCTCAATTGATCCCAAGAGGGTCGAGGCCATTCTCAAACTGGTTCCCCCAAATAGCAGAAAGGAGTTAAAATCTTTTTTTAGAAAAATTAACTTTGTAAGGAAATTCATTAATGGATTCGCAGAGATAGTGCGCTACTCGTTAAATGACATGTTGAAAAAGGAAACTAAGATTGAATGGAACACTCAGGCTAAAGAGGCCTTTGAAGAGATTAAGATGTCTATTGCCACTGCCCCAGTTTTGGTCAGCCCTGATTATCTTTTACCTTTCAAGGTTTATTCCTTTGCCTCGGAACATTCATGTGCATGTATCCTTACACAAAAGAAAGAGAGAGAAGATGAATGACCGATAGCTTTCATGAGATGTCCACTAAAAAATGCAGAGCTCAAATATCCAAATTTGGATAAGCAATCTTTTACCTTAGTTAAGGTTGTCAAGAAGTTTAGACACTATATCCTTCGGAGTAAAGTCATTGCCATTGTCCCAAACCCGATGGTCAAATCCTTGCTGATGCAAAATGAACTCAAAGAATGAAGAGGGAAGTGGATGGAAATATTGCAGGAATTTGACATTGAGATCCAACTAATGAAATTAGTTAGAGGGCAGGGTCTCACCAAGATGATGGTAGAAGTGGAATAGGGTTTTGTGTGCCAGGTATACACCAACAAAGGAGTGATCACATACATATGGTATTAAGACATAGTCTACTACTTGTTACAAAATTATTTCCCAAAAGGATTGAATGGATCACAGAGAAGAGCATTGAAGAATAAGAGTATCTCCTACATGTTGAAAAATATAAAGCTTTACAAATGTAACTATGATGGTCTATACCTCTGATATTTGGATCGGATTGAGGCTGAGCAGGTTCTTACATAGTTTCATGATAAATATGGTACTAGACATGGGTAAGAAGAAGCCACGACCCACCAGATATTAAGATCTAGCTACTACTGGCCAACTCTATTCAAAGAAACTCATGAACATGTGCACTCATGTCATGTTTTCTAGACTAGTGCCACATGCGAGAGACACTCGACAATGCCCTTGCAACCTGTTTATGAGGTGCATCCTAGTGCAGGAGCACCTCAAACATTCAATCTAGGGTCTAAGATAAAGAAGACCTACAAAGCATTCAAGGAGGACCAGAGGAGTCAACAAGATAATTAGAGGCTAAGACAAATCAATTGGGAAGTACTGAAGCCTATAATGGCTTTTGATTTTCCAAATCCTAGAAATGGTTCAAAGTCCTAGATGGACCAAATTTTCTTTGTAAGGGGGACCAATAGAGTCCTTGGGTTAAATTAAAATATTTAGAGTCTAGGAAAGTTTAATAATGATAAGAGATCCAAATTAGAAGGTTTAGTGGAATTCAATAAATTGAATTTAGAGTCTTTTGTTTAAAATTCAATAAATTGTGAGTTGGAATTTTGAATTTTCATAATCCAATGGTTTGTTAGCATTTGGAGGGAGTTAGTGTTTAGTATTATGTTAGGCTTAAACCAAACTCCAACTAATGAAATTGGTTGAGTTAGTTATGTTATTCATTAGGGAGTCTTATTTAGGGAGTCTCTGTCACGGGACAAAGGAGAGGAGAATTTGTATATGGACTGGTGTATAATCAGTGAACCATTAAGCAATCAAATTTTTGGTTTCTTGCAGACTATTCTATTTGTTAGCATTTAAATTTGATTAGTCTGATTCATATATGTATTGAAAGGGTTTTCCAATCAGTTTTAATTGATAGTGAATGAATTTCACATTGTTTTAAGCCTGCTGTTGCACCAGTTGTAGAATCAGTAGTTTTCCTTTAAATTATTTATTTGTTGTAGTAGGGTTTAAGAGTAATGGAGATATTTCCATGAGGATGAAGGCTTGATACCCATGGAAAGACTTAATTATTAACTTGTATTATAGCTATTAACATTGCATATGCAAGAGTGAGCAAGACACCGCCGGTTCAGTTCAGAACAGTGAAGGAAAATAGTGAAATGATGGATCGGGTATAACAGTGGGTGATCCATCCATGTAAGTCACATATTTTATGTGCAGGAACATTGTATAATGTTCATTTGATGGTGAATCCATCATCAATTTGGATTAGAAGAGTGTAGAATCAGGTGATTGAGGAAGCCCTAGATATCAAAGGGTTTGAAGACAAATTTGGGGTTTTTAGAGTTACAGTGCCTTTAAGGATAATTGCTCTTGGATTTATTAATTTGAAGTAATTTTATGACTCTTTAATGAGTTTGGAGGGATAATAATAAATGGAGAGTGGTGTTCTTTTGTTAATTTGGGCATTTTAGGCATTGAAAATAGGGTATCCGTGTTGAATAGGTATGTTTGTCCAAAGTAGTAGTGTGAAAGCTTTTGGTATGTTGTAGAGTTTTGAAAAGGGTATTTGTAAATGTCCTCATGTTGTCTAGTGTTTTGAGAAAACATAGAGTTATTCATGTTCCAAGTCTGCTGCAGAATTATTACTAGGCTTTTGAAACAGTTTTGAGAATTGGGAATAGGGGAGTTGGTTTTGAACCTTAAAGTTCCTTGCATCTAAGCTATTACTAGCCTAAAACACCAAAAATATTATTTAGGAGTACTATGGGAAGCCTTGATGAGCCTAGTCCTTGTAGCATTTAAGTTTGTTGAATAGGCCCAAGTGCCTAAACCCCTGAAATTGTAAATTCTCTTTGTGTTTCGAAGGCCACCACGCTTACCTCTGCATTAAGTGGTATTAAAGTGAGGGAAAGGTCTTGTGGAAGTTGTAGTGGTCTTGTGAAGTTGGTTCTTGAGTCCTGTAGTGAGCCCTTGCAGATGAACTATCCTGAGAGGAGTAGCCCTATAGTAGATTCTTGTACCAGGCTGATCAAGTAACCATGGCTGATGGAGAAGATGGAGAGTTGCCAGTCAGAATGACCAACATGGAGTTAGAAAGGATTGTGAAGGAGCAATTGGCTAATAACAAGAAGTTGAAAGCATCCCTTGACCAAAGAGACAAGGAGAGCTATGAGAAGGATATGTTGTTGAGAACTATGATGGAGAGGATAGAAGCATTGGAGAATAGGGATAAGAGCATCAGGCAGGATGAAGAAGTAGTAGTGGAAGAAGAAGAAGGAGAAGAAACTCAAGAAGAGGAATTGATAGACCCTAAAGATGCAAGGATGGCTAAACTGGTGAAGGCCATAAAGAGTGGAGATGTAAGGGTAAGGACAAACTTACCTATGTACGGAGGAAAGATGGATGATGAAGAACTAATAGATTGGTTCAGTGCAATTGAAAATTGCTTTGAGTCTGAAGGGATAGAAGAGAAGGACATAGTGAAGATAGCAAAGTCCAGGCTGAAGGGACATGCTTTGTTGTGGTGGGAGTGTATCCAGGCAGATAGATGGAAGAATGGAAGACCCAAGATCACATCTTGGTATACCATGATGGACAAGATGAAGGCAAAATTTTTGCCAAGAGACTATAGAGTATAGTTGTACAAGAAGATGAGGGATTTCAGGCAAAAGGAGATGGATGTACAGAAGTACATGGAATAATTCCACAAGCTTGATATTAGAGTGGATCATGATGAAGAGATGGAAGAAAAGATTGCAAGGTATATGGGGGGGCTGAGGTTCAACATTCAAGATGAACTTAGTCTTTCTACCCCAAGGATGGTTGATGAATGTTATTAGTTGGCCCTGAGGGCTAAAGAGAAGATAAGAAGGAGACAAGAGAAGCAGAGCAACAATAGAGGTGGATCTTCCATGAGAGGAAGAGGGGGAAGAGGTACTATTGATTCTCAAAATTAGAATGACAAAGACAAAGACAAAACATTTTCAGAATCAAGAGGAGGTTACAGAGGTGGAAGAAGTGGAGGAAGAGGAAGTGGAGTCTTCACAGGAAGATGCTTCACTTGCAATGAAGTGGGCCATCAGTCCTTTAGGTGTCCTAAATGGTAGGAAGACAAAGGGAGAGATAGAAGAGTAAACTTGGTTGATGAAGAACCAAGGAAGGATGAGTAGAAAGAACCCATTGAAATTCATCCAGAGGAAGGTGAATATCTATTGGTCAGAAGGGGACAACCAGCATAAGGAGAAAGCATTTTCAAGATGCAATGTCTGATCCAAGGTAAGATTTGTAGTTTACTTGATGATTCAGGTGCTTCACATAATTTGGTTTCAAAGGAGGTCATCAACAAGTTGCATTTACAAACCTCTCCACATCCAAATCCATGCTATGCTACTTGGGTGAGTAAGGATCAAAACCTACTTGTGAATGAACAAGTTATCCTAAATTTTTCAATTGGGCAATATGTTGATAGTATTTTGTGTGATGTAATGGAGATGAGTTGTGGACATGTTATCTTGGGTAGACCTTGGAAATGGTCTAGGAGGACTGTGCATGATGGTTTCACCAATACCTATTTAGTGCACAAAGCAGGGATCACTTACAAACTAAATCCACTTTCTCAAGGTGCAATGCAACATGTAGTTATGTGTTTTGGTATAGAGGTCTTAGTGCAAGGTCAGAAGAAACCAATTGATACTAGTTGGAAAAATGAGGAATGGTTGTAGGATAAGGTAGGGCAAGGCAGTCTCCAGACTTGTGGATTGTTAGCCCCAATGTTTGTATTGATTGGGATAGTCAAGTGTCCTCTAAGAGGGCAGACATATGAAGGTGATGTGGTGATAGAGCAGAGACAAATGAAGACTTTTCAGCAATCTAGAGTGTAGCAGCAACACTGTCATGAATCAGGATGGTCAAATGCACCTATGTTTTTGTCTAATCCTTTGTGTATGAATGTAGGGGGTTTAGGATAGAAATAGGTTACTTTTGGGAAGTGTGCCATCCCTAAACATCAGACTTCTATGAGCAACTACAACAGGTACAAGCAGAATAACTCTTGGGGAAAGAGTTCTTTTCATGGTAGGGAGTATGGTGCAGGAGGACCTCAAACATTCAATCCAGGGTCTGAGATAAAGAAGACCTACAAAGTATTCAAGGAGGACCAGAGGAGTCAACAAGATAATCAGAGGCTAAGACAAATCAATTGGGAAGTACTGAAGCCTATAATGGCTTTTGATTTTCCAAATCCTAGAAATGGTTCAAAGTCCTAAATGGACCAAATTTTCTTTGTAAGGGGGACCAATAGAGTCCTTGGGTTAAATTGAAATATTTAGAGTCTAGGAAAGTTTAATAATGATAAGAGATCCAAATTAGAAGGTTTAGTGGAATTCAATAAATTGAATTTAGAGTCTTTTGTTTAAAATTCAATAAATTGTGAGTTGGAATTTTGAATTTTCATAATCCAATGGTTAGTTAACATTTGGAGGGAGTTAGTGTTTAGTATTATGTTAGGCTTAAACCAAACTCCAACTGATGAAATTGGTTGAGTTAGTTATGTTATTCATTAGGGAGTCTTATTTAGGGAGTCTCTATCACGAGACAGAGGAGAGGAGAATTTGTATATGGACTGGTGTATAATCAGTGAACCATTAAGCAATCAAATTTTTGGTTTCTTGCAGACTGTTCTATTTGCTAGCATTTAAATTTGATTAGTCTGATTCATATATGTATTGAAAGGGTTTTCCAATCAGTTTTAATTGATAGTGAATGAATTTCATAATGTTTTAAGCCTGCTATTGTGCTAGTTGTCACTACTAAATTTGACTTCAAATTTTGATGAAAATTGGTCGAATTTTCGACAGTAATTGGTCGAATTCACGACCAAAACTTTCATCATTCTTTTTTTGTTGAATTTTCTACGTATTTATTATTGGTCAAAATTTTGACCAAAATACAGGTCGAAATTTTGACTATAGCTCATGCTTAAAATTGTAAGGGTTGTCGTCGTTTTTTTTTTATAATGGTCGAAATTGAGACCATGCAATGGTCAAAATTTCTACCAATACATGGTGTCAATTTTGACCATACTATGCATGACATCACCGTCAATTTTTTTCCCAATGGTCAAAATTTTGACCATTGGATTGGTGGAAAGTATGGCAATCCCGTCGAGTTTTTTAGCCCAATGGTTGAAATTTCGACCAAGCATTGGTAGAAACTGATCATAGCATTGGTCGAAATTGAGACCAATGCTAATTTTTTTTTAAAAAAAAATGTTGCAGACCGAAGATGCATTCAGAGTTCTTTTCATTGTATTTCGGTTTCAAAGTTTATGTTTTGATTGAGAAATGAGTTAATTTATGGAACGAAATTTTAATGAAACCATTTACTATTCAAAATGATTCTTTTTGAATTTGTAGGTATCTGTTATAGCTGGTTTTGATGTCAATTTTTCAGGGAAGGCTAATTCAAAGTTTGTTGAATCAGTTTAAGATGGGAGTTTGGAAATTTATTAAAAATTGATAACCGAGAACCATTTATGCTTAAGGTATCAGTTTTGTTTGAAGATTATTGGCAACTGATTCCTAAAGATTTAAATTCTATTTTGATTTTATAAGTTGATGCATAGTATCAGAGTTTCGAAGTGATAGGAAATCCGAACATTGACAAAGGAGTTTATTAGCGGTTGGAATATATTTTATTCATTACTAAAACCGTAAGTGCATTATCATGTTTTTGGTTTTGAAAGTATTTAAGATTGTGCTATTCACTAATCGGTTATAATAGTCCCAGTTTGGGATGAAGATATGTGTTGAGTTTGGCGAAATGATGTTCCTTAATTTATGGACACATCGAGTTAAGTTGCCGATAGCATCCAAGGATCGTACTTTATGATGTGATCTTAGTTTTTGAATCATTGAATTTTACTAATGAAATCATGAAGAGGTGTGCTGTGCTTAAGATTGAATCGAAACCTCATTGATTGGTTCGAACTTAGAAACAATTTTAAAGAATGATTATAAGATTCTAATTTTATTGCAGATTCGAACATAAATAGATACTACACAATTTAGCATAAGTTTCCTACTCAAACCAAGGATGTTGAGACTTAATGAAGAGAATTTTTGAAACAATGGGCTAATAATGTTGAAGGAAATTCAATATAAAATAAAGAGTCTTCAATTGCCAAATATTTATTTACAAATACCATCACATTTCATGTGACACATTCCTCCTATTTCAAACAAGTTTTTAAAAAATGCAATTTGTATAGATCCCTCATTTGCACCTCAAGGAAACATAAACTAAGCACCAACCATCTTGATACAAAACCATAGATCGTTGAAAAAATATTATGCATTGGCCAACTATCAATATCATAATCACATATACAAGTGGCTCTTATTTTCTTAAGACTATTAGTGGTAAGGGAAAGCATGAGGATGCATGCTTCCAAATTCAAATTATATAGAACCCATTACGAAAGTTGTGGCCTCAAATGTTGTACACGTGGTGGTCATTGATTCAATATTTGTATGTAATTTAGCTGGCATAACGGTGGAGAGAGCTTCAAAGTCCATCTTTTCAATCCATTGTTGTATTTTTGCATATTCATTGAAAACATGGGGAAAATCCCTGACTGTATGATGGGGTGTTGAACCCAAACATGCCACACAAATTGATGAGGAGAAAATATCCTTTTCTCAGTCCTGTGCTCAACTAATCAAGAGTTAGAGCAAGAAGTCACTTGTGGAAGGGCTACAAGGGAAAAGTGCGGCAGGTCTAGTACTCTATAGTACGGACTTGAGGAGACCAAACTAGTTGTTGAATCAATTTTCTTGAACCATATTAGGACCATCCCCATCATTAAAT
The DNA here is from genome assembly GCA_027943335.1 of Chamaecyparis obtusa. NCBI lineage: Eukaryota > Viridiplantae > Streptophyta > Pinopsida > Cupressales > Cupressaceae > Chamaecyparis > Chamaecyparis obtusa. Next base: position 286,308 of record BSBK01012290.1, on the reverse strand, counting down.
TGAACTAATAAGTCCACTGGTGAAGAGTTTTGGTAAAGGGCTAGGATTAGGCCTATAAGAGAATTCCTGCAGAGGTTGTTTGGGATAGAAATTTGTTTGTTTCAAATAAAGCTTGGTTTTCTTCTTTGTTTCTCGATACACACATGGATCCATTGAATACAAAGGTGAAAGATCTCTATAAATACGTAGTATTCATTAAGGTTTGGGGAGAGAATCATTTTATTTCTAGACTTCACAAATGGATCCATTGTAAGAGGTTTGGAACTATGTACTATCAGGTAATGTCTTCCTCTATTCTTGTGGTTATTTTTTAAATTCATTTGAATATAGAGAATATGCTTTAAAAAAGCCTTTCTTCTTGGTTGGGATGAGTCTATTATTGGCCTATCCACGGAAGCCTCATTTTTAACCTATTCAAGGCATTTTGTCCCTGCAACATATCTGGTTTATACTTCCCGAGTCACCATTAGAGTCTTCAAATCTGGATATTTTGCACAAGGTTAGGGCACCATTGCCAGTCATTTAAAACATGGTTTTTTCTTTAACAGATGATTTTTTATCATTAACATTTGTGTGCTTATAGACCCTAATGTTGTTGCTCCAAGAACCCTAAATTGGAAATCTGTAGATGGGGTTTGGTTTCAAGAAATAATACAAGATTCATGTGATAAGTAAGAGATATTTTCCACAGCAAGCCAAATTGTGATATTGCTATCAGGATTCAACTATGTAGTTTTTTGAGTCAAACTCATTGACCTGTGATTCATGAGTAGTGGTTTACATGAACCCATCTCTCATGAGAATGAATGGAACACTTAGCATCATTGGCTCTAGGTGATGCTCACAGAGGTGAAGCACTAGGACTTCCCGGGAGGTCACCCATCCCAGTACCACTCCAGCTAGAGCACACTTAACTACAGAGTTTCCTCCATTGTTAAACCCACTCTGATTGCATCCTCATTTGCAAAACCTTCACCAAGTGTTGTGCCTTATGAACCATTCATTAGAAAGCCCCTTAAGCTCATCAATTGATAAGTAGGAGATATTTTCCACAGCAAGTCAAATTGTGATATTGCTATCAGGATTCAACTGTGTAGTTTTTTGAGTCAAAATCATTGACCCATGATTCATGAGTAGTGGTTCAAATGAAACCATCTCTCATGAGAATGAATGGAACACTTAGCACTCTGATGCAGGAGCATCCTGGGTGTAAGAGCAATCTTGCATCACCCAAAAATATTTATGTTTTTATATTCAATAAGGGTTATTTTGTGCAGAGCTGCTATTTATGGAAAGTTACTATTTTTGGTAATTTTCGTATGTGCTCAGAATGATCTGATTTCTTTCTTGGAGGTTCATTTTGGTCATATAAGTCTGCCAGTAAAGTTTCATTGCCAGATCAAGTGTATATTGGAAGATATTGAAGATTTTCGGTATTGGCAGCAGGGTACAGAAACTTTGAACTCAGTTTTGAAGGCTTTAGAGGCCCCGGATGAGGTCAAAAATTTGGGTGACGGGCGCTTGCATTGGTCAAGCCTGTAGAGCGCTTCGTGGCGTTTCCGAAATAGGGTTATAATAGCCGATCGGGTCAACTGGTGATGACTTATGGTCTTCGGAAGTTGGGCCACCTGAAATGGTGAAAAATAATTTTCTTCAAAATTTCTGTTCAGGTTTCAAAGGTTATCTTGAGCCGAATATGATGTAATGAAATGTAAAATAAATTAATTCTAAGTTTGGTCGGCCTTATTGGCTAAAATTCTGGAACCTTCCCAGGCGGTGAAAAATTGCCTATATAAGGAAGGCTGTATTATTGTCTTAGGCAGTTCAGAATAGTTCTGGGTAGTAGATTTGGGTATTGATTCGAGGCTTTGTCCTAAAGAATATTGTAAGGGAATGCCCATGTGGCTTTGCATATTGTAATTCTAAAAGTTTGTAATTCCACATTTGTGGAGATAATAAGAAGCCAATTTTCTGTTCTTGCATATTGTTGTGGTTTCTCCGTTTCTGTTATGTGTTTGTGGTATTAAGGGGAGCACCCTTCATCAAGTGGTATCAGAGCAAGTTTTCTTGAGTGTGTAAACAGATCACCGACTGTGAGGTAGTTTGCACTAGGACCGTGGTTAGGGTTTTAGCGCGCATCGCGAAAATGCCTCCACGAAGAGAACGTGGCGGAAGACCTGGTGCTGTGACACCTGAGGTTAGAGAGCTGCAGAGACAAGTGCGAGCATTGCAAGAAGAGATTCGCAGAGGAATGAATCTTAATGTCAGAGACGAAAGCGAGGATGAAGCCGAAGAAGAATATCAAGAAGGAGAAATTGAAATTGTGAACCAGGAGGAAGAAAGACTTTTTCGGGCGATTTCCAAGATTGGGAAAAGACCTAAGATTGAGGTTCTTACGTTTTCTGGAAATCTTAACCCAGAGGAATTGATTGACTGGATCAATGAATGTGAAGAATATTTTGAGTATGAAGATGTTGAGGATCCTGATAGGGTCAAATTTGCGAAGGCCAGACTGAAAGGTCATGCGAAGATATGGTGGCAAGAGATTCAGTTGGAGCGAAATAGAAGGGGAAAGGAGAAAATCATGAGATGGGATCGGATGGTGGATAAATTGAAGCGACAGTTCATTCCTGTTGATTATGAGCTTGACCTACTGAAGAAAATGCAGAGTTTGAAGCAAGCAGGAAGATCTGTTCAGGAGTATACAAAGGAGTTCTATCGACTTCTCATCAGAACAGGCCATGCAGAAGCTGATAAGGAGAAAGTTGCCCGATACCTTAATGGGTTAAGGCCAAGCATTCAGGAGGAGCTGAATCTGGTTTGAATGAATAGTATTGAAGAGGCATACCAGTTTGCCCTAAAAGTAGAGGAAAAGCTGAACAAGAAGTTTGAGAGCAGACAAAACGGAAGAGGTCGCGGTGGATGATCTGGTGGACGGTCATATGGTGGCCGAAATGAAGATCCGAAAAAGAAGGATGAGGCCAGTAGCAGTCAGAATCAATGAGGAAATAATTTCAATCGCTTCCAGGATCAGAATAATAGAGATCAAAGAGGGAGAGGAAGAGGACAAGGATCTGGAAGAGGTGGCTTCCGTGGAACATGTTTTCACTGTGGAGAAGAAGGTCACAGGGCATTTGAATGTCCTCAGCGCCAAGGAAGAACAGATAGGAGAAATGAAGGCCAGGCCAGAGTTGCACATGTCGATGAAGATGCTAGATCATCAAATTCTGAAGATGCTGAAAGAGGAGAAACGCTAATTAATAGAAGAGTCTTGCTGAGTGGTGAGAATGAACTTGAACAAAGGAGGAGCCTGTTTCGCACTAAATGCAAGTGTGAGGGTAAATGCTGTGATGTGATTATCGATAGTGGAAGCACTGACAATTTGGTATCAGAAGAGATGGTGACAAAGTTGAAGCTCAAGAGACAGAAACACCCACATCCATATCGGATTGCCTGGGTGCAGGATGACCACAAGGTCATGGTCAGTGAACAGTGCCCGGTAAAGTTCAAGATCGGCGGATACCAAGATGAGGTATTGTGTGATATCATATCTATGGATGCATGTCATATGTTGTTGGGTAGACCATGGTAGTTTGACAGATGTGTTGTACATGATGGTCGTGCGAATACCTATTCCCTGACAAAGGATGGAGTGCGACATAAGCTAAAACCATTGAAGGAGACTGAAGAAAAGGTATGTGGTACTGCAAGGATAACTTTTGTTGATGGAAGAAATTTCCTAAATGGTATGAGGCATGAGCATGTATGTTTTGCTTTAATTCCAAAAGTTGGTAAAGAGGAAGTAGAAGATGTTCCTGTAGAAGTTGCAGATTTGTTGAATGAGTTTCAGGATATTGTGTCCGATAACGTGCCTGATGGATTACCACCAGTCAGGAAGATCAGTCATCAGATGGAGTTGATCCCAGGAGTGAGTTTGCCGAACAAGGCAGCACACAGAATGACACCTGCAGAAAGTGAGGAGTTGAACAGACAAGTACATGAGTTGTTACAGAAAGGATTGATCCGTGAGAGTCTGAGTCCCTGTGCTGTACCAGCGGTATTAGCACCAAAGAAGAATGGAGAATGGAGGATGTGTACAGATTCTAGGGCAATAAACAAGATCACAATCAAGTACAGGTTTCCATTGCCACGAATGGATGATATTATGGACTGTTTGAGTGGAGCTGTGTATTTTTCAAAGATAGATTTAAAAAGTGGATATCATTAGATTCGGATCAGAGAAGGAGATGAATGGAAGACTGCCTTCAAGACAAAGGAAGGACTGTATGAGTGGTTAGTCATGCCTTTTGGGCTAACCAATGCACCGAGCACTTTCATGCGGCTCATGAACGAGGTTCTGAAAGAATTTCTAGGTAAGTTTGTCATTGTTTATCTAGATGATATTTTGATCTTTAGTAAGACATTGGAGGAGCATATGATGCATATTCGTATGGTATTTGAGAAGCTGAGAGAAGAGAAATTGTTGATTAATTTGAAGAAGTGCAGTTTTGTGAAGAAAGAGTTAGTGTATTTGGGATTTGTAGTTTCAGCAGAAGGTCTAAAAATGGACCCAGAGAAGGTACAGGCTATCCTTGAATGGCCTACTCCAAGGAGTGCTACTGAGGTAAGATCTTTTCATGGTTTGGCTAACTTTTACAGAAATTTTATCCAAAATTTTAGCAGTATTTGTGGACCCTTGACTGAAACAATCAGAGGGGATAGAAAAGAGTTTAAGTGGACTAATGGGGCAGAAAAGAGTTTTTAATTATTGAAACAAAAAGTTACAGAACAACCTGTTTTAGCACTTCCAGATTTTAATAAGGTGTTTCAAGTAGATTGTGATGCTAGTGGTACTGCAATAGGAGCTGTTATGAGCCAAGAAGGTAAACCTGTTGCTTATTTCAGTGAGAAGTTAAATGATGGCAAGAGGAAATATTCTGTTTATGATCAAGAATTTTATGCTATAGTTCAGGCATTAAAGAAGTGGAGACATTATCTTCTTCCTAAGGAGTTTGTTTTGTATACTGATCATCAAGCTTTGCAATATTTGAATAGTCAAGGAAATTTGAATCAGAGGCATTTGAAATGGGTTGAGTTTTTGCAGAGTTATACATTTGTTTTGAAACACAGGAGTGGAAAGTCTAATAGGGTTGCAGATGCTCTTAGCAGAAGGCAACTATTGCTGACAAAAATGCAGATTGAAGTGGTTGGGTTCAAGGAACTCAAGAATTTGTATCCAGAGGATCCTGATTTTGGTGAAGCTTGGAAAGCTTGTACAGAACCTGTTACTCTAGACAGGACGAAATGGTTGGATTTCATCATCCAGGATGATATGCTATTCAGAGGGAGTCAGTTGTGCATTCCACAAAGTTCTATGATGGAGAATCTCATCAAGGAGAAGCATAGTGGAGGATTGGCTGGACATTTTGGTCGTGATAAAACCGTTGCTCTGGTTGGTGAGAATTATTATTGGCCACAATTGCAGCAAGATGTGAAGAAGTTTGTACAGAGTTGCAGAGTATGTCAGATGGCGAAAGGAGTGAAGCAGAATACAGGATTGTATCAGCCATTACCTGTACCAGAGAAGCCTTGGGAGGATATCAGCATGGACTTTGTTCTTGGTTTACCGAGGACACAGCGGGGACATGATTCAATTTTTGTAGTAGTTGACAGATTTTCAAAGATGGCACATTTCATTCCCTGCAAGAAGACTAATGATGCTGTTCATGTAGCAGAATTGTTTTTCAGAGAAGTAGTGAGACTTCATGGTTTGCCAAAGACCATAGTTTCAGATCGGGACACTAAGTTTGTTGGATATTTCTGGCGTACATTGTGGAAGAAGTTGAAGACAGATTTGAAGTTCAGTTCATCACATCATCCATAGACTGATGGACAGACAGAGGTGGTGAATAGGAGTTTGGGAAATTTGCTGAGATGTTTGGTTGGAGATAAGCCAATGGGATGGGATTTGATTTTACCACAGGCAGAATTTGCATACAATAATTCTGTCAACAGGAGCACTGGTAAATCACCATTCCAGATTGTATATGGAAGTAGTCCAAGAAATGCATCTGAATTGAGGAAGATAGATAAAGGAGAAATAAGTAGTGCTGAAGCTGAAGATTTTGCAGAACACTTGAAGAACATCCATGAGGAGGTGAGGAAGCATATTACCAAGATGAACGCACAGTATAAGGCTAAGGCAGATGAGAAAAGGAGGCATAAAGAATTTCAGGTTGGTGATGAAGTCATGGTTCATTTGCGGAAGGAGCGGTTTCCAGTTGGTACATATAACAAGCTGAAAATGAAGAAGTTTGGACCATGCAGGATATTGAAGAAACATGATTCAGGAAACGCATATGAGGTAGAATTGCCTACTGAGCTAAATATTTCACCAGTGTTTAACATTTCAGATCTGATAGAGTATCATGAAGGAGGTGTTGAAGATGAGATCACAGCAGCACAGTGGAGTATTCTAGCAACTAGTTCAGACACTAAGGAGATTGAAGATATACTGGATAGTCGTGTTGGCAGAAGCACAAGGAACAGGACATATGAAGAATATCTGGTCAAGTGGAAAGGATGACCTGTTGAAGATTCATCATGGCTAACAAAGGAGGAGGTTAACCGTCTTGGTTTTCCTCTACACACCTGAGTCGTGACAGGGTCACTTCTCAAATTACCCCGGGTGTCTGATGCAGGAGCATCCTGGGTGTAAGAGCAATCTTGCATCACCCAAAAATATTTATGTTTTTATATTCAATAAGGGTTATTTTGTGTAGAGCTGCTATTTATGGAAAGTTACTATTTTTGGTAATTTTTGTATGTGCTCAGAATGATCTGATTTCTTTCTTGGAGGTTCATTTTGGTCATATAAGTCTGCCAGTAAAGTTTCATTGCCAGATCAAGTGTATATTGGAAGATATTGAAGATTTTCAGTATTGGCAGCAGGGTACAGAAACTTTGAACTCAATTTTGAAGGCTTTAGAGGCCCCGGATGAGGTCAAAAATTTGGGTGACGGGCACTTGCGCCCATCAAGCCTGTAGAGCGCTTCGTGGCGTTTCTGAAATGGGGTTATAATAGCCGATCAGGTCAACTGGTGATGACTTATGGTCTTCGGAAGTTGGGCCACCTGAAATGGCGAAAAATAATTTTCTTCAAAATTTCTGTTCGGGTTTCAAAGGTTATCTTGAGCCGACTATGATGTAATGAAATGTAAAATAAATTAATTCTAAGTTTGGTCGGCCTTATTGGCTAAAATTCTGGAACCTTCCCTTGGCGGTGAAAAATTGCCTATATAAGGAAGGCTGTATTATTGTCTTAGGCAGTTCAGAATAGTTCTGGGTAGTAGATTTGGGTATTGATTCGAGGCTTTGTCCTAAAGAATATTGTAAGGGAATGCCCATGTGGCTTTGCATATTGTAATTCTAAAAGTTTGTAATTCCACATTTGTGGAGATAATAAGAAGCCAATTTTTTGTTCTTGCATATTGTTGTGGTTTCTCCGTTTTTGTTATGTGTTTGTGGTATTAAGGGGAGCACCCTTCATCACACTCATTGGCTCTAGGTGATGCTCACAGAGGTGAAGCACCGAGACTTCCCGAGAGGTCACCCATCCCAGTACTACTCCAACTTGAGCGCACTTAACTATGGAGTTTCCTCCATGGTTAAACCCACTCTTCTTGCATCCTCATTTTCAAAACCTTCACCAAGTGTTGTGCCTTATGAACCATCCATTAGAAAGCCCCTTAAGATCATCAATTGATAAGCTTAAGGGGCTTTCTAATGGATGGTTCATAAGGCACAACACTTGGTGAAGGTTTTGCAAATGAGGATGCAAGCAGAGTGGGTTTAACCATGGAGGATACTCTGTAGTTAAGTGCACTTGAGTTGGAGTAGTACTGGGATGGGTGACCTCTTGGGAAGTCCCAGTGCTTCACCTCTGTGAGCATCACCTAGAGCCAATGAGTGCTAAGTGTTCCATTCATTCTCATGAGAGATGGGTTTGTGTGAACCACTACTCATGAATCATAGGTTAATGAGTTTGACTCAAAAAATAACACAGTTGAATCTTGATAGCAATATCACAATTTGACTTGCTGTGGAAAATATCTCCTACTTATTAATTGATGAGCTTAAGGGGCTTTCTAATGAATAGTTCATAAGGCACAACACTTGGTGAAGGTTTTGCAAATGAGGATGCAAGCAGAGTGGGTTTAACCATGGAGGAAACTCCGTAGTTAAGCGCGCTTGAGCTGGAGTGGTATTGGGATGGATGACCTCCCGGGAAGTCCCGGTGCTTCACCTCTATCAGCATCACCTAGAGCCAATGAGTGCTAAGTGTTCCATTCATTCTCATGAGAGATGGGTTCATGTAAACCACTACTCATGAATCACAGGTCAATGAGTTTGACTAAAAAAACTACATAGTTGAATCCTAATAGCAATATCACAAAGATTCATGTGGCTTTTGTAGATCTAAGATTATTATGGATGGGAATTTATTTTTTGTTTTAAACTACTCAAGTCCTAATGGTATAGAAGATATTCTTGTCACTAAGCATCCTTTGTTGGATTGATTAAATCAAATTTGGGCCAAAGTTATCTCAATGGTCTCAAAATTTTCTAAACTTGTCCATGATTGTATTAATATTTGTGTAATCTTGATAATCAGCTTGTCATAATTCTCAAAGATGCGGTCCAAATTCATAGTGCCTGAGAGATCCAAAATATGAGGGAATGAGATGCCTCTATAATGATATTGTTGATGCTGCTTATCAAATGATCTTGAATATAAATTCACAAAATACCTGGAAAAAAGCTAGACTGTGATTTCTACTCATCATATTAAAGCTACATTACATGATCTCCAATTGATCTATTCAGGTCCATTTAGATGATATATCTCAGAAAGACATAAAAGATAGTCTACAATATTTAACACATATGGCCTTAGTGAATTCAACTGAAGTTGAAAACATAAGTTCAATGAATTTGCTACTGATAAGTTAATCTTGAACTGTGGCATTCCTTTGAGAAATGGCATGCACCATGGAAGCTCATGTGGCCTCAAAGGCCTTAATTTGTGCCTGGTGGGTGATCCACCCCTATGCCACACTCTGTATCACAATAGGGAACGTGCAAGAAGCACTACTACCTATGGACCCTCAAGAGGGCAATGTATCTCAGGTCTGGCTCTAATTTTAAGACAAATTAAAATAGTAAATTGGACTGCATAGGTTGGGAAACCTGTATTTTTTATATCTAAAGTTTTTCCCAGCTAAATCCAAGTAAATGAATTATAATCACAAGTAATTGGTTTGCCAAGTTAATTTTGATTCTGCTGAATGCTAGTATGGTTTATCATTTACCTCAACTCGGCTTGTCACACTTGTCCAAGTATTTTTTCCAGGTTTTTCCTCTATATTCCATATGTTCACTTTGCCAGATTAATGAATGTATTTTATCTTAGCAAAGATGAGATAGTTGTCAAGAAAAATGTCGACCAAAAGCATCAATCTAAGTGAATAATTTGGGATTTTTCCAAACTTCTTGGAAATGTGGTTATTTAGGCATATGGTCCTTTGAAGAGACAAGAATCCCAGTAAGGTGTCTACCCAGTGCTATGCATTGACGCAATATCCACTATTAGGGGTTTATAATTCGTAGATTTTTTCCTCACTGGTATCACTTAACAGGAGTAATTTTATAGCATACCTTGTAATATAGATGTTTAGAAATAGAAAGGTATGTAATGAAATTAGTACCATTGCATGACACTAGATTTGCCTAGAACTTTGACCAAATCTGAACCAGTCTGGGATGGGTATAATCCTGGTTAGTATCTGGTCAGGGTTCACTCAGGGTCTTACTCTAGGCCAAAAAATGAGCATTACTACCATACTATGATACCAGGCCCACCCATAAACTTAGGCAAGCCTAGATCAGTCCACACTGGCTATTGACCCTAGTTTGGGTCCAATCAGGATTCACCCAATAAAAAGATAAATAGATGTAAAATAATAAAAGGAAAATGGACTAGTACCTTATCAACACACTTCATCCAACCAGAAAATGAAAAAATAAATATGAAAGCCATTATAAATGAAAATTTTCCTATTTTAACTAATGGTTGTGATTGTTTAAAACAATACAATAATAAACACATTCTTCAAATGCAAAATTGTCCTTCTAATGTGCTGAAAAAATATGCTTCTCTTTCTGATAAATCAATATTTCTCAAAATCCCTAAGTAATTCAATATAAAAGTAATTTCTTCAAGTAGGGTAAGGCTCTTTGGTATAGTCATCTTTGTGTCTACTTAGGATTGTGTCTGTGGTCTAACTCTACAATAATGCTAGTCCAAATAAAGAATCGGCATGAGTTTTTAGCTTTTAACTTACTCTATATAAAAAATTTATACATCAGTGTTTTGTTTACACTTGTAAAATAGAACTATCTTTGTTGCAAATTCTAAAGCATAAGTTAACATTCTTAAAACAAAGTTTCCTAGGAACAACAAAGGCATTTTCTTTAAAAGAAAGCTCTATGGTTAATACGCATTTCCTCCCTTTTCATAAAAACTACCTTATCAATTTCAAAGAGTTTTTGAAAACATTAATTGTCTAAATGGTTACAGGATTGCAGCCATTGTAATGCACCTATACGAACATGATGAGCAGAATGATATATGGACTGTGGTACCAGCTCCAGATTCATCCACAGTTTCAAGTGCCTAGAAGAAGAAATACATGTTGTCAGTATTCTATTTTTCCAATAAATGAAAATTCTAATTTCCAGAAGTTGAATCATAATCATATACTTCTCATAAGTCATAAGTCATCGTAATGCTAATGTAACTAGGACCTTAATCAAAATCTTGCAAGAATATTCCATCAATCCAAGAAGGTATTCATCAAATAGCTATAAGCCTATAAGGCATTTTTCCATCCATTTATCAGTGTAAGGTCAACTCACAACTTAATAGAATTTTTCTTGTTATTACATAGATATTCTACCTTGAGATTGACATCAAAGTTCATCAAAACCACAAGATACAGACCAGATAACTAAATGTAGTAATGAAAGTTGATAATAGAAAATTCATTGTACATGATAGAAAAATAATCAAGATGAAGTACTTGCACAAATGTAAGATTTAGGTACTGGTAATGTCCACCAAATGCACACATAAAGAAAAATAGAGATCATAAAGAACATTTAAAATATTTGGGGCAAGTGCTGAACAACAATTAAACTCTGCGTCTCCCTGTAAGAACATTAAGTGTTTAAACTTCAAAACAAGTGCAAATAAGAGCATGAGTGAGCATTTATATCAATAACCTGTGTTACTAGATTTTCTTGTTTATGTAGAATAATGTATGTAACTGGGTTTGCCCATTTCTGTGGATATGCCCATACCAAACCAGACTTAGGGTCCTGGGTCCACTCCTTCCTAGGTATACTCAGGGTTTATACCTGGGACTCTAAATTTGTTTGGGTATATCCAATGAAACACAGGTACGCAGGTATGTCGGGACAGGGGGATGCCGAGATGAGTTTCGGGTGCAGGAAAAAAAAGGGCCTCAATTTTGGGACAGCAGGGGGACGGCGGGGGGACAGCGGCGGGGGTACGGGGGAGGGGGGGCCTGCATACTATACATATATAACTTGAAATGTTCAACATACCAATTGAACGACTAAGTTACATACCAGATTGAAATACACAAACTAGAACTATTAAACATTCAAGTTTTCAACATAGTAACATAATGATAATCATTTAAAGTAAACATAGTAATATGAAATTAAAATATCAAATTTGTCATATATGATATATCATAAAGATGATCATGATTACAATGAGCATAGTAGCATGATATGATATAATGAATCATGATCAATCATGTAGTGTCCCTAAAGCCAAATTGGCACCAAACTTTGATTCGATACCCACCTTGCTAAAAGGAGTTTATTGGAACACTATCTTAGTAAATTGAGTGTATCACACCATCTTAGGAGGTTGATAGCACCTTTGAGCATTTGGGTCAAGTTTCAGAGTTGTGAAAGGTAGTAGAAGGACACTCCGCTATCTTGTTGTTGGCTCTGCATTACAAGGAGCTTCATCAAACTTATAGGTCTTATTATGTCCAGGATGCCTGTTGATGTACCTATATCTATAGGGCTATGCTTATGCTTGCTCAATGATATGTGGATACTCAAAATAAAGTAAAATATTGAATAGCTCCAATTGTCAATGAAGTGTGGACATGTCATTTGCTATGATCCTTGAAAGGTGAAGGACAATAAGGTCAACCATCAGGCTCATTAGCTAGACTTGGAAGACAACATCAAAAAGATGGTATTGCAACACAGATATGGTATTGTAAGCTATTTCTAGAGTGTCATCAATGTTTTTAAATGTAGAATGAAATGGTTGTAAGTATGCATTTCTACCACATGCAAATGATTATGAGATACAGACCTGTGCAATCTAATCTCCCAAGGAATAGACAACACCACTTATCGCCATTTCTGCCAAAACATGATTTGTCATAAAGCGATGTTAGAATAGTTAGTAAAATGGTCATAAATTATGTTCTTATAGTAAAAGAATACTTTGACTTAAGAAAAAAACTACACAATATTAAAACATGACATTGTGCTTTAAAAACTAAAAAGGTAAAACACCTTACACAGTTCAAAGATTGATTATTCTGTTATAATAAAACAACAGTAGGGAGAAGCCTCAAATGTTATTTCATAGTAAGCATCAAATATGAATTGTTGTATATTCCCAGTGACGAAAAAACATTGATGATGGTGATATATATATATATATATATATATATATATATATATATATATATATATATATATGTATGTATATATATATATATATATATATATATATATATATATATATATATATATATATATATATATATATATATATATATATATATATATATATATATATATATATATATATATATATATATATATATGTATGTATATATATATATATGTATGTATATATATATATGTATGGTATATATGTATGTATGTATGTATATATGTATGTATGTATGTATATATATATATATATATATACAAACACACACACACACACACACACACAAAATTCTCCAATTAATTTCTATAGGAACAAACTCTGCAATCAATTTCTACCAGACCACCATGCTAGCAAATTTCGAGAACATTTTGTTCATTAATCATGCTTATGCTTTTACTTGGCTCATTGTGTAATAGTTTTCCCTTTTTTATAACTACTTTGTTTTTAAAGAGCTAACCATATTGTGATGTCTAAATGATCAATCAACTACCATGAAAAAAATCATCAAACATCTACTTTGAATATGGTTAATCACTACAGCCATATTAGCAGGAATATGATAAAAAAAAATATTCAAGTCTCTAAGGGGACAAAGCACTTTGATGACCATGTTATAGAAGGAAATTAAGTAAAATATATGAAACTAACTTTTCTCAAAAAAAGGATAAAGTTTGGCTAGATTGATAGCATTCACTCTTAATCTAGTCATATGAGAAGGTACCATAGGCATGACAAGAACTGACGAAGCATTGATTTGGTCTTGGCCTAAGCCCATAAATATTGTGCATACAGCCTACATGATATTAGAGTAGAAGAAATTGTTATATGAAAATTTTGATTTTCAAATTACAAAACTAACAAAATAATGGAACGTGTGCATCTGGTAAAAGATCTTGGGGTGCAGAGAAAAGTTACCTCTCCTAGAAGTATTTTACACATGGCACCCTCCAAACTCAAATTTACATCTTCAGTCCTTTCTAGGCTTTCTATGATATTAATGACCTTTTCAATTTGCAAATGCAATAGGATATTCACTGAAAGCACCTGTAAATGTAAGGACAAAATTTTCATCAAAGCATCTCAAATAATAAAAAACAAAATGCATACCAGTTACAGTAAACTATCGAATCCAAGATTTCATTGGTCAATAGTAAACAAAACTGGTGCAAGAGCACCCAAGGGACACATGAACCTACAGGGTACACTAGGATTCATGAAGGAGACCATGAAGGTACAAGGGCAATCAATGCCTAATCAAGTCAATTGATGAGGAATCATGGCTATTGAAGCCATTAAATGTTAGGGATTTCATAAAGTTGTTAAAATGTGATGCATTGCCAAGAATGAGCAAATTGGCATAAATGAGGAGTCAAGAATCTTTCAAGTGATGTAAAAGGTCATTTATGTGTTATAAGTTTGTATTAAATGTGTCCAAGGTCATAAATAATGTAATAAGGCTATTAAAGCCTCTAAATGATGTAAAATGCACTAAAGGTGCAAGATATTGTAAATTGCCATTGTTGGCAACATAAGCCAAATAAGGCTTGGATGGGTTAGTTGAGATCATAGGGTATGAAGGTTGTTTTAAAAAGTCTTTTAGAAGTCTTTAGGAATGTTATCTAAAGTCTAATAAGTCCTTTTCATGAAGTATATAAAACAAGAAATAATTGTTATCCAAAAGTAATGACTGTTGTTACAAAAAACTGCTTGTTTACTATCCTATGACAGTTATAAGGAAGTTGATTTGATCCAAGAGGTCTGGAAGATAGTTAGAAGGAAAAGAGTCTTTAAAAAGGAATGTATTTTTATTGTATGGGATCAAAAGTTGAGGAGAGGTGAATGTAACAAGAAAAGACATGAATAAAAGAATTCTGTACTTCACTGTCACAGTGACAATTTTCTAATTTGCAAGATTCAGATTTGTAATTCAGTAAGGTTCTTTCCATTCTAAAGTTACTGTGTTATCTCCTTGAAAGGTTTTTCATGAATTATTAAGTCTTTCACAACTTTGATCAAAGAATTTTGTAAGTTTTTTTCGAACAAAACTATTTTTAAGTCCTCTGCTGTCACAGGAAATGTGACAGATTGTCACTGTTTTGTAGTCTTTTATGGAGACAAGCCTCTCCCACTTTCTATGATTGGAATGTAGCTTGTGGGAGAGGTACTAAGGCCTATAAATATTATGTTTTTATCATGATCTGGATGCAGGTGTTAGTGAAAGGAGAAAGGAACAGTAGGTGACTGTTGAACAGGTAGTGAAGGGTGCATTTGGGAAGCACCACGTGGTGAATATGAACAAGTTGAGGGTGGAATTGGTAAATGAGTGTTGGAAATGATTGAGAGAGTTTTTTTGAAGGTGTTTGAGCCATTAGAAAGGTTTTGTGAGTTGATTTAGGGTCTTTTCTAGGAAGCCCTAGGCTAGAAACCCTTAAAGGGAGGGTTTGATGAAAAAGTATCTAGGAAAGCTTGGAGGGTCAAACTAATTGAGGAATTATAATGTTTATTAGATTCCTTGAGACTATATAAAGGTTTGAAGGTTGAGAGTAAGTGTAAATAGGAGTTGCTTTGGAAGAGGAGGGCTAATTAGGCCTAATTACTGATAGGGACAGTCATAGAAGTGTGAAAAAGTCACAAGTTGAAGGATTGGTATTAGCAAGGTTTGAAGAACTCCATAAAGGGTATCTAGAAAGGTGAAGAAGTCACCATGGTGTTTGAGGAATTTTAGAGAAAAGTGCAATTTACTGGCAGGACAGGGCTAATTAAACAATCCTAGAAAAGGCAGTTTTGAAGATTGGGATAGAGTTAATGCTTGGTAGGGGTTGGAACTCCTTAGTTAGGCTATTTGAGGATTTTTGAAGCCTTAGAAGGATCAGGGGAATCCTTGAAGACAGAAATCAAGAGGTGATTGCATGAAAGGTGAATTAGGAGTGTTCCCAAGGAGAGGGAAATTGGAACATGGACAAAGTGAATTGATAAGTTGTCTAAAATGAATCAAGGTAGTGAACCTATTGCAAAGGAGTGTTTGGTTGATATCCTAAAGTCAGGGACTTCTTATTGATCCTTGAGTTGAACTCTAGTTCCTTGAGTGGATTCCAAGATGTTGTTGAATCCTCGAGTTGAACAGGGTTCCTTAAGGGGATATTAGAAGGCTCTGCATCAAAAACTCTAAGCTTGTCTTTAAAGTTTGAGCTTCACTTGGTTTTGAGAATAGTTTAATATTCTCTACTAAACAAGGCCAACCACGTGAAGGTGGAAGCTCATTTGGCCCCTCCCCCCCCCCCCCCACCTAACATCACTCTAAATTCCCCATTAACATTTAATAACATTCATTCATTCATTCATCCATTTTTGAAATATAACATTCAATCATTATAATCACATGATAACATTCATTAACACATAAAATTCATTAACACACAACATTCATGAATAATTCATTAACACATATTGACACACATCATTCATCAACATTACTAGTACAAAATTACATCCATTAAGACAATGTTCTTTCATTAGCAATAAATGTTAATTACAATCATTTCTTTTTGGGTTTCTTGCTATTTTTTTTAATCATGTAATTTCTAAGAGGAAGATCAATGTCCTCATCATTCCCCTCCTCTATTGATTCTAATACCAACGTGTGTCTCCTCCTCATCTGTTCAGGAACATGAGGCTGTTGCGCTAAAGGGGGGTCTGTTGCAATAACTACTTCATGAGTTAAATTCACACTATTTTATATTATTGAATTACAAGTATTTATGTAAGTAAAAGAACTATAAATCAAAAAATTAATTTAAAAGAACAAAACATAGATTTTCTTTACTTGAATGTGCCACATGATCTACATGGTGATCAGTCTGAACATCCTCCAGCACTCGTTCAGCATGACCTGATTCTGTATCCTCTAAAATATACACAAAAATGTTACACCAAGTTCAATTTAAGATGTTAAATTGTATTAATAATTACATAATTAGTTTTAAATATAAAATGAGCACCTCCTTGGATAGTACGATGCACATCAGGGGCTTCATGATGCGGCGTATGATCTGTGTCATGATTAAGAGGCTACATTGCAATGTAATGGACATTATTATCAAATTGATTGTTGCTCAAGTATTCAATTTCTAATATTTTTTTTGGCATATTTACCTGTGCACATGATGTAGGAGACTCTTCAATTGGGCCAGTGGAAGCTTGCCATAGGCATTCAGCCACAGCTTGATAGCCTTCCTTGAAGGCAATTTTTTTGTGTTCTTCCGTGGCCTCTAAATTAAAATCAGAGCCCTGCATTTTTTGATTAAACAAAATTATTTGCATTTTATAAATAATTTTTCTCTGCAATTCATTTACTGCTACTTACAATGCGAGCTTTAATTTTTGAATATCCTCCAGCGCCAAGTCTGTGTTGCCCAATCTTTTGCAGCTTGGCCTCTGTTGCCTTTGAAGTGTCCTGCAACCTATGAAAAGTTTGAAAAAATGGTTATAAAAACATTTATATGGAATAACAAATGAAACTTTGAAATGCTGAACACATTGCATTCAATGGTGAAAATGTCTAAAACATCATACCAAGATATTATATTGAAAAATGATGATTGCATTCAAAATTTAATTATCATCTCAAAAGTCCATGCCAAACACCTTATCACTAGTAGTTAATACTATTGCATGCCTTCTCGCATTTGTTGGTGAAACTCCTCTTTGAGCATCCGCTTTCTCCTTTGCATCTAAAATAAATTCATTCCAATCCCTCACTAAAATAAAGGGAGGATGCTCGTACTTTGGGTTCTGGATGAGACTCTTTCTATATGCGTCCCTCACAGTCTTAAGATGTTTGCAACCTCTTTCTAAAATTTTCTTCTCATCAAAAATATTATTACCAAACTCATGCTCTAAATCTTTGACGAGCTGATCTTTTAAACTTTTTTCTTGCAAATTCCACCTTTTAAGGAAAAACACAAAATTGTTAGATATAGCCACTAAAATAAAAGACTGGAATGAAAGGAAAAATACCGTACCAATTAATGATATGAAAAAAAAATAGTGGGATAAACTTAGTTCACTTATGATGTTCCACCTTGTACGTATGGTGGGCCTGAATATATGCAATGTGAGGTCATAAAGCTTCTTATAAAATATATCATTTCCTGCAAAAAAATGTCATGGGATAATCAATCCAAAACTTGTTATGAATAGGTAAATGCATATTACAATATAAAAAATAATTATTTAAAGTACCTAGAATCTAAGGACATTTTATAGGCATTGATTCATTATTGTCAATCAATAATGACATCTGTGTAGCTCCCGTGCTAGTAACACGAGTAGATCCAGGAAATGGTGGTGAATTATCACCAATACATGTAGATTGATCAATATTTGGTGTACCAAATGGTGCCACCGGTGTATCTCTTGCTTCAAAAAAATAATCCACTATGTGATGCACCCAAGATTAAAGTACAAATTATGAAATCATAATTAGCACAAAACCAAATATAGTAAAACAATGATTTACCAGCTGCCATACACCTTGAAGGCGTTGATGTTTGCATGGCCCTTGTGGCCGACATTGCACTCGACAATCTTCTATGGACAACCTGGCTAGGAGGAGTCTCCTGCAATTGATGACCTGAATAATACATTGTTAGCAAAGACATTTTGAAATAATAAAAGTAAGAGTCAACTTGAGAAGTTTTTGAATGTTCCAAAGAAAAAATTCCTTGTAACTTGTCAACTAAAGGATTATTTTACCTGAGGCGGCGGAGGTCTACTAGTACCGGCCTCATCCACACATTGTCCTTGACCAGGTACTAGAGATTCCATAAAATCCTGCAACAAGAACACATATTACATATATTTTACTTCACAACATAAAAGAGTATAAAATATTAACCTTTATTGAAATTTTGTTATAACTAAAGATTCATTACTGCTTACTTGATATCAATGCACAAGCGCTTTCAATTTAGTTAGCCTCATCAGCATCTCCTCAGTTGGATTTGTTTCATACAAAATATTAATTGTTTCTTTATTGATTTGTTTCATTTTTTTCTTCAACATGATTGTTACATTAGGTGAATCTACAAAATGATCATCATCCTCGGGGGTAGCTATTGCCTCTACTATTGAGGGTTCTTTTCCCTTATCCTGAACATCAAATTGTGATAGGAATATCAGTAAAACTATCATAAAAACTCCAAAACCATAAATAAAATAACGTAATAATATAACATTTTTCAACTATCTAATTTGTACAATTTTAATAAGGTTTACCCTTACTGAAGAATGGGTGGGAGGAGTATCCTTGTGGCCTCTATCATGTGCAGGATCCATATCGTCCTATGACAAAGATTAAATATAAAAACTTTAGCGAACTAAAAGCAATAGACTTAGCAAAAAAAAACTTATTAATAAAATGGTATATAGTACTTACCACCCTCATGATAGTAACTTTGTTTGTATCTATGCGATTTAAATGATAATCTATTAGCAGTTCTTCCCCTGCACTTATTGATTTTATTGCACATACAAAAACTTGATTCCCCTCACGCGCCTCAAATATGCAATTGGGTTGCTTATTAGTTGATGAAGGTCGCGTACTATTTATAAAACCCGTAATATTACCTGTTGCTTTTGGTCTCCCATCAATATACATTGCAAATCTTTTACTTTGATCATTTTCTTTCCTTTGTATATAATTAGCTGATAGTGCATACCTACGCATACTTTTTTTATATTGAACAATCCGCATCCAATCATTGTAATTGTAACACGAACCGACATACTTGAACAATTCAACAACTCTGTTGTAATATACCTTTATCCCATCCATGGAAAATAGGCCCAAACCATGTAATGAGGATGGAGCAATGCGATATATCCTCTCATTAACACAAAAATCAGTATTAATTGGAGGTAGCTCATTGGGTACCCATTCTTTCTCTATGTGTGTGTACCGAAAGGGCACCTTGATGTCACCTTTGGTCTCATCATCATAAGAACATGACCCCCCATTAGCAAGGAAATATTGCATGTGTTTATCAAATTTTTTTCTAATCTTTTGACCTCTAGTTGATCTCCCTATTTTAGTCATACTACATGTAGAACTTTCATGTAGCATTCCCTCATTTCCCTCATTTGATGTAGATAGATCTGACAAGTACCTATTTGGTGGGTGCTGCAATCCATCAAATGAGATATTGTCACGTCAATATATATAGAATAATCAAGTCATGACCCATACATACGGTTCTTCTTTGTCTATACATGAGAGATATAAAATGTACTAGGTTGAAAGTGATTATATATTATATTTCTATATGGTTCTTCTTTGTCTATATATACATTATATGATTATATATTATGTCTATTTATAACATACGTGCTCAGTGATAAACAAGAAGAATATAAGAAAATTATGTCTATTTATTGACTTATACCTGTTGATCCATGTCACTGTGCACGATCCACGCCAAAGGGGTCAAATTTCCTGCATATGTTAATCATTTATCTTAAGTTAGCTAAATATTACATGATACGTATGCTACAAATAACTTAGAAGATAACATGAACAATATGCAACATCGTAAACATGAACAAATTTACCTTATATATGGAATGCAAGATCATCAATAGAAGGTCGGGGTGACGATGTCTGTAGTCAATTTCCTATTTGCAAAAAGGGTGATAATCAAACACAAATATACATGTATCAATAGCAATTAATTAAGCATCGTAAACAAAAAATTGGTAATTATAAATCACATATGTCGTAATCATTAGAATTGAACACAATAAATATGTAATCATTACAATTTAAAGCAAAACATAAATATGTAATCATTAGAATTGAACACAATAAATATGTAACCATTTCAATTATGTCATTGATCATCATCATAATCATCATCATCACCATCATCATCTCCATCAACAGCATCACCATCATCATCATCGCCATGATCACCATCACCATCGTCATCACCATCATCATCATCATCATCATCATCACCATCATCATCACCATCATCATCATCATCATCATCATCATCATCATCATCATCATCATCATCATCATCATCATCATCCGCTTCTTCATCATCTTCAGTATCTTCTTCTTCCATAACATTATACTTTATCGGCCTTCCTCTTGGATCATGTCTAACAACAAATGACCAACCCTGTTTATGTGGAACCTCTGAGTAAAACACTTGCTCACACTGGCTTGGAAGAACATAGGGCTCATCTCCAACTGGCTCAAATGACCTTGTATTAATCATTGTAAATCTATTATCATGTTGAATAACAGTTCTATCTGGATCATTTTGATTCGGTCGTAGCCTGTACCATTTGATGACAAATAGAACTACTTTGAAGGAGTTAAAGTCGCACTCAATTATATCATCTAAGATGCCATAGTATTGATTTTGAGATTGTTGAGGATGTATGCCATTTCTAGATGATATATTGGTGACCTTGAAAACTGCACTTATCCTAGAATCACAAGTTTTCTTTGTGTCATCCAACTTTTTTATTCAAAATTTGTGGCCATGATAGTACATAGCTTTGTGGTGCTTGACCTGCAATTTTTCAAGTGTGTAAATTATTTGCATCATGAGTTGATATGAAACATACGAGTCATGATCATTAATAAATTTGTACGTACCTGTCCACCTCTTAAACCATGTGCTAGATCAATTACCATTGGAGTAACATTGGAATCTCCATTATGATGAGCTTCTCTAACAAATGAAGCAACACCTTCCCATGTTAATGAGAAACCATTTTGTTGACATCGTTCAATCCATACCGTCATCCAATCAAGATTGTTTTCAATATACAAATGTATTGCATCCCACTCTCGACCAGCTATATCAAAAAAAATATACCAATTATAAATAACTTATATTGACGATTTATAAGAATTAATTAACTACAATAACATCTTAGATTTACCTCTCACTTTCTTCAATCTACCTTTGCCCATCAAGTACTCCCCTTCAAATTTGTTAATGGATTTGGGATCCCAAATACGATCTACATGGATCTTTGCTGCAAACTTAGGAAGATATTCACTAATGTACACCATGGTCTGGTATACCATATATCCCTCCACCATAGAACCCTCAGGATGTGCTCTTTATCGAACCAAGCCTTTCAAAAATTTCAAGTGCCTCTCAACCATCCACATTGACCTAGTTGGTACAGGTCCACACAATTCAATCTCCTCAACCTGATGTATGAGGTAATGTTCTTGTGCATTGAAAAAAGTTGAAGGTAGACACTTTTGCATTTCACACATAAGAAGAGGAATTTTTCTCTTCCATTATTTTATATCTTCTTTATTGATTTCTTTAGATGACAACCACCTCATGTATTTTCCAAGATCATATATAACTTTTTTGACATCGTTGGCAAAGTGGTGTGGGAGAGATAGAGGTAGAACATATTGCAATATTTGTAAAATGATCTTGTCAATATTTTATAAAAGAATGCAATGCAAACCACATGCAGTATACAAATATATAGTGAATACAAAATAATATGAATTACCTTAATAAATATATGCCAATCATGTGTTTTCATCCCTGGCCCAAATTCACTTTTCTTTGATATGAGATCGTTTATGTTCGTAGCAAATCCTGTGGGAAATCATATTTTTTTTATAATTTCTTTTATAGCATTTCTTTGCTGCTTCGACAATAACCATGGAAGGGCACTTGTATCAATCTGGTCTCCATTGTTATTTGATCGAATAAAATTTTTCGTTGCATGGTTGGATTCTTCAATGTAACTACAAATTTTGATAATTTGGTCTTTGTCACGTCTTCCATCCAATATTTTCCATAATGTCTCTGTTACATTCTTTCCAATATGCATAGGATCAAACAAATGAATGATTGGGAATTGCTCGTAGTATGGCAACCTAGTAAATTGCGTAGGATAACTTTTTAGTCCTTTTGGAAGTTGGTCATTGATGCCTTGACGACCTTCACAAGCATCAATTACATCATCAGTAAACAAAACACAATATCAAAATATAAATTTGAAACAAAACCCATCAGATGGAATGACATTACCTCGATGATTTATTTTATTGTATGCCAACTTCCATAGGTGAGGTGTCATTCTCCGTGGCTTTGATGTAGTCTCTTCTTTCCCATTGAAAAGATGTTTTTCAGTAATTCGGTACTTATGATTTCTGTGGAGAAAGTGTCTAGTCTCATCGAACACCTGCTTTCTTAAACTTTTTAAATGATGAGATTTTGTCTTTGGACCACAAATTGGACATGAAAATTTTCCCTTTGTCTGAAGACCTACAAGATCATGTATAATTGGATTAAATGTGTTAACTTTGTGTTAGCACTATAACATACCAAAAAAGAGGCGTTAAGAAGAGAACATACCACAAAAATGTGTTAGCCCAGGGGCATCATGTATTGTCCATACAAGCATTGCATGGAATTGAAATTGTCTTTGTCCTATTGGTCTAGAGATGTCATACATAGTGACCCCATTCCATAACACCATCAAATCATCGATAAGGGGCTCAATATATACATTGATATCTTTAACTTGGTACTTACCTAGTTGAATGAACAAAAACATTACATAATTATTATGACCATTTTGATGGATTATTAATAATAAATTAATTTAGATGACCATTAAATCAAAAAATACCTGGAACAATCAGTGACAACATTATGTGCTCCCTCTTTATGGACAACCAAGGAGGAATGTTATTGTTGATAACAAAAATAGGCCACATCGAGTAAGTAGATCTCATCTCTCCAAATGGATTGACACTGTTTGCTACCAATGAAAGCTTGAGATTATGAGGTTCTTCTTTAAAGTGTGGCCATTTTTCTTCTATTTCCTTAAATGCCGAGCCATTCACAGACATTCACATAATGTCATCTTGACTTCTATTGTGTGCATGGTAATCCATAAATTGTGCCAAGCTATTGCACTTGAATAACCATTGTAGACGTGGAATAATGGGAATATGTCGAAGAACCTTGTGAGGCACCTTTTTTGTTATTCGATCTGATTGATATCTACTAATATGACAAATAGGGAATTCAGTTGCAAATTCATGCTGTTTATAATATATAATATGATCGTTCGGACATGCATGTATTGTTTGATACTCCATTCCAATATCTTTCATAATGGCAAATAATTCTCGGTACGAGCGAGGTAGAATGTTTGATGGTGGTAACAAACACTCACCTATCAACCTACGACCAAAAATATAATTTGTTAATTTAAAGAATATTAATTGCTACATGATTCACCCAATATTAATTGTAAGGGAATTACGACTAAAATAATGAAAAAAGATGACATACCTTAACATACGTGTCATTGCTACGTTGGATAAACCATTCATAACCTTCAAGTTCACCAACAACAATACAACGACAAGAAGAGTTGTTTCGAAGCCTTCATATAGGGGCTCGTGTGCCTTCTCAAGTATAGGTACATCAAGCTCTGCGTCAACATCATCATCATCTTGATCATCGTGATCATCTTGATCTTCTTCATCATCATGGTCTTCTTCCATGATATCATTACCTTCTACTTCTATATTCACACCTCCATGTTCCCTCATTTGGAAATCCACATTCTCCAAATTGTCATGGTCCATAACATGAAACTGAGGGACATTGACCTATATGAAAATGATGACCTTATATTAACCATGACCATGTTGTCATCATCAAATCATGTCTTATGCATTTTATAAAATATTAAAATACATACCAATGGATGAAATTCATTTCCCCCTTCAATGTGACCATGTTGCCTACAATGTTCCTCAGCTGTTTTGATTAGATATCTTCGATTCTTTAAGCCCTTACAAATTTTGCAAGGACAATAACATTTTCCATCACCCTTTCTTTTTAAGTTAGACCATAGTCTAGCAATTGTCTCCCTATTTTTTTGTGCGTTGATATCGTCAGACATGGTCTTTCTTGAATGGAATGACTCGTTGGTGGAAGAAGGATGATTTGTTTGCAACCTGTAGATAAAAATCATTACTGAACAACCATTTTCTCAACCATTTTAATATCGAAAACATCATATGAAATATCTTTATCATTTAGATTTTAATGGTATATTTTAACTTTTAATCAGAATTATGTTTAATATAAGGACCCCTATTCAAAATTATGTCAATACCAATAGATTGCCTCAAATTGTCCAAAATGACTAAAAGCCCTTGCGTAGCAAATATATATCATTTGGAAATATATATCATTGGGAAAAAGAACCAAATTCTCAACCATAGAACAAATGAAGCTTTTCCTTGAAGTCGGCTGGGATAGAAGCCCTCAAGTTGAGCCTTCCATTATCTTCATTACTATTTAAACTCAAGATAATTCTCTTTATAATGGAAAGAGGGCCAAACAATATAGCAGAGCTCATGAACTGAAATTTTCCTTTGAAGACATGAACAAGTCTCTTGTTACCAAAGGGAAGCCCTTAGTACCCATAAATGGAACACAAGGGAATAACTAAATTGCCTTATACATAACCAAAATGTAGACACTAGGAAACATACTAAAGCATCAAACAAGAAAGATAACTCAAAACCTAGAATACCATGAGAAATAGAGCAATGACATGTGTGAGAACATAGCAGTGACCAAAATAAATGGCTCTCATCAATACAAATGCCTTCAATACCAACATACACCAAGGATAGAACAAAGGGTCACATCAAAATATAACAAACCAATGATTAAGAGACAACTACCATTGGGAATGACAAGTTGATACTCTTTAAAGTAATCAAGGTGACTTATCATCCAGTAGAATGCTTCCTAACAAAGTTCATGATTCCACATCATCATTGAAGAAAAAAGAGATGGTCTTGGAGAATCCTCACGTTAGCTAAGGCATTATTTGCATTGTTACCTTCCTGATGAAAATGCACAAAAGAGATGCTAGAAAAATGCTTGCTAAATTCTAAATCTCCATAAAGAAATCTTTAGAGATTCCATAATCCAATTTATTTTTTAGATGTATCAGATAATTCTTCATCTAGATAGTAAACTATTGGTATTGTTTATCCATACCCAATCACGTTTTACCCATGCCTTCTACCACAATTCATCTGTGTTGCAATTGTTCCTCAGACGGCAGGTCCACAGCATATTTCTTCCCTTTTAGATACCAAATTTATTTCTTTGGGTTTCCTCTCTCTAAATCAGCATACACTTCCTATGGATTCCTTTCTCTGCTACAAATGTTGAAAGAACAGATTCATCAAGTTTGAGAGAATTGGATGGCACACACTTCAAGGTATGTGGTCTCTATTTATTATTGAATGAGCTATAAAGTGGTTGTAATGGGAGTTTCTTTATTGGCATAACTAATGGGGTCTTATTACATCATTAACATAAGCAATAAATGCCTGTATACAAAATGTATTTTAACATCAGGTCTACCAGCATGATATATTTAATAGCCACTATTTAAAAAGAAATGTATGTGGCCTCTATTTATTATTGAATGAGCTACAAAGTGGTTGTAATGGGAGTTACTTTATTGGCATAGCTCATCCAAAGCTAAACTCTGCTTGGTCATTCCTCATTGAAATTAGGTCCGTGATAACTCTCTTTGCCTCCATTTTCAGTGGGATTCATTTCTGAACTAAATGTTGACATTCATACTTGTCCATTTATCATACTTTGATCTTACTCATTCTCACCTCAATTTCATACCTTGTTCACAATCTAATTCAGACTTGAATTCACACCCATATCAATGCCATTTGGATTTGTTTCTCATAACAACTTTCATGCACCGTCACCATTGATGGTGCATCCTACTTTCTCTTTACCTCTCAAGTCTCAAACACTAGATCTTGCTCTCCTCTTCACATTTCAAGGTCCGGCTCTTGACTCGTAAATGAGGCAAAGTTGCTCAAACTCATCTCTCAAACTTGGAGACTTGAAAATTGGTACCAACTAAGACCACTACTCATACTGCCAAATCGAAAAGAGGGGGTCCCCATTTGAAATGGGGGCGATGGTGTGAAAACCTCACAATACTGCCAAGTGAAAAGAGGGGGTCCTCATTTTTTGGGTCTTCCTTCTCAAATGAGGAAAGAGTCCAATTGTCTCAAATGTAGGCATAAGAGTTCCAGCCCCCAAAAATGGGTGAATACCATCATGGGAATGGACAAAGAAGAGAAAGAGAGGAAAAAGAAACAAACTAAAAAGATGACTACTAAAATAGTAGAGGAGATGAAGAAGGTTGAAGTTGTTCCTATGTAATAAGCACTTATAGATGATATTAATTTTTAGGATATACCTTATGCATCCACACAAGACATATATATATTTTCCTTTGACATTCCTATGATTGAGAGGGATACAACAAAGAAGAGTGATAAGAAGGATAAGAAAACTGCTTATCCAAAGAGTAGTGGTGCAGAAGATCAAAGTGAAATAGGTGTCCCTCCTTCAAGGAACACAACTAGAAATAAAGAATAGGACATTGTTCCTTTAGAGAAAACTATAGTGCTTAATGAGAAAGAGGAAGAGGAAAATACTAAGAAGGTTCAAGACACTACTAAGACAAGTGATGAATTTAAGTGTTAAAAATTGATTCCTCATTGCTTCTAAAACAAAAATTGAAGCTTTCGATAGGTTCCTTCAAGGATCATTCCTCTCTCATTGAGAATAAAGAAGAGTGGGATGCCTTAAGTAAGATAAAAGATAAGAGAAAGGTAGAAGCCTTTAATCAGTATGAAAATGCACACAATTGATATATTTTAGCATCACTTGAAATTATTTAAGGAATGTGCTAATGAAGTTAAGTATGTGTTCTATCAATTTTTCTTGAAATGACCTAGTTTTTGAAAAAAGCATAAAGGATGAGATTGACTCCATTGAGTCATAGATCACACAATTGGCAATAATATATATAATATTTCAAAGGATAAGGATGGAGAAACTAGAGCTTAAATTGAGAAGCTTAATTCATAGCTTTCATTTCTTTAGGACTATAGGGAGCGGATAAAGAGACAATTATATTAGTTGAGGGAATCAATGAATTGAAGCTTTCCTCATTTGAGAAGGAAGATCCTATCAGTTTTTGGGTTTTGGTCAAAACAAAATTTTCTATATTGGCCATGACTATGCAAACAAGGGTTTACAGTTTATTCAAAAACTTACAAACCCAATGTATAAATTTGTATAAATAGAACCACACATTATCTAAATTATGACTAACTTTTATTAGAAATCACACCATTTTTACCTCTATCATTGCTTAAAGAATAATTAAGTTAAATTGATTAATTAAAATGAAGGGAAAAACTCAAACTACAAAGTTAGCACATTTCACAACATAGAAAATTTTGAATTTGATGAAAGTTTTGAATAGTTTAGTAAATTAAATCTATTTTCAAATCAAACTACGTGAAGATTTCGAAATTCAAGCGAAATTTTTTTTCCCATTCTCATATTATATTTCAATATTTTTGAGGTCCATATTTGCAAGTAAATAATATTGGAGTGTTGATGTTTGTAACATCTATTAGATAAATAATATTGACTATATGATTATTATGAGAAATAATTCATTATATATATACATACATATCAATATCAATAATTGATATTGCTATATACATTGATAAATATGTAAATATAAAGTTAGATTATAATTATTCTCTATTACATTGATAAATCCTATGCTCTCCACAATTGCTAAACATGGAAAAATTTCAGTTAGGTGATCCAGAATCCTATGGGGCCTTTAAATTCAAAGTTTTTGTGTCAAAGGTTCACAAATCACTTCTGGAACACCTATGTTCATATTCATGGAGGAAAGAAGCATTATAACATATTGACTGTACTGAACATTTCACAAAATATGATGTAGCTTCCAAAAATTGTTTCAAGTTCGATTGGGGAAGACTTGTTTCCGTTTGGTAAGAATACTCAGACTATCTACATAATTTAAGGATAACAAAATGTTTGATACAATGTCTCACTCATTGTAATGTCCCCTTTCTGAAATAGGATTTAATATTAAATAATAATAATAACAAAATTAAAATACAAAAAATAAAAATAAAATTTAACCTAAATTTTATTAAAATTAAGTTAATGAATGGTCAAAAGGCATGAGAGGAAAAGTTGTGACTCCCTCAAACTATGAGGTATAAAAGGGAGAAGGCAGCTTCATTTGAAAGGGGGCAATTTTTTTATCAAGAATGAGAAGTGCAGATCTAATCAACAAGACAACAATAACGAGATATGACCCCTTTAAATGGGTGCATCTTTCCAAAGAGATGTGTCTCCTCAAAATATGCAAGCACAAATAGGTGTTGAATGGAAGAGGAATACAAGGGAAAATGCATTCTCAAGTTAGAGCGGGTCCACAACACAATTATGGTAGAAATAAAAGCAGATAAAATAAGAATTATAATATTTGAGACGAAATCAGATGTGGAAATAGGGTAATAGCGGAAAAAGGAGATTTAGTTTGAATTATCAGGCAATAAGAATATGACACAGTACTTAATTCAAAGAGGGATCCATATTTATGGAGAAGAGGGAATGGAGGATATAAATCAAGAGAGGATTAATGAAAGAAGAAAGAAATAAAAAGAAGAAAGCTTGTGACCTTCTCAAAAAATGAAAATTATGAAGGGTTGTGTTGTTTCAAAAAGTGGTAATTGTGAAGGGTTGTGACTCTTAATAGACATGAGGAAGAGGAGTAACTTCTCCTTCGTATTGGATGTTATAAAGGGGAGAAGGTTCCATTTGAAGAAGATGTCAATCATAGAAAAACCCATAACTATGTGTGAAGCAGCTCACGTGCTTGGTTTTTCTCTTCATTTTTGTACATATTGAGAAAGGCACATACAACTATAACCTTTGTTAAAAATCCCCTTAGTGTTCTTTGATGGATGTATATATGTTATTTGAAAGCCTCTGCATTGGTGCGGGAAGGGAGGATATGTACAAAGGTTTTGGACTTTATCTTTACATTACCCCACTGCATTTACACAAAATTTTCTACAATATTGTTCACAATAAATTTGTTATGAATGCATATCTAGTGTCCATTCACATTGTGAGGGTGCACTCCATGAGACCACATTTCTTTAAGGGGCCTTATGTGTACAACCGATGCCTCCAGATGTCATCAGTTGCCTGCATATGGCAGATTCAAAAATGGTCTTTAGAATTTCTCTCCTCTTCTATTATGTGCATCATGGCAATAAAAAAATCCCACCTCGTACTACCTCTGCAGCTTCATTGATCAAAACCTATGAAGAGAAGAGATCAATTGGGAGAATAATATATCACCCTATCAAGCCGACATAAATTCAATCCATTAAATTATGTAGCATAGGATTCTGGATTATGCCCTAGCCGGAACCATTGACTGTCGATGCATAGTCGAATTGGCTTAATGCGACTACACTTGTCCTCAGCGGTGGAAGCCTTCAAAACTTTAATGCTTTCTTTTTAGCTTTCCCCACTGCTTTGGAGAGGGTTCGCTTGTCTCCTTACCAGATACTTTAATAATGATGGTGTTTTTCAATTGTATATTAGGAGCAGGTATTAATTTGCTTGTTTTCATCAATGAATTGAAGGTCGCGGGACCTTCTTTCTTAATAACCATGGATTAATCTTGTCTTTCATTACAAAAATGATGGCAAGAGGCAGTGGAGAAACAAAATAAAATGGAACCTGTAATTGCCCGCCTGCTCACTTCCACCCACCCGCTTGCTCCCACCCACGCTAAAAAGGATAGTTTAAATGAAGATGCATTTTCTTTTTTTTTACCTTTATGCCCGTGTTGGTTGAAATTTCGATCAACACGGGCATAAACGACCATAAAAGTAAAAAAAGAAAATGAAGATGCATTTTCTTTTTTTTTTTCAAACTTTTATGCATGTGTTGGTCAAAATTTCGACCAACGCGGGCATAAATGGGTATAAAAATAAAAAAAGAAAATGAAGATGCATTTTCTTTTTTTTTAAACTTTTATACACATGTTGGTCGAAATTTTGACCAACCCATAGTTGGTCAAAATTTTGACCAACACGGGCATAAAAGTTAAAAAAAACAAAATTTATCCTTTATAATGCGACCAAGTAAAACCATTTTGCACTTTGGTCGAAAATTTTGGTCAAAATTTGTGGTCAAATGCCCTAGTGTGTAGAAGCAGTAGTTTTCCTTTAAATTATTTATTTGCTGCAGTAGGGTTTAAGAGTAATGGAGATCTTTCCATGAGGATGAAGGCCTGATACTCATGGAAAGACTTAATTATTAACTTGTATTATAGCTATTAACATTGCATATGCAGGAGTGAGCAAGACACCGTGGGTTCAGTACAGAATAGTGAAGGAAAATAGTGAAATGATGGATCGGGTATAACAGTGGGTGATCTGTCCATGTAAGTCACATATTTTATGTTTGGGAACATTGTATAATGTTCATTTGATGGTGAATTCATCATCAATTTGGACTAGAAGAGTGTAGAATCGGGTGATTGAGGAAGCCCTAGATATCAAAGGGTTTGAAGACAAATTTGGGGTTTTCAGAGTTGCAGTGCCTTTAAGGCTAATTGCTCTTAGAGTTATTAGTTTGAACTCATTTTATGACTCTGCTATGAGTTTGGAGGGATAAGAATAAATGGAGAGTGGTGTTCTTTTGTTAATTTGGGCATTTTAGGCATTGGAAATAGGGTATCAGTGCTGAATAGGTATGTTTGTCCAAAGTAACAGTGTGAAAGCTTTTGGTATGTTGTAGATTTTTGAAAAGGGTATTTGTAAATGTCCTCATGTTGTCTAGTGTTTTGAGAAAACATAGATTTATTCATGTTCCAAGTCTACTACAGAATTATTACTAGGCTTTTGAAACAGTTTTGAGAATTGGGAATAGGGGAGTTGGTTTTGAACCTTAAAGTTCCTTGCATCTAAGCTATTACTAGCCTACAACACCAACAATATTATTTAGGACTATTATGGGAAGCCTTGATGAGCCTATTCCTTGTAGCGTTTAAGTTTTTTGAATAGGCCCAAGTGCCTAAACCCCTAAAATTGTAAATTCTCTGTGTTTTGAAGGCCGCCACCCTTCCCTCTGCATCACATCCTTTCACCCAGTGGGGGATAGACTTCATGGGAACATCAATCCACCATCTTTTGTAGGGCATCGATACATCTTGACTGCAACTGATTACTGTACACGTTGGACAGAAGCACAGGTTCTAAAAAACTACACCACTGAGGTGATCACCAAGTTCCTAGAGGAGTTCATCATCACAAGGTTTGGCATGCCATTCAATGGGCCTTCAAGAACTAGGTAATTCTAAAATTCTCATCCAACTACTACCTACAAGGGAACGGAGTTACCGAATCAACCAACAAGAAGCTAACAATGGTAATCAAGTGTCTTTTGGATGACAATCCTCGAGACTGGCACACTCAGTTGAAATATGCTTTATGGGAAGATCGTGTGAGAGTCAAGAATTCCTTAGGGACCTCCCCCTACTAGTAATTTTATGGTCTATAGCCCATCTTTCTGATGAACCTAAAAACACCAATTCTAAGATTCATGATCAATACATCGAGGGTGAGGATTGGGTGCAGATTCATCTCATGAATTTGTTGAACCTTGAAGAGAAACAAACTATGGCCTTGGAACATGTAGCAAAACACCAAGCTATTGTCAAGCAATGGTTTGACAAAAGAGCAACCATAAAATCCATTTGAATTTATGATTTGGGCTTAATATGGGACAAAGAAAAAGAAAAACTAGGTAGCCACACCAAATTTCAACATTTGTGGATAGGCCCATTCCAGATCACAGAGATCTTGGGAGATAATACTTTTTAGATCAGCTCTCTTGATAGAGAATTGGTCCCATTGCTAGTCAATGGCTAGTTTTTGAAGCATTATTTTGAGTCTTGACTGGACCCTTGTATATTACTGTATATTCTTGTACTTTATTGTCTTTTCTTCATTTTCTTTCGGTCTTGTCATCTGTGTCTTTTCTTTGGGTCTTTGTTTGCAAAAGGTAAGTGCTTTTAGTTTTTAGTGGTATGTTCTAAGTAGTCCATGCAATAGATTAAAGCTTCCCATTGTCAAAATCTTTGAGGTAGTTCTGTCTTGCAGTGAGCTAGAGACAGTGATCGGAGTTAAGACATTTTATTTTTAGACTTCCCGAAAGGGTTTTTCAGAATCAACCATCCTCAACACTAACACACATTTAAAGGAGATCTTGAGTCACGAGCTTCTCAAGGTAGGATTCCAATCTGTGTTAGGAAATGCCCATGGTCACGAAGGAAGCCTAAAAGTTAGAACCCTTTCCTAGTTGAAATACAGACTAAAAGAAAAGAGCAAGAAAATAAAAAGGAGGAATGCATAAAGATGACATAAATAGAGAAATGCTCAAAGCTAGGGTAGCACAGTCTAAGCGCTGCCCCGGTTTCAAAAAAAGAAGAAGAAAAAGAACATAATAAAGAAAATGATCGATATTTGACAAAGCTACAAGGAGTATCAAAGTAGTTGATGTTGAACGAAAAAAAAAAAATTGCTAATAACAAGATGTTTTCAAAAGAATCAGTTTAGGGCTGATGCAAATCGAGTCTAAGAGCCATCCTATGAAGTCTAAAAACTTCTATCAAAGCTCATTTGAAATTGGGGAAGGGTGATTTTAGTAACCTCTATCGGGGCTATAAATGTTTGCCTGGCAATAGAGCAAGGTTAAATTGACTTATGGCTGACTTTGGATTAGTGGGCAGTGATCTGATGATGATGGGTTGATCATCAATGGGAGCTTATGGCATAGGGTTTCCAGGGAAATTGAAACACACGTGCTCACACACTAGATGCAGACATTATGGTTTTCTCCATCTTGATGATGATGAGAAATGTGTCCGATCTGAAGATTCTGTGCTTGGCTCATGGTAGGGCGAAATTGTCTCAAGGAAGACTAGCTCTGGAAAATTGGTCTGTTTCCTTTTCTTTGTCAGGGCCATTTGTTGTGGTCCCACAACCATGCTCCCCTTTTAGCCTTTTGGCCTCAGGGGCCCCCCTTCATGCTTTCTACTTGTTTTGCTTTTTGTTTTGTCTGTGTTTTCAGCCTTTTTGACCTTGTCGCTCTTTCACACTTTCGAATGTCCGAAAGTGTGAAAAGCCAAAGAGTTGGAGGAGTTGGAGTGGACTAAGTTTTTCGGACTTATCGGAGGTCCGAGGTTTCAGAGGTCCGACTCACGAAGGGGAGTCAAACTTTTAGAGCTTTCATCTTTTCAGAGGTCTGACACCCCTGAAAAGGCCGAAAGGCCAACTATCTGGGGTGCTTACATCAGACACCGGGGTGACCTATATAAGACACCAAGTAGGTTTTAACCCTCACTTTTTCATTCTCGCTCTCTTGTCTTCGAAGCTCTTCGCGCTGCTTGTTGCTCGTCTCTAGTTTTTGGCCTTCCTTTCCATTGTCATCTTCCAACCTCCTATTTTCGAGGTTGGTTTTCCCTTCTTTCCTTTCCCTTTGTTTCTTTTTTGCATTTTTTGGTCTTAGGTTAGGGTTTCTTGTGTATCGATCTTTTCGGCCTATCGTAGCTTAGGGTTTTGTGTGTTTTTAGGCCTTTTCGACCCTTCCCTTAGGTCTAGTTTGTGTCTTGTCAGCCTTTTCAGCCTTGGGGATTGCCAAGGTAGTCACCTTGCATCCCCTTGGTGAGTTTGTGGTTAAAATCACCATTGGACTCATTTTCAAGTCCGATTGAGAAACCCTAGTTTCAGACATTCGGGGTCCAAAATTTTCCAAAGTCGCTGAGGATCCTTGTTCAATCCAAGTCCTCCGTGTCTTTTGGCATTTCAGTGTTAGCACACACTGAAACACATTATCCTCTGAAATGTCAAAAGATAACTAGTCGCCCAAAGTGCCCAGTGCTATCTTTGGCATTTTCGGCCATTTGCACATCAAAGATTTTGTCTTCTCTGGCTTGCTGAAACTTTTCAACTCATTGACTACCAAGGCTTTCCCTTTGACAATTTGGAGTTATCAGCCTATGAAGGTTTCACACCTCTGACTCATCGAAAGCCAAAATGAGGAGTTTTCAAAGTGGATTTACCGAGCCCCTTTTAGCCTTTTCGGCCTTTCGGAGGTCTCATACCCTTGAAAGTCAGATAGGCCAAAAATTTCTTCTATGGCCCCTTTTGAGTTTAATTCTGACAATGTTTTTGGTTTTCTAG
Organism: Chamaecyparis obtusa; assembly: GCA_027943335.1. Classification (NCBI taxonomy): domain Eukaryota; kingdom Viridiplantae; phylum Streptophyta; class Pinopsida; order Cupressales; family Cupressaceae; genus Chamaecyparis; species Chamaecyparis obtusa. Next base: position 251,209 of record BSBK01012290.1, on the reverse strand, counting down.
GTCTTCTTTCTATTGTGTTGCTAATTCATGGCTTTTTCTCTTTGTAGATATGGCTAAGAAAGTAGTAGCGTCACTCGTAATAAAGTTTCCATTCAAGGAGTACCATCCACCTTCCAAGGTGACCAGCTTGCATGCGGGTGTAATAGACACAGACATCGAGATTGTGAGCTGGAATGACTACTTAACCAAATGTTCTCAACTGGTGGGGCAATCACAAGACTGCACTTCATTAGTACACTGCTCTCTGGTGAATTCGACGGCTCACCCAGTGATCTAAATTATGAATCAAATTACAATACCTGGTGTGAAACTTGCAGTATTGTGAAATTTGACATAAAAAGTTGAAAAGACCAACAACAAGAATGCAAGCCAAAAAGTGTCTCCATTCTATCCAAAATTGGATTTTATACAAGTTGGATGGATCCCAAGGGTCACATAAATCCCTTGGAATTTAAATGAAGAGTCATCATAATGTTTATTACAATTAAACTATAAAAACTATCAAAATTTATCAAAAAAACTATATATAAAATTTAGGTCCACTTGGAGAAGGCATAACTTTCTCATCCTAGCTCCGAATTACGAACCGTTTGATGCGTTGGAAAGGTATTCAAATAATCTTGAACCAAATTTTGAAAATAGAAATGTCTACACACAATATTTTCCCAAAAATGCACCGAAGACCCTTAAAATTACAATTTACTAATACATATAAAATATGGAAAAATTAATCCTGATCATTCCTCCCCCCTTAAGAGGCAATGGGCCCCATTGCACTAATTTTCTGCAACAGATGAGGAAATTGTTCTCCAATTTGTTCCTTAGTAAACCACTTGCCTTGATGAGAATGCTGACCAGCTCGAACCACCCAATACAAAGGAGTGTTCTGATTTCTCAAAGTCTTTAAAATGGCTTCAGTAATATGGTCACACTAGACTAGAGCAGTAGTAGATGGATTTAACTCTGCAGCTTGAATACGTTTAGTAGCTTGGGAGATGTCCAATAAAGGAGGAAAATAGGGTCTCAAAAATTCCACATTGAAAACTGGATGCAGTCCAAAAAAGGATGCAAATTAAGTTCAAAAGAATTCTCACCAACTTGTTTCACAATAGTGTATGGTCCATAGCGAAGAGGATGAAGCTTCCTATTTGGTCCATGCAGGCCCTCTTTATGAAGATGTAAAAATACCCTGTCACCAATCTGAAACTGATGAAGAGTTCTATGTTTATCATGCATTTCCTTATACTTCTGATTACTCTGCTCCAAGATCTCATAAACTTGCTGTTGTAGGTGTCTAATGTTAACAATGAATTTTTTTTCTTTATCTACCTACTTTTCACCATTCAATGGACTATTAGAGTGTATAGATGGTATTGCTACATCCATAGGTGCTAATGGTTGGTACCCAAGAGAAACCTCAAATGGACTGTGCCCTATAGTAATATATATGGAGTGCGCGGTTGTAGCTATGTTGCACATAGGGTAAGCTTTCATCCCATGTGCAAGGATGTTTTGAATGATACATGCAAAAAATATGAATAATCATTCAATTCACCACTTATGTCTGCCCATCTATTTGGGGATGGAATATTGTGGACTTTGTCAATTTGGTGTCCATTTTAGCCCATAGTGCAGACCAAAATTTGCTGATGAACCTACTATCCCTATCAGAAATAATGGTTTTTGTCAACCTAAAATGAACCCAAACATGTTCAAACAATAGCTTGGCAGTATCTTCTGCAGAAATCATCTTTTTACATACCACCATGATAGCCATTTTAGAAAACCTATCTACCACAACATATACACAATCATGCCCCTGCCTGGTAGTTGGAAGCCCAGAGATAAAATCCATTGAAACAAACTACCATGTCTTATCAGGAATAGGTAATGGTAAGTATAGACCCAACTTATAGTTTTCTAGCTTTGCAATTGCACAAGCTGCACAAGCTTGTATATGTGAAATGATATCCTGCTTCATTTTTGGCCAATAGAAATACTTTTGAAGGATAGCAGTAGTCTTACCAATAACAAAACGTCCTACAACATGACTGTAGTGAGCTTCCCATATCATTTTCTTCCATTCCTCGGTGGGTACACATATGTGACCATTATGGCAAAGCAACCCATCCTGCAAGTGAAAATCAGAGACAAACTTTCCTTCTACCAAATTACTATAGATGTTAGCAAAATTAGGGTCAATACTATATAGTTGTTCCCAAGTGGATGTTTGATGACCACATGAATCCAACACTATTGTCAAACCTACAATTGGAGGCCTAATCAAACAATCTACCACCTTGTTACTACTTCCTTTTTTATGACGAATGTTGAGGTGAAATTGTTTTAGATAGGCTGACCACCATTGATGTCTATCATTCTGCAACTTCCCTTGTGTTTGCAAGAATTGAAGTGGTTTATGGTCTATATGTATAACAGTTTCCTTTCCCAGTATGTAATGTTTCCATTGTTTGCTGGCCTGAACAATGGCATACAACTCCTTATCATAGGTGGGGTACCTACGTACTGTGATAGGCAATAGGATGCCCATTTTGCATGAGTACCGCACCAAGAGCATAATCAGATGCATCTATTTCTATCTCAAATGATTGGTGTAGATCTAGGAGGACCAATACTGGTGTTGAACATAATCTTTTCTTTAACTCCTCAAATTCTCATTACTTTGCCTCTGTCCACTGAAATTGTGCTTGAGCTCCACCCCTTAGTGATTGATTGAGAGGTCATGATATATGTGAGAAACCAAACACAAATCTACGATAGAAGTTGGCTAAGCCCAAGAAGCTGCGAAGCTTTGTGAAATTTTTAGGGGATGGCCAATGTTGGATTACTTGAATCTTTGCTCGATCAACATGAACACCTTTAGTATCAATGATATACCCCAAGTATTGAATACTATGCATACCAAAATAACACTTCTTAATGTCAGCATAAAGTTTGTGTTTTTTTAGCAGCCCACCATGTGTTCTTTGGTGAATTTGAATGAGTTTCCTTGGTCACCTATTTTCCTACAAATTTATTTCCACCTTCAACCCTTGGCTTATTATTTGCAAAGTAGTCCCTCTTTCCTTTCTGCTTGAATTTCTCTTCTATTTTTGTAGCGTATTTATAGGAAGTTTCCAATGTCTCAATATTCAAAAATTCCATCTCTGTTTGAATATTCCTATGAAGTCCACTCTGATATTTCAAAATCCGATGCTTCTCTGAATCCTCAATACCAATTTTTGCTGATAGTGAATGGAATGTATTGGTATAATCTTGCACAGATTGATCCATCTTTTGTCGAAGCAGTTGCCATTCTATGTATTTTTTTTCATATACATCCTCAGGAAGGTAAGCTTCTTATATGTATTCCACAAATTCTCCACATGTGGGCTTCTTATCAAGAGATAATCCAAAACTATCTTCAACAGTTAATTCGCATTCTTTATTTGCTACTTTAGTTTCCCATGCTAATTTCACATGGGTTTCAGCTTTGAGGAGAGAAAATGTTATTTTTTATGCATTTGAGAAATCATTTACACAAAAGTATCTATCCAACTTCAATATCCAATTATCAATAGCTTCAGAATTGAATTTTCCTTCAACATTCGAGATGTCAAAATTGACCTACACCTTGAAAGGGGTACTTCCACGAAATGGTGTTTTTGATCGAGAGGGTTTTTGATTCTGTAGAAGGTCTAAAAATTGACTCATCAGCTCCTCTCATTGCTTATTTAAAGCTTCCTCTATCAACTTCTTAATATCATCGTCTGACATCTTTTATCGCGTGTGTCTCAAAGGTGGATATTTTGAAAAATCTTGTGTAACCAATCCTAATCTTTGGTAGGCAGACCTTGTGTGAATTGGCATTAAGGAGTGTTCCCTCTTTGATACCACTGATCTAAATTATGAATCAGATTACAATACCTGGTGTGAAACCTGCAGTATTGTGAAATTTGACATAAAATGTTGAAAAGACCAACAACAAGATTGCAAGCCAAAATGTGTCTCCATTCTATTCAAAATTGGAGTTTATACAAGTCAGATGGATCCTGAGGGTCACACAAATCCCTTGGAATCAAAATGAAGAGTCATCATAATGTTTATTACAATTAAACTATAAAAACTATCAAAATTTATCAAAAAAACTATATATAAAATTTAGTTCAACTTGGAGAAGGCATAACTTTCTCATCCTAGCTCTGAATTACGAACCATTTGATGCATTGGAAAGGAATTCAAATAATCTTGAACCAAATTTCAAAAATAGAAATGTTTGCTTACCATATTTTCCCAGAAATGCACCGAAGACCCTCAAAATTATAATTTACTAAAACATATAAAATATTGAAAAATTAATCCTGATCATTCCTCCCCCCTTAAGAGGCAATGGGCCCCTTTGCACTAATTTGCTGCAACATATGAGGAAATTATTCTTTAATTTGTTCCTTAGTAAACCACTTGCCTTGATGAGAATAATGACCAGCTTGAACCACCCGATATAGAGGAATGTTCTAATTTCTCAGTCTTTAAAATGGCTTCAGTAACATGGTCACACTGGACTAGAGTAGTAGTAGATTGATTTAACTCTCTAGCATGAATGTGTTCAGTAGCTTGGGAGATGTCCAATAAAGGAGAAAAATAGGGTCTCAACAATTCCACATTGAAAACTGGATGCAGTCCCAAAATTGATGGCAAATTAAGTTCAAAAGCATTCTCACCAACTTGTTTCACAATAGTGTATGCTCCATAATGAAGAGGACGAAGCTTCCTATTTGGTCCATGCAGGCGCTCTTTATGAAGATGTAACCATACCTTGTCACCAATCTGAAACTAATTAGGAGTTCTATGTTTATCATGCCTTTCCTTATACTTCTCATTACTCTACTCCAAGATCTCATAAGGTTGTTGTTGTAGGTGTCTAATGTTATCAATGAATTTTTCTCCTTTATCTACCTCATTTTCACCATTCAATGGAGTATTAGAGTGTATAGATGGTATTGCTATATCCATAGGTGCTAATGGTTGGTACTCAAGAGAAACCTCAAATAGACTGTGCCCATGTGTGAGGTTGTTTTGAATGATACATCCATAAAATATGAATAATCATTCAATTCACCACTTCTATCTGCCCATCTATTTGGGGACAGAATGCTATGGACTTTGTCCACTTGGTGTCCATTTTAGTCCATAGGGCAGACCAAAATTTGCTGATGAACCTACTATACCTATCAGAAATAATGGTTTTTGGCAAACCAAAATGAACCCAAACATGTTCAAAAAATAGCTTGGCAGTATCTTTTGCAGAAATCATCATTTTACATGCCACCATGATAGCCATTTTAGAAAACCTATCTACCACAACATATACACAATCATGCCTCTGCCTGGTAGTTGGAAGCCCAGACATAAAATCCATTGAAACAGACTTCCATGGCTTATCAGGAATAGGTAATGGTAAGTATAGACCCAACTTTCGGTTTGCTGGCTTTACAATTGCATAGGCTGCACAAGCTTGTATATGTGAAATGATATCCTGCTTCATTTTTGGCCAATAGAAATACTTTTGAAGGATAGCAGTAGTCTTACGAATACCAAAATGTCCTACAACACAACTGTAGTGAGCTTCCCATATCATTTTCTTCCATTCCTTGGTGGGTAAACATATGTGACCATTATGGAAAAGCAACCCATCCTGTAAGTGAGAATCAGAGACAGACTTTCCTTCTACCAAATTACTATAGATGTTAGCAAAATCAGGGTCAGTACTATATAGTTGTTCCCAAGTGGATGTTTGATGACCACATGAATCCATCACTATAGTCAAACCTACAATTGGAGGCCTACTCAAACAATCTGCCACCTTGTTACTACTTCCTTTTTTATGACGAATGTTGAGGTGAAATTGTTGTAGATAGGATTATCACCGTTGATGTTTATCATTCTATAACTTCCCTTGTGTTTGCAAGAATTGAAGTGGTTTATGGTCTGTCTGTATAATAGTTTCCTTTCCTAGTATATAATGTTTCCATTGTTTGCTGGCCTGAACAATGGCATACAACTCCTTATCATAGGTGGGGTACCCATGTACTATACTAGAAAAAGTTTCACCGTGATAGGCAATAGGATGCCCATGTTGCATGAATATCACACCAAGAGCATAATTAGATGCATCTGTTTCTATCTCAAATGATTGGTGTAGATCTGGGAGGACCAATACTGGTGCTGAACATAATCTTTTCTTTAACTCCTCAAATTCTCGTTGCTTTGTATCTATCCATTGAAATTGTGCTTGAGCTCCACCCCTTAGTGATTGGTTGAGAGGCCATGATATATGTGAGAAACCAAACACAAATCTACAATAGAAGTTGGCTAAGCCCAAGAAGCTGCAAAGCTCTGTTAAATTTTTAGGGGATGGCCAATCTTTGATTACTTGAATCTTTGCTGGATCAACATTAACACCTTTAGTATCAATGATATAACCCAAGTATTGAATAGTCTGCATACCAAAAGAACACTTCTCAATGTTGGCATAAAGATTGTGTTTTTTTAGCAGCCCACCATGTGTTCTTTGGTGAATTTGAATGCATTTCCTTGGTCACCTATTTTCCTACAAATTTATTTCCACCTTCAACCCTTGCCTTATTATTTGCAAAGTACTCCCTCTTTCCTTTTTGCTTGAATTTATCTTCAATTTTTGTAGCGTATTTATAGGCAGTTGCCAATGTTACAATATTAAAAAATTCCATCTCTGCTTGAATATTCCTATGAAGTCCACTCTAATATTTCAAAATCTGATGCTTCTCCGAATCCTCAATACCAAGTTTTTTCTGAATGTGAATGGAATGTATTGGTATAATCTTGCACAGGCTGATCCTTTTTTTGTCGAAGCAATTTCCATTGTATGTATTTTTGTTCATATACATCCTCGGGAAGGAAAGCTTCTTTTATGTATTCCACAAATTCTCCCCATGTAGGCTTCTTATCAAGAGATAATCCAAAACTATCTTCAATAGTTAATTCTTGTTCTTTATTTGCTACTTTGGTTTCCCATGCTAATTTCACATGGGTTTCGGCTTTGAGGAGAGAAAATGTTATTTTTTCTGCATCTGAGAAATCATTTACACAAAAGTATCTATCCAACTTCAATAACCAATTATCAATAGCTTCAGAATCGACTTTTCCTTCAAAATTCGGGATGTCAAAATTGACCTGCACCTTGAAAGGGGTACTTCCACGAAATGGTGTTTCTGATCGAGAGGGTTTTTGATTTTGTAGAAGGTCTAAAAATTGACTCATCATCTCCTCTTGTTGCTTATTTAAAGCTTCCTCTATCAACTACTTAATAGCATCGTCTGACATCTTTGATCGCGTGCATCTCAAAGGTGGATATTTTGACAAATCTTGTGTATCCAATCCTAATCTTTGGTAGGCAGACCTTGTGTGAATTGGCATAAATGAGCATTCTCGCTCTAATACCACTAATCTAAATTATGAATCAGATTACAATACCTAGTGTGAAACCTGCAGTATTGTGAAATTTGACATAAAAAGTTGAAAAGACCAACAACAAGATTGCAAGCCAAAAAGTGTCTCCATTTTATTCAAAATTGGAGTTTATACAAGTCAGATGGATCCCAAGGGTCACAAAAATCCCTTATAATTGAAATGAAGAGTCATCATAATGTTTATTACAATTAAACTATAAAAACTATTAAAATTTATCAAAAAAACTATATATAAAATTTAGGTCCACTTGGAGAAGGCATAACTTTGTCATCCTAGCTCCGAATTACAAATTGTTTGATGCGTTGGAAAGGTATTCAAATAATCTTGAACCAAATTTCAAAATTATAAATGTTCGTGCACCATATTTGCCCATAAATGCACCGAAGACCCTCAAAATTACAATTTACTAAAACATATAAAATATTGAAAAATTAATCGTGATCATTCCTCCCCCCTTAATAGGCAATGGGCCCCATTGCACTAATCTGCTGCAACAAATGAGGAAATTGTTCTTTAATTTGTTCCTTAGTAAACCACTTGCCTTGATGAGAATGCTGACTAGCTCGAACCACCCAATACAGACGAATGTTCTGATTTCTTAAAATCTTTAAAATGGCTTCAGTCACATGGTCACACTAGACTGGAGCAGTAGTAGATGGATTTAACTCTACAGCTTGAATGTGTTCAGTAGCTTGGGAGATGTCCAATAAAGGAGAAAAATAGGGTCTCAACAATTCTACATTGAAAACTGGATGCAGTCCCAAAAAGGATGGCAAATTAAGTTCAAAAGCATTCTCGCCAACTTGTTTCACAATAGTGTATGATCCATAACGAAGAGGACGAAGCTTCCTATTTGGTCCATGTAGGCTCTCTTTCTGAAGATGTAACCATACCTTGTCACCAATTTGAAACTGATCAGGAGTTCTATGTTTATCATGCCTTTCCTTATACTTTTGATTACTCTGCTCCAAGATCTCATAAACTTGTTTTTGTAGGTGTCCAATGTTATCAATGAATTTTTTTGCTTTATCTACCTCCTTTTCACCATTCAATGGACTATTAGAGTGTAGAGATGGTATTGCTACATCCATAGGTGCTAATGGTTGGTACCCAAGAGAAACCTCAAATGGACTGTGCCCTGTAGTACTATATATGGAGTGCATGGTTGTGGTTGTGTTGCACATAGGGTAAGCTTTCATCCCATGTGTGAGGATGTTTTGAATGATACATCCGTAAAATATGTATAATCATTCAATTCACGACTTATGTCTACCCATTTGTTTGGGGATGGAATGTTGTGGACTTTGTCAATTTGGTGTCCATTTTAGCCCATAGTGCAAACCAAAATTTGTTGATGAACCTGCTATCCCTATCAGAAATAATGGTTTTTTGGCAAACCAAAATGAACCCAAACATGTTCAAAAAATATCTTGGCAGTGTCTTCTGCAGAAATCATCTTTTTACATGCCACCATGATATCCATTTTAGAAAACCTATCTACCACAACATATACACAATCATGTGCCCGCCTGGTAGTTGGAAGCCTAGACATAAAATCCATTGAAATAGACTGCGATGGCTTATCAGGAATAGGTAATGGTAAGTATAGACCCAACTTACAATTTTCTGGCTTTTTAATTGCAAAGGCTGCACAAGCTTGTATATGTGAAATGATATCCTACCTCTAGTACATTTGAGGTCAAATTCTGACGGCCATTTGTCAAATTTGCAATGCTCATTTATCAAAATTTTGACACATACTTTTGTCACCATTTTTGCATTGGGGATTGCAACATAAGACATACCCATCAGTTTATCGACACCATTTCATGTCAAAAACTTGCACATGACAACAACTTTGTTATGGCATTTCCTGTGGTTCATCCATCGAAATTATGAAAGGAAGACCTATCAGAAATATAGAGTCTTTGTCAGAAGCACTGTCGAAAAATATTCTTTCCAACATTAGTACTATTGGAATAGCGATAGTTTGCACCAAATTCCAATAGATCTGCCTGTCGGTGTTATGGCCTTACTATTGAAGGTTCTGTCAAAAATTTTCTTTTTACGACACTTAAACTACCTGAAGAGCGACAGTTATGCAGCATTCTCCGACAGGTTTCCCTTTCGAACGTATAGCAAAACTGTTAGAATAATTGTCGTAAATTATGATTCTTTGACATTTTTTCTGTCGAAGGCATAGCGCTACTGTCATAATTAGTTATAAATTGTCAAAAAACTGATGGATAGGCACATTAAAGTTAACACAGCTCAAGAGACCATCATAGTTTGTCTCTTTCTTCGGTCTATATTATTGACAGAATGTTTTACCTTTCATTAGCTCATCAAATCTGGGGATTTGAAAGAATTTAATATAATATTTTCATGACAACATATATTATTTAAGTTGACATTGCATGAATTCATCTACTTTGTGCACTTGTAGACTATGAGGATGGTGATAAAGAAGCATGGCCATCTTCATAGTATACAAGTGCGCGAAGTAGTGAAATTCATGCAATGTCAACTTAAATAATATACGTTGTCATGAAAATATTCTATTAAATTCTTTCAAATCCCCAGATTTGATGAGCTAATGAAAGGTAAAAATTTTTATCAATAATATAGACCGAAGAAAGAGACAACCTATGATGGTCTCTTGAGCTATGTTATCTTTAGTCCTAGTTACTATCCTAGCTACCTATCGATCATTGAGAATAATCACCACCTTGCATTTATGTTCACTACACAAATTGTTCACAATCTCACAAAAACATTTTACACTTTTACATCTCATCAATATTGGAGGCCTAAAGTAATTTTATACAATCACTAGCACATTTCGTGCATGGATGAGAAACACTATCCAAATTTTCTAGATAACCATTTTTGAGAAGAGGAATGAATGGAGGCCAAAGAAGGGATAATTGTGAAGGTTTTATAGATGTAGGTTACTAAATCATCATCTCTGCATTGGTACTCAATATGGCCTCCACTCCATATACATCTTCTCATAATCTAAAAACTCTCCATCATTGATTCTCGTCATTTTTTCAACATCTCCGTGGACTGAGACCTTAAATTATTGAGCTTCTCTTTGTTTCGAGAATAATTTAACATTCTCTACTTAACAGGGCCAACCACGTGAAGGTGGAAGCTCACCTAGCCCCTCTTAGGATCCTCTTATGATCATTTACAACATTTTAAGACCTCTAAGATGTATTCTGAGGGATCGTAAAGGGTCATAAGGGGTCCTGGGACACAACAACTGAGAAACATAAATGTAGGCATCATGGTCACAATTTTTTGGAGACACAACATAATTGAGTGGTTTTCTGAGACGATGCAAAATAGTGGTTTCTTTGCATCAATATTTGGGAATAGCACTCAATTATGTTGTGTCTCCAAAAGATTGTGACCATGATGCCTACATTTATGTTTCTCGGCTATTGTGATATGTACATCGCAGTCTATCATTGTTGCAGTAGCAAAGCCTATATTCCACAACAAAAAGGAAGACATCTTTTTAGCCTGGGTCTGGATCCTACCCCAATTGGGTTAGGAACATCATCATCTTTCCACTCTTCATTTGCCAAAATATATCACTTCTTCAAGCTTGCAGAGTAATCTTATTAATAAAAGAACTCTTGCCAACATTAGGGTACCCACAGATCAAAATAGTTGCTGTTATTGGTGCTTGTGCTCAAGGATATCGATTCACTATTTTGAAATGGCCAAATCATTTTTATTTCAATTGTAGAGAAAAGGAGTGGGAGAAAATGAGCGGGTGAAAGCTGATCGAGTACGAGAGAAGGCATTTCATTTTATTTGATCATGAATGCTCTCTGAAATAACCAATCATGTTTTCTATTTGATTCTTTTTGGTGTTTTTTTTTTTCCATATTCAGTAGATAAAAATCATGGCAACAACCACTTAGCCATCTTTTTGATGTTCCATGTATTTTACAAAGATACAGGTATGTGGATTTATTGTTCAATTTCTTGCAGTTATTGGTCAAATGCAAATATTTTGTCACGTTGCAAGGGAAAGATATCAGTTTGGTGTTTTCGGTTTATGTTAAAAGTTGATTTGGTAAAATCCTCAAAAAACACACTACATGTTCTAAAATGTAAAGAACTTGAATGTTAAATGTAAGATATATATCTCATTCATAGTAATCAAAAGAAAGGACATGAAACTTATAAGAAGATTTACCAAACCAAAAATATAAGTGAATAGGAAACATGGATTGGTACCTTATGAATTGGTTTTTGAGGTGCACAATCCTCATCAATCTCCTCAGAACAAGACCCTTCCTCACAAAAAATGCATTTAACACAAAAAACAAATCTACAAAACTGAACCAATGGCATGTTTAGAACAAAGAAATAGATTGATAATAATATGTTGAAAATTCTATTATGTTTAATACACGCAAAAGGACCACTCCCAACAATTCTTAAACATACTTTATCTGATATGATAATAACATGCTAATTAAAATGATAAAGGTGTTATCTACATTTAATCTACCAATTACTAATTACACAAAAAACAAATTTACAAAACTAAACTAATGGCATGTTCTTTGTATGTGATTTCTTCATCTTTTGAGCCTCTGGCATCATATTCGACCGCAAATTTCAAATGCATTGCATTTTATTTGATCATGAATGCTCTCTAAAATGACCACATTCTACTAGTGTCTTGCCCTAGCCCGTGCTTTATCTCCATTATTTGATGTTATTGCTACTTGTGCTCAAGGATATCGATTCACTATTTTCAAATGTTTGGATCATTTTGGTCGTGACTATTCCTCTAGTACACAGTTAGGAAATGTAACTGTCTAATGATTATATGTAATGTTGAATGGATTAAATGCTTTATTCTTGGTAGAAGTGAATGGAAGGAATAGTGTTGGTGTTAGGTTTCATTTATTATTGAATTCAATGGTTTCCAAGATGTGTTGAGGAGTTTGCTCCTTGTTTAATGTTAATTGTTCCTGCACAATCCACTCATACAATAGTGAAATGCTATGTGATTGAAAATTTCATACAACTGGTCCTTTGGCATGTATTAAATACAATCTAGTCACTTATTGAATGCTTTGGAGACTACTGGTTTGACTATCCATATATGTGTTACAAGTGACTGAGATTCATTAAAGGATACAAAACCCTTCATTTTGGGGTTATTGTGTGTGGATTCAAATGTAGGTTTGATTTGGTTAATGTTTAGAAGAGATCAATAAAGTATTTAAAGACAATCTTACATGTTTAGAGAGGTTTGGGAGGCAATTATAATGACTATACCCTCACAAACAATGGCATAGACTAGTTTTACTAAGTTTCTTTTCTCTGTCGCAGGGGTACAATCAGAGGGTTCCTTGAAAAAATGATCCTTTGAATGGTTACTATGAATATGAATGATTTGATATAGCATATTGCTCATTTTACTTAATGTTGGGAATAGCTTTTGCAAGGGTGAAAGTAGTTTTGATCATTTTGGTCGTGACTGTTCCTCTACACAGTCATAAAATGTAACTGTCTAATGATTATATGTAATGTTGAATGGATGAAATGCTTTATTCTTGGTAGAAGTGACTGGAGTTTCCAAGATGTGTTGAGGAGTTTTCTCCTTGTTTAATGTTAGCTGTTCATGCACAATCCACTCATACAACAGTGAAGTTACAAAACTGAACCAATGGCATGTTTACAACAAAGAAATAGAATCATAATAATATGCTAAAAATTATATATATTGTGTTTAATACACGCCAAAGGACCAGTCCCAACAATTCTTAAACATACTAGCTATTTGATATGATCAATTATTAATAAAGGTCTAATTCTCTAGATTGCTAGCACGAAGGAAGATTTGACCTAGCCAAATTTTCCTTGTACTGGTCACACAAAAAAAAAGTGTGATAACTATGTCTATTCCAACCTTAATTGTTTAAGAATTCATCATATCAGATAAAGTATGTTTAAGAATTGTTGGGAGTTCTATTAGACCTTTGTTGTAAACATGTCATTGGTTTTCAAATGTTTGGATTCATGTTTGTTGATATTACTAGCATATATGTTTAATGATGCCATTGTATATTGTTGTCACTAAAATGACCACATTCTACTGGTGTCATGCCCTAGCCCATGCTTTAACTCCATTATTTGATGTTATTGGTGCTTGTGCTCAAGGATATTCATTTTTTTGAAATGTTGACTGTGGTTATCAAATGGACAACCCGTGAGCTTCTAGCTAGGCGTCATTTGTATTGATAGCTTAGGGCATCAAATGTATTGTATCATTGATAGTTGAGACTTTGTTAAAAGGAAATAGGACAAAGAATGACTCTGATTTAGTTTCTCTATTTTGATCTCTAAGTGGCTTACAACCCTAGAGAAGTATATGCAGATTTACAATTGCAGTTGCAGGATACATAGCAGCCGATAATTCACAAGAAATCCATGCATCCAATTTGAATAGAAATTAATACAAAGAAATAGGGTCCTCCAACGGCCCAATCATCCAGACCTTGACTATCTCCCTAACTAGTGACCCTTCAAAACTGGGTTATCATGCAATCAGTGAGTGATCCTTCATTCTCCTGGTTTGCCCTACATCCAAACATATTGGAAATACACAATACAATGATAACAAGTCTTTCAAAATCCCCCTTCCCTCAAGGGACACTATCAACCATCCCTTCTACATAGCATTTCACTATTGTATGAGTGGATTGTGTAGGAACAGTTAACATTAAACAAGGAGCAAACTCCTCAACACATCTTTGTTGTAAACATGCCATTGGTTCAGTTTTGTAAATTTGTTTTTTGTGTTAAATGCATTTAAATGGAGCATTAAGCATTGTAATAATATGCTTAATCTATTAGTAATTGTAGATTAAATGCCCATAACACCTTTATCAGTTTAGCATGTTATTATAAGATACTAAAGAAGACCTACTATTTGTCAGAGAAATCTTCACTGTCCCCCACAATGAAGACAATGAAGATTGACCTCCTACCCCACAACAAAGAACATTGTAATAAGAATAAGATATAAAATAGTGTTAGAATAAACTTTGAACAAAGACATGTAATGCTTAAGTTAATGATCTAAAAAGATGCAAATATAGGACTTGAAAAAGAAGATAGTGCCAAGAAACATTTTCACAAATATGAAACGTGAGGAAAAGTAATAACATTAACAATGCCAAGATTCACAACATTAAATTGTGGATGAGTTTCTACAGTGGGTTTCCCAACATCAAAAATATGTTGAGTTGCATTTGAGTTGTAACTAAGAGTATCATGTGGAACAAACCCTAAACTTTGAAAGCATTCTCCAACTTGGCAATTCAAAATTCAATCTAGGCAAGCATCAGTAAGTGAAATAAATTATAGACATCAACATCAACATCAACATCATCATAATCATTAGAAATAAACTTTAAAGATATATTTTGGATAGTACTATGTTTCTTGAAAGTTTTTGTGATGCTTCTAAACTTTAAAGACATATTTTATGGCTTAATGATAACATAGATTAGTGTTTTGTTTTCTGATGGAATGTTGTTGATCATTCATGGTCTTGAAGAAACTTTTGATTGTTTTGATTCTCAAGTCTTGACATTGTTTCTCAATGTGATATAGACTGACCACAAGATGGTTCAATTGGTCCTCTCTTTCTATTTAATCATTTGTTTTCTTCATGGTGTAAGTGTCAATATCTTATAATGCAACCAGCATGTCATACCCCCACTTTTGACAAACCGCACAACATGCAAATCACAGCCAAAGACTTGGGTGATCAACATACACAAACAATGATTACCCTTAGGAAATAATGATCATTAATATTCATTAATGGTGGGCGGTGATTCCTTGGTAATAAAGGCATTGACAGCATTCATAATCGTATAACTCTTTACCTGATCTAGTCACATCATCAACATCAAGGTCAGTTTGTCTAGCCTTGGCCTCAACCTCAACCTACTCATTAACAACGGCCTCTACACTCTCTACAACTGCAATACAAATTGTTACATTAATCCAAACACCAATTGCACTTAAATTTGTATTACTACACCAATCGATTTAAGATGTTTACTTGTATTACTGTGATGCACGTCCTCATTGTCATCAACATGCATAGGTTGTGTACGACAAGAATTGGTAGGCTGCATTTCAATTTCATACACATTCATGTTATCATTGTTTTCTTACTTAAAACAAATTTACTCACTTTATGTTGGAACTTAACATCAAATGCTTCTTTATCACCGTCTTAATAGTCTACAAGTGCATGAAGTAGATAAATTCGTGCAACGTCAACTTAAATAATATACGTTGTCATGAAAATATTCTATTAAATTCTTTCAAATCCTTGGATTTGATGAGCTAAGGTAAAACATTCTGTCAATAATATAGACCGAAGAAAGAGACAACCTATGATGGTCTCTTGAGCTGTGTTATCTTTAGTCCTAGCTACTAGGTAAGGCCTGGAAGACTTATACCTGTCAATCATCAAGAATAATCACCACCTTGCATTTATGTACACTGTACAAATTGATCCCAATCTCACAAAAACATTTTACTCTTGTACATCTCATCAATACTGGAGGCCTAAAGTAATTTTATATGATCACTAGCACATTTCATGCATGGATGAGAAACAATATCCAAAGTTTCTAGATAACCATTTTTGAGAAGAAGAAAAAGTGGAGGCCAAAGAAGGGATAATTGTGAAGGTTTTCTAGATGTAGGTTACTAAATCATCATCTCTTGTTGATATATTTTAGATTCTACTCCAGAATGAACAAACTATAGAGATCTAACACAGCTAAACATAGAATAAAGTAAACAAGAAGGGATAGAAGATACCTGGATATCAACCAAGTATACTCCAGTCTATATGCCTCCAAACTATACTAAAAAAGGTGCTGAGGAGAACCTGATTAGTACCTTAGTGTTAGTGTATTGAGGAAGAGTCCACTCCTAACAGAGGCTTCCAGCCCTAATCAACTCACAATTAAAATTGCCAATAATTGCTAGTTGTATGGACCAGATCATAATCTGATCTTTATTCATGCTCATACTTGTTCTTATCTATTAGCCGAAGCTGCTTATCTTTCACACCAATATATGTTGATTTGTGATTGCAGTTCACACCAATAACAATCACTAAATATTGCTCCTTGATGAACTCGCTGTTATATCCATGAATTCGTAGCTGACTCCATATTCATTGCTTCCTCTATGAATTCAACACTACCTCCATACATTGCTCTTAAATTCGCTGCTTCCTCTAAGTTTTCTTAAGGTAGAGAATCAAGGTTTTGGGGGAGGGAAGCACATTATGTTTTTGGTGCTTCTCTCCCTAGAATCCAACACCATATATATATGAATTGAATTATCTTCAAGAGGGCCGACATGGTCTTATTAAATATATTTAATGTTAAAGCCAAGAGGCCGACCTTGGGCCCTTAACTAATTCAACCAACACATATATATAGATGATATAATAATCTCCTTATTATTATAAATCACATAAGGGTATTTATTTGATCAGTTTGATCTTGGCCGAAAAGCTATAATTATTAACACTCTGCACTGGTACTCAATCTGGCCTCCACTCCATATATGTCTTCTCAGAATCTAAAAACTCTCCATCATTGATTCCTGTCATTTTTTTAGCATCTTGATGGATCAAGACCTTAAATTATTAAGCTTCACTTTGTTTCGAGAATAGTTAAACATCCTTTACTTAACATGGCCAACCACGTGAAGGTGGAAGCTCATCTAGCCCCTCCTAGGAGCCTCTTATGACCCTTTACGACATTTTAAGACCTCTAAGATGTATTCTTAGGGATTGTAAATGGTCGTAAAGGGTCATAAGGGGTCCTAGGACACAACAGCTAAGAAACATAATTGTAGGCATCGTGGTCACAATTTTTTGGAGACAACATAATTGAGTTGTATACCCAGATGGTGGAGAACAACTCCTGCACCTCTGATTCCAAGTTGACTGCATCTGTTGCTCATGAATACAAGGTCCTCCAACAGAAGTTGAATCAGGGGTGCAGAAGTTGCTCTCCACCGCTTGGGTACACAACACAATTATCTCCAAAAGATTGTGACTATGATGCCTACAATTATGTTTCTCAGCTATTATGAAATCTACATTTATGTTTCTCAGTTTTCGTGTTTATGTGCATGTTTTTTATGTATTTTGGATAGTAAGTCTAATTTAATTTCTCCTTTTCATCCAAAATGAACTCATTCCAATCCCTCATTGGAATAAAGGGAGGACGCTCAAACTTCAGCAAGACTTCATACCACGCACGTTCATAGATTACGTTCAATGCATTATTTACATTCGTAAATTAGCGTTGCATACAAATCTATGGATGGTACGTGGTATGAATCCACACTCAAGCTTTAAAATGATAGTCAATCCATAGTCAAGGTCAAGGAACAAATGGAACAACCAAGAAAACACTACACGTTAAATCATGTGATTGATAGCAGATTGGGGCTCACCTGAGCCATAAACATTTGTGTATTAAAACTATTCACAACTTAATAATATTAGGTAATCAAATGCTTAAATCAATGTATTCAAGTTGTGGGAATTCATGGGGCTATTTTGTATCTAACAAACATGCACCCGTAAGTTCACCGAAATAGTAGGCAAAGAAAGAATAATTTAAAAAGTTTGAATCAATAGTAACTGTATTATTTTAAGATTAAATATAAATCCACTAGTTAAGTCTTAAAATGTCAAAGACATTAGTTAAGTCTTATAATG
This sequence comes from Chamaecyparis obtusa, assembly GCA_027943335.1. Lineage (NCBI taxonomy): Eukaryota > Viridiplantae > Streptophyta > Pinopsida > Cupressales > Cupressaceae > Chamaecyparis > Chamaecyparis obtusa. The sequence continues at coordinate 232,887 of BSBK01012290.1, read as the reverse complement.
TCAAGTACGTAAAGCAATAATAAGAATATTGCATAAACATAGGTAACGATGTCCAAACAGTAATACATGTAATGTACTTGTCATCATATCTTTGAAACGTGTCATTATTATCTAGGAGCATTCTGATACCGCCATTACTATCTTACATGTGTGGGATAGCTCATTACATTTTTGCCATTTGAGAAAGATTGGCCTACTCCAAAAGTGGCGGGAAGGTGCCGTCATTCTATACCTTACATGCCGAAGATGGCAGCCAGGCATTAATTATGGCCATGCCTATCTTGGGAATTGATCTGCTCTTGACTATGACAGGCATGGCCATAATTAATGCCTGGCTGCCATCTTTGGCATGTAAGGTACAGAATGACAATGCCTTCCTACCACTTTTGGACTAGGCCAGTCTTTCTCAAATGGCACAAATGTAATGAGCTGTCCCACACATGTAAGATAGTAATGGCGGGTATCAGAATGCTCCTGGATAATAATGACACATTTCAAAGATATGATGAGAAGTACATTACATGTATTACTATTTGGACATCATTACCTATGTTTATGCAATATTCTTATTATTGCTTTACCTACTTGACATTATAAGACTTAACTAGTGTCTTTGACATTTTAAGACTTAACTAGTGGATTTATATTTAATCTTAAAATAATATAGTTACTATTGATTCAAACTTTTTAAATTATTCTTTCTTTGCCTACTATTTCGGTGAACTTATGGGTGCATGTGTGTTAGATACAGAATAGCCCCGTGAATTCCCACAACTTGAATACATTGATTTAAGCATTTGATTACCTAATATTATTAAGTTGTGAATAGTTTTAATACACAAATGTTGTGAGCAAATTTGTGTCAATCACATAGCATTTCACTATTGTATGAGTGGATTGTGCAGGAACAGTTAACATTAAACAAGGAGCAAACTCCTCAACACATCTTGGAAACCATTGAATTCAATAATAAATGAAACCTAACACCAACACTATTCCTTCCATTCACTTCTACCAAGAATTCCAACACAAGCACAAGCTATTCCAAACTTCAAGTACAAGCTATTCCAAACTTCAAGTAAAATGAGAAATATGCTATATCAAATCATTCATATTCATAGTAACCATTCAAAGGATCATTTTGTCAATGAACCCTCTGACTGTACCCCTGTGGCAGAGAAAGGAAACCTCAAAATAGAGAAAGGAAACTTAGTAAAACTAGTCTATGCCACTGTTTGTGAGGGTACAGTCATGATAAGTGCCTCTCAAACCTCTCCAAACATGTAAGATTGTCTTTAAATACTTTATTGATCTCTTCTAAACATTAACCAAATCAAACCTACATTTGAATCCACACACAATAAGCCCAAAATGAAGGGTTTTGTATCCTTTAATGAATCTCAAACACTGGTAACGCATAGACAGTCAAACCAGTAGTCTCCAAAGCATTCAATAAGTGACTGAATTGTATTTAATACATGCCAAAGGACCAGTTATATGAAATTGTCAATCACATAGCATTCCACTATTGTATGAGTGGATTGTGCAGGAACAGTTAACATTAAACAAGGAGCAATCTCCTCAACACATCTTGGAAACCATTGAATTCAACAATAAATGAAACCTAACACCAACACTATTCCTTCCATTCACTTCTACCAAGAATAAATCATTTAATCCATTCACCATTACATATAATCATTAAACAGTTACATTTTCTGACTGTGTAGAGGAACAGTCACGACCAAAATGATCAAAACTACTTTCACCCTTGCACAAGCTATTCCAAACTTCAAGTAAAATGAGCAATATGCTATATCAAATCATTCATATTCATAGTAACCATTCGAAGGATCATTTTTTCAATGAACCCTCTAACTGTACCCCTACAACAGAGAAAGGAAACCTCAAAATAGAGAAAGGAAACTTAGTAAAACCAGTCTATGCCGCTATTTGTGAGGGTACAGTCATGATAAGTGCCTCTTAAACCTCTCCAAACATGTAAGAATGTCTTTAAATACTTCATTGATCTCTTCTAAACATTAACGCATGGACAGTCAAACCAGTAGTCTCCAAAGCATTCAATGAGTGAATATGAATGTTTGAAAACTTTCCTCTCAACTTCCCCAACCACTCCTAATCAGTTAGAGGGATTAGTTGAGTGTTTAGACACTAAAACTTCTTAAACATACTTTATCTGATATGATGAATTGTAATATCAACAAACGTGAATCCAAACATTTGAAAATAGTGAATTGATATCCTTGAGCACAAGCACCAATAACATCAAATAATGGAGATAAAGCATGGGCTAGGGCACAACACCAGTAGAATGAAGTCATTTCAATGAGCATTCATGATCAAATAAAATGCAATGCATTTGAAATTTGCAATCGAATATGATTCCAGAGGCTCGAAAGACATTGCCCGTCAAAGATACCAATCAAAGATGAAGAAATCACATACCTTCTCTCGTGCTCAGCTTGCACGAAGGAAGATTTGATAGCCAAATCTTCCTTGTACCACATGAAGAACATGCCATTGGTTCAGTTTACCATGTTATTATCATATCGGATAAAGTATGTTTAATAATTTTTGGTAAGGATAGGAATAGTGGAGATTCTAGAAATATCCCTCTAACCGATTAGGAGTGGTTGGGGAAGTTGAGAGGAATAGTGTTGGTGTTAGGTTTCATTTAGTATTGAATTCAATGGTTTCCAAGATGTGTTGAGGAGTTTGCTAATTGTTTAATGTTAATTGTTCCTGCATAATCCACTCATAAAATAGTGAAATGCTATGTGGAAGGGATGGTTGATAGTGTTCCTTGCAGGAAGGGGGATTGTGAAAGACTTGTTATCATTATATTGTGTATTTCCAATATGTTTGGATGTAGGGAAGACTAGGAGAATGAAGGATCACTCACTGATTGCATGATAAGCCAATTTTGAAGGGTCACTGGTTGAGGGGAGAGTCAAGGTCTAGATGATTGGGCCATTGAAGGACCCTAGTTCTTTATATTAATTTCTATTCAAATTGGATGCATGGATTTCTTGTGAATTATCGGCTGCTATGTATCCTGCAACTAGATCCGTAAATCTACATATACTTCTTTAGGGTTGTAAGCCACTTAGGGATCAAAATAGAGAAACTAAATAAAAATCATTCTTTATCCTATTTCCTTTTAACAAAGTCTCAACTATCAATGATACAATACATTTGATGCCCTAAGCTATCAATGCAAATGGAGCCTAGCTAGAAGGTCATGGGTTGTCCATTTAATAACCATAGTCAACATTTCAAAAAAATGGATATCCTTGAGCACAAGCACCAATAACATCAAATAATAGAGTTAAAGCATGGGCTAGGGCATGACACCAGTAGAATGCGGTCATTTTAGTGACAACAATATACAATGGCATCATTAAACACATATGCCAGTAATATCAACAAACGTGAATCCAAACATTTGAATACAGTGAATTGATATCCTTGAGCACAAGCACAAATAACATCAAATAATAGAGATAAAGCACTAGCTAGGGCATGACACTAGTAGAATGAGGTCATTTTAGAGAGAAACTCCCTCAAAAATAAAATGAAATGCATTCGAATATGATGCCAGAGGCTTGAAAGATGAAGAAATCACATACCTTCTCCCGCGCTCAGCTGTCGCTCCTTTTCTCCCACTCTCCAATCGAAATAAAAATGATGAGGTTGTTTCACTTTTTTTTTGAATGTATACACCGAAGCTGTCAGAATTTTGATGGTCAATTAAACACCCATCAGAATACTGACATCATCGGGGCCTATTACAAAAAAAAAACACTAAATTCATAAGAAAAAGTTACCTGTCAAAAACTTCTGTCGAAATTTGGCCCCAAATGTAGTAGTGTGCTTCATTTTTGGCCAATAGAAATACTTTTGAAGGATAGCAGTGGTCTTACCAATACCAAAATGTCCTGCAACATGAATGTAGTGAGCTTCCCATATCATTTTCTTCCATTCCTCGGTGGGTACACATATGTGACCATTATGGCAAAGCAACCCATCTTGCAAGTGAAAATTAGAGATAGACTTTCCTTCTACCAAATTACTATAGATTTTAGCAAAATCAGGGTCAATACTATATAGTTGTTCCCAAGTGGATGTTTCATGAGCACATGAATCCAACACTATTGTCACACTTGCAATTGGAGGCCTACTTAAACAATTTGCCACCTTGTTACTGCTTCCTTTTTTATGACGAATATTGAGGTGAAATTTTTGTAGATAGGTTGATCACCATTGATGTCTATCATTCTGCAACTTCCCTTGTGTTTGCAAGAATTGAACTGGTTTATGGTTTGAATGTATAATAGTTTCCTTTCCCAGTATATAATATTTCCATTGTTTGCAGGCCTGAACAATGGCATACAACTCCTTATCATAGGTGGGGTACCTACGTTCTGTATTAGAAAAAGTTTCATTGTGATAGGCAATAGGATGCCCACGTTGCATGAGTACCGCACCAAGAGCATAATCAGATGAATCTATTTCTATCTCAAATGATTGGTGTAGATCTGGGAGGACCAATAATGGTACTGAACATAATATTTTCTTTAACTCCTCAAATGCTCATTGATTTGCCTCTATCTGCTGAAATTGTACTTGAGCTCCACCCCTTAGTGATTGATTGAGAGGCCATGATATATGTGAGAAACCAAACACAAATCTGCGATAGAAGTTGGCTAAGCCCAAGAAGCTGCGAAGCTCTGTGAAATTTTTAGGGGATGGCCAATCTTTGATTACTTGAATCTTTGCTGGATCAACATGAACACCTTAAGTATCAATGATATACCCCAAGTATTGAATACTTTGCATACCAAAAGAACACTTCTCAATGGTGGCATAAAGTTTGTGTTTTTTTAGTAGCCCACCATGTGTTCTTTGGTGAATTTGAATGAGTTTCCTTAGTCACCTATTTTCCTACAAATTTATTTCCACCTTCAACCCTTGGCTTATTATTTGCAAATTAGTCCCTCTTTCCTTTCTGCTTGAATTTCTCTTCAATTTTTGTAGCGTATTTATAGGCAGTTGCCAATGTCTCAATATTCAAAAATTTAATCTTTGTTTGAATATTACTATGAAGTCCACTTTGATATTTAAAAATCTAATGCTTCTCTGAATCCTCAATACCAAGTTTTGCAGAAAGTGAATGGAATGTATTGGTATAATCTTGCATAGACTGATCCCTCTTTTGTCGAAGGAGTTTCCATTCTATGTATTTTTGTTCATATAGATCCTCAGGAAGGTAAGCTTCTTTTATGTATTCCACAAATTCTCCCCATGTGGGCTTCTTATCAAGAGATAATCCAAAACTGTCTTCAACAGTTAATTCTCATTCTTTATTTTCTACTTTGGTTTCCCATGCTAATTTCACATGGGTTTCAGCTTTGAGTAGAGAAAATGTTATTTTTTTTGCATCTAAGAAATCATTTACACAAAAGTATCTATCCAACTTCGATAACCAATTATCAATAGCTTCAAAATCAACTTTTCCTTCAAAATTTGGGATGTCAAAATTGACCTACACCTTGAAAGGGGTACTTCCATGAAATGGTGTTTCTAATTGAGAGGGTGTTTGATTCCGTAGAAGGTTTGAAAATTGACTCATCATCTCCTCTTATTGCTTATTTAAAGCTTCCTCTATCAACTTCTTAGTAGCATCGTCTAACATCTTTGATCGTGTTTGTCTCAAAGGTGGATATTTTGAAAAATCTTGTGTACCCAATCCTAATATTTGGTAGGTAGACCTTGTGTGAATTGGCATAAATGAGCGTTCCCACTCTGATACCATTGATCTAAATTATGAATCAAATTACAATACCTGGTGTGAAACTTGTAGTATTGTGAAATTTGACATAAAAAGTTGAAAAGACGAACAACAAGATTGGAGGCCAAAAAGTTTCTCCATTCTATTCAAAATTGGAGTTTATACAAGTCGGATGGATCCCAAGGGTCACACAAATCCCTTGGAATTGAAATGAAGAGTCATCATAATGTTTATTACAATTAAACTATAAAAACTATCAAAATTTATCAAAAAAACTATATATAAAATTTAGGTCCACTTGGAGAATCCATAACTTTCTCATCCTAGCTTCGAATTACGAACTGTTTCATGAGTTAGAATGGTATTCAAATAATCTTGAACCAAATTTGAGAAATAGAAATGTCCGCACAACATTTTTGCCCAGAAATGCACCGAAGACCCTAAAAATTACAATTTACTAAAACATATAAAATATTGAAAAATTAATCCTGGTCATTCCTCCCCCCTTAAGAGGCAATGGGCCGCATTGCACTAATCTCCTGCAACAGATGAGGAAATTTTTCTTCAATTTTTTCTTTAGTAAACCACTTGGCTTTATGAGAATGCTATCCAGCTCGAACCACCTGATACAAATGAATGTTCTGATTTCTCAAAGTCTTTAAAATGGCTTTAGTAACATGGTCACACCAGACTGGAGCAGTAGTAGATAGATTTAACTCTACAGCTTGAATGTGTTTAGTAGCTTGGGAGATGTCCAATAAAGGAGGAAAATAGGGTCTCAACAATTCTACATTGAAAACTAGATGCAGTCCTAGAAAGGATGGCAAATTAAGTTGAAAAGGATTCTCACCAACTTGTTTCACAATAGTGTATGGTCCATAATGAAGAGGACAAAGCTTCCTATTTGGTACATGCAGGCGCTCTTTCTGAAGATGTAACCATACCTTGTCACCAATCGAACACTGATGAGGAGTTCTATGTTTATCATGCCTTTCCTTATACTTCTAATTACTCTGCTCCAAGATCTCATAAACTTGCTACTATAGGTGTCTAATGTTATCAATGAATTCTTTTTCTTTATCTACCTCCTTTTCACCATTCAATGGACTATTAGAGTGTAGAGATGGGATTTCTACATCCAGAGGTGCTAATGGTTGGTACCCAACAGAAACCTCAAATGGACTGTTTCGTATAGTACTATATATGGAGTGCAGGGTTGTACTTGTGTTGTAGATAGGGTAAGATTTCATCCCATGTGCAAGGATTTTTTGAATGATACATCCGTAAAATATGAATAATCATTGGATTCACCACTTATGTCTGCCCATCTATTTGGGGATGGAATGTTGTGGACTTTGTCAATTTGGTGTCCATTTTAGCCCATTGTGCAGACCAGAATTTGTTGATGAACCTGCTATCCCTATCAGAAATAATGGTTTTTGCCAAACCAAAATGAACCCAAACATGTTAAAAAAATAGCTTGGCAGTATCTTCTGTAGAAATCATCTTTTTACATGCCACCATGATAGCCATTTTAGAAAACCTATCTACCACAACATATACACAATCATGCCCCCACCTGGTAGTTGGAAGCCTAGATATAAAATCCATTGAAACAGACTGCCATGGCTTATCAAGAATAGGTAATGGTAAGTATAGACCCAACTTATGGTTTGCTGGCATTTGCATAGGCTGCACAAGCTTGTATATGTGAAATGATATCCTTCTTCATTTTTGGCCAATAGAAATACTTTTGAAGGATAGCAATAGTCTTACCAATACCAAAATGTCATGCAACACGACTGTAGTGAGCTTCCCATATCATTTTCTTCTGTTCCTCGGTGGGTACACATATGTGACCATTATGGAAAAGCAACCCATCCTGCAAGTGAAAATCAGAGATAGACTTTCCTTCTACCAAATTACTAGAGATGTTAGAAAAATTAGGGTCAGTACTATATATTTGTTCCCAAGTGGATTTTTGATGACCGCATGAATCCAACACTATTGTCAAACCTACAATTGGAGGCCTACTCAAACAATTTTCCACCTTGTTACTGCTTCCTTTTTTATGATCAATGTTGAGGTGAAATTGTTGTAGATAGGCTGACCACCATTGATGTCTATCATTCTGCAACTTCCCTTGTGTTTGCAAGAATTGAAGTGGTTTATGGTCTGTATGTATAATAGTTTCCTTTCCCTTTATATAATGTTTCCATTATTTGCAGGCCTAAACAATGGCATACAACTCCTTATCATAGGTGGGGTACCTACGTACTATATCAGAAAAATTTTCATTGTGATAGGAAATAGGATGCGCATGTTGCATGAGTACTACACCAATAGCATAATTAGATGCATTTGTTTCTATCTCAAATGATTGGTGTAGATCTCGGAGGACCAATACTGGTCCTGAACATAATCTTTTCTTTAACTCCTCAAATGCTCATTGCTTTGCCTCTGTGCGCTGAAATTGTGATTGAGCTCCACCCCTTAGTGATTGATTGAGAGGCCATGATATATGTGAGAAACTAAACACAAATCTGTTATAGAAGTTGGCTAAGCCCAACAAGCTGTGAAGCTCTATGAAATTTTTAGGGGATGGCCAATCTTTGATTACTTGAATCTTTGCTGGATCAACACGAACAACTTTAGTATCAATGATATACCCCAAGTATTAAATACTCTGGATACCAAAAGAACACTTCTCAATGTTGGCATAAAGTTTGTGTTTTTTTAGCAGCCCACCATGTGTTCTTTGGTGAATTTGAATGAGTTTCCTTGGTCACCTATTTCCCTACAAATTTATTTCCACCTTCAACCCTTGGCTTATTATTTGCAAAGTAGTCCCTCTTTCTTTTCTACTTGAATTCCTCTTCAATTTTTGTAGCGTATTTATAGGTAGTTGCCAATGTCTCAATATTCAAAAATTCCATCTATGTTTTAATATTCCTATGAAGTCCACTCTGATATTTCAAAATCCGATGCTTCTCTGAATCCTCAATACCAAGTTTTGCAGAAAGTGAATGGAATGTATTGGTATAATCTTGCACAGACTAATCCCTCTTTTGTCAAAGTAGTTGCCACTCTATGTATTTTTGTTCATATACATCCTCAAGAAGGAAAGCTTCTTTTATGTATTCCACAAATTCTACCCATGTGGGATTCTTATCAAGAGATAATCCTAAACTATCTTCAACAGTTAATTCTCGTTCTTTATTTGCTACTTTGGTTTCCCATGCTAATTTCACATGGGTTTTAGCTTTGTGGAGAGAAAATGTTATTTTTTCTGCATCTGAGAAATCATTTACACAAAAGTATCTATCCAACTTCAATAACCAATTATTAACAGCTTCAGAATCGACTTTTATTTCAAAATTTGGGATGTCAAAATTGACCCGCACCTTGAAAGGGGTACTTCCACAAAATGGTGTTTCTGATCGAGAGGGTTTTTCATTATGTAGAAGGTTTGAAAATTGACTCATTAGCTCCTCTTGTTGCTTATTTAAAGCTTCCTCTATCAACTGCTTCATGCATCGTGTGACATCTTTGATCGCGTGCATCTCAAATGTGGATATTTTGTGAAATCTTTTGTACCCAATCCTAATCTTTGGTAGGTAGACCTTGTGTGAATTGGCATAAAGGAGTGTTCCCGCTCTGATACCACTGATCTGAGTTATGAATCAGATTACAATACCTTGTGTGAAACCTGCAGTATTGTGAAATTTGACATAAAAAGTTGAAAAGACCAACAACAAGATTGCAAGCCAAAAAGTGTCTCCATTCTATTCAAAATTGGAGTTGATACAAGTCGGATGGATCCCAAGAGTCACACAAATCCCTTGGAATCGAAATGAAGAGTCATCATAATGTTTATTATAATTAAACTATTAAAACTATCAAAATTTATCAAAAAAACTATATATAAAATTTAGGTCCACTTGGAGAAGGCATAACTTTCTCATCCTAGCTCTAAATTATGAATCGTTTGATGTGTTGGAAAGGTATTCAAATAATCTTGAACCAAATTTCAAAAATAGAAATCTCCATGCACCATATTTGCCCAGAAATGCACCGAAGACCCTCAAAATTATAATTTACTAAAACATATAAAATATTGAAAAATTAATCCTGATCATTCCTCCCCCCTTAAGAAGCAATGGGCCCCATTGCACTAATTTTCTACAACAGATGAGGAAATTGTTCTTCAATTTGTTCCTTAGTAAACCACTTGCCTTGATGAGAATGCTGACTAGCCTGAACCACTCGATACAGACGAATGTTCTAATTTCTCAAAGTCCTTAAAATGGTTTCAGTAACATGGTCACACTGGACTGGAGCAGTAGTAGATAGATTAAACTTTGTAGCTTGAATGTGTTTAGTAGCTTGGGAGATGTCCAATAAAGGAGGAAAATAGGTTCTCAACAATTGTACATTGAAAACTGGATGCAGTCCCAAAAAGGATGGCAAATTAAGTTCAAAAGCATTCTCACCAACTTGTTTCACAATAGTGTATGCTCCATAACAAAGAGGACAAAGCTTCCTATTTGGTCCATGTAGGTGCTCTTTCTATAGATGTAACCATACCTTGTCACCAATCTGAAACTGATGAGGAGTTCTATTTTTATCATGCCTTTCCTTATACTTCTGATTACTCTTCTCCAAGATCACATAAACTTTCTGATGTAGGTGTCTAATGTTATCAATGAATTTTTCTACTTTATCTCCCTCTTTTTCACCATTCAATGGACTATTAGAGTTTAGAGATGGTATTACTACATCCATAGGTGCTAATGGTTGGTACCCAAGAGAAACCTCAAATGGACTGTGCCCTATAGTACTATATATGGAGTGCACGATTGTAGCTGTGTTGCACATAGGGTAAGATTTCATCACATGTGCGAGGATGTTTTGAATTATACATCTGTAAAATATGAATAATCATTTGATTCACCACTTACGTCTACCCATCTATTTGGGGATGGAATGCTGTGGACTTTGTCAATTTGGTGTCCATTTTAGCTCATTGTGCAGACCAAAATTTGCTAATGAACTTGTTATCCCTATCAGAAATAATGGTTTTTGCAAACCAAAATGAACCCAAACATGTTCAAAAAATAGCTTGGTAGTATCTTCTGCAGAAATAATCTTTTTACATGCCACCATGATATTCATTTTAGAAAACCTATCTACCACAACATATACACAATCATGCCCCTGCCTGGTAGTTGGAAGCCCAGACATAAAATCCATTGAAACAGACTACCACGACTTATCAGGAATAGGTAATGGTAAGTATAGACCCAACTTACGGTTTTCTGGCTTTGCAATTGCACAGGCTGCACAAGCTTGTATATTTGAAATGATATCCTGCTTCATTTTTGGCCAATAGAAATAGTTTTGAAGGATAGCAATAGTCTTACCAATACAAAATGTCATGCAACACGACTGTAGTGAGCTTCCCATATCATTTTCTTCTATTCCTTGGTGGGTACACATATGTGACCATTATGGCAAAGCAACCCATCCTACAACTGAAAATAAGAGACATACTTTCCTTCTACCAAATTACTATAGATGTTAGAAAAATCAGGGTCAGTACTATATAGTTGTTCCCAAGTGGATGTTTGATGACCACATGAATCCAACACTATTGTCAAACCTGCAATTGGAGGCCTACTCAAACAATCTACCACCTCTTTAATACTTCCTCTTTTATGATGAATATTGAGGTGAAATTATGTTAGATAGGCTGACCACCGTTGATGTCTATCATTCTACAACTTCCCTTGTTTTTGCAAGAATTGAAGTGGTTTATGGTCTGTATGTATAACAGTTTCCTTTCCCAGTATATAATGTTTCCATTGTTTGCAGGCTTGAACAATGTCATACAACTCCTTATCATAGGTGGGGTACCTACGTACTATATCAAAAAAAGTTTCACTATGATAGGCAACAACATGCCCATGTTGCATGAGTACCGCACCAAGAGCATAATCAAATGCATCTATTTCTATCTCAAATGATTGGTGCAGATCTGGGAGGACCAATACTGGTGCTGAACATAATCTTTTCTTTAACTCCTCAAATTCTCATTTCTTTGCCTCTATCCGCTGAAATTGTGCTTGAGCTCCAGCCCTTAGTGATTGATTGAGAGGCCATGATATATGTGAGAAACCAAACACAAATTTGTGATAGAAGGTTGCTAAGCCCAAGAAGCTGTGAAGCTTTGTGAAATTTTTAGGGGATGGCCAATCTTTGATTACTTGAATCTTTGCTAGATCAACATGAACAGCTTCAGTATCAATGATATACCCCAAGTATTGAATAGTCTGCATACCAAAAGAACACTTCTCAATGTTGGCATAAAGTTTGTGTTTTTTTAGCAGCCCACCATGTGTTCTTTGGTGAATTTGAATGAGTTTCCTTGGTCACCTATTTTCCTACAAATTTATTTCCACCTTCAACCCTTGGCTTATTATTTGCAAAGTAGTCCCTCTTTCCTTTCTGCTTGAATTTCTCTTCAATTTTTGTAGCATATTTATAGGAAGTTGCCAATGTCTCAATATTCAAAAATTCCATCTCTATTTGAATATTCCTATGAAGTCCACTCCGATATTTCAAAATCCAATGCTTCTCTAAATCCTCAATACCAAGTTTTGCAGAAAGTGAATGGAATGTATTGGTATAATCTTGCACAGACTGATCCCTCTTTTTTCGAAGCAGTTACCATTCTATGTATTTTTGTTCATATACATCATCAGGAAGGTAAGCTTCTTTTATGTTTTCCACAAATTCTCCCCATGTGGGCTTCTTATCAAGAGATAATCCAATACTATCTTCAATAGTTAATTCTCATTCTTTATTTGCTACTTTGGTTTCCCATGCTAATTTCACATGGGTTTTAGCTTTGAGGAGAGAAAATGTTATTTTTTCTGCATCTGAGAAATCATTTACACAAAAGTATCTATCCAACTTCAATAACCAATTATCAACAACTTCAGAATCGACTTTTCCTTCAAAATTCAGGATGTCAAAATTGACTTGTACCTTGAAAGGGGTACTTCCATGAAATGGTGTTTCTGATTGAGAGGGTTTTTGATTTTGTAGAAGGTCTAAAAATTGACTCATCATCTCCTCTCTTTTCTTATTTAAAGCTTCCTCTATCAACTTCTTAATAGCATTGTCTGACATCTTTGATCGCGTGTGTCTCAAAGGTGGATATTTTGACAAATCTTGTGTATCCAATCCTAATCTTTGGTAGACAGACCTTGTGTGAATTGGCATAAAGGAGTGTTCCCACTCTGATACCACTGATCTAAATTATGAATTAGATTACAATACCTGGTGTGAAACCTGCAGTATTGTGAAAGTTGACATAAAAAGTTGAAAAGACCAACAACAAGATTGCAAGCCAAAAAGTGTCTCCATTCTATTCAAAATTGTAGTTTATACAAGTTGGATGGATCCCAAGGGTCACATAAATCCCTTGGAATTGAAATGAAGAGTCATCATAATGTTTATTACAATTAAACTATAGAAACTATGAAAATTTATCAAAAAAACTATATATAAAATTTAGGTCCACTTGGAGAAGGCATAACTTTCTCATCCTAGCTCTGAATTACAAACCGTTTGATGCATTAGAAAGGTATTCAAATAATATTGAACCTAATTTTTGAAATAGAAATGTATGCACACCATATTTTCCTAGAAATGCATCGAAGACCCTCAAAATTATAATTTACTAAAACATATAAAATATTGAAAAATTAGTCCTGATCACCCAGTCTCTATCTTGTCGTCACACTTAATTAATACATTGGCCAACCATTATGTGCCTGATGAGTGCATGGTGAAAAACAATGTTGGCAAGGACCTCATGCCAGAAAACATCAAAGATGTCTTCCATTTGCCAAAAGGAGTGGATAAGTTCTTTAACTTCCATATCAACAAATGAATGGAATTCTATAGCAAAGATGTGGAACATGACCATAACATAGTGAACAATGAGTACCTCATGCAAGCCATGCCAAAGGGTAAATTGGATAGGATTGATATGAGGAGAGGATATATGCAAGATGACATCTAGACTGCAATAACAATGATCACCAGGGTGTATGGGTTGGCAAAGTCTTTGTAATTGGAGCCATGGATGATCTTATTGATCTAGAAGATAAGAGAGAGGCAAGCCATGTTTGATTGGGCCTCCATTCTCAGTGATAATCTTGATGAGAAACTAGTTTAGGTAAAGACAGACCCTCATTTCTACATGACATCTTATGTCATGTACCTATTAGCTGCCAAGGCAGTCTACCTAGGATTAATCAAAGTTGGGGCAATAGAAGAACAAAACACTTGGCCATTTACATTGTATCCTCAATTGGTGAGGAAAGACTATTACACACATAACAGCCTAGACTTCATAATTGTCAATGATGCCTTCATATTTGCCATCATACACTCCATTGAGGGAGACTATGCAAAGAGGTTGTCCATAGAAGCTGTAGCAAATGTAAAGGCCCTTGGGGCATTCTATATTCAATTCTAGACTTTCACTTACATTCGGGTGGCAGGAAGCACCCTGGCACCAAAGAAGTTACCAAGATACCCTTCTAACAAGGTAGTTCTCCTGGAGATAGCGAGACAACTATCTGATATGCATGAGCACATTAAGCACAAGAAGAAGCACTGCTAGGATTTCCCCATTTCTATCGGCCCCCATTGCATGCCAGACATGAAGGTCTACAAGTACCTAACCTGGGAATGGGATGAGTTTCCATTGCCAACCTATAATTTGGTAAGGCCACATTTTGATCCCATCTGTACTTACAACCATGTAATGGGAAGGCACTATGTCCATGAGCCACATGTGGAAGACCATTGGGAAAATTGTGTGGATGATTACGAGGTTAGCATTTGTGATTATTGCTAGATGAGCCTGGAGCTGGCATAGGGAACCCTTTCATTAAGGATTCTATAGAAGGTGGTGGATGCTAACTCTGATAACATTCTTGATTCTATATACAACACGGACAAGGTGTACACAAGGGCTATTCTAAATGCAGAGATAGGTTGAGATGAAAATGATGATATTGATTTCTGAGACTGACATGTGGTTAAGGTGACCAAATCATGGATTGCCCATCCTTTTCCAATGAAACCAGTGCTGATGAAACAGTTACCAGAACAACCATCAAAAGAGAAGAGGAGGCAAGGGGAGAAGGTTCTAAAGCCACAATTTCAAAAGGCTACTCCTCTCAAACCAGAGATGGTGTATAGACATGAACGCCCAACTGCTTATGGCCCAACAACTCACTCCAAGAAGGTGAAGACCAGAATGATAGGGAGCATTGTGCCACCAGATGCACCTTCATCTAGTGGCCATGATTCTCTAAACACGGCCAAGAAAATAAAGTTCAAGATCATAGGGCCCAAGCTGGCTGGAGTCACCAAGGGAAGAGTCTACAAGAGGAAGAAAGGCTCAACGCCCATACAAATGGATACCCTAATGGATTAAATGAGGATGAATTAGATGAAGTGCCCCTTAGTAGGAGAATATGATTTGTGGGATTCATGAAGAAAAGGAGAGTAATGGATAATGATCCTGAGGATATTGGAGGGGCTACTCAGGAAGAGCCAGTAAATCTAGATGCCCTTGGCGATGATGAGTTTAACATCATGGATTTTTTAGGACTACATGGTTTTAAGGAGTCTGAGCAGTAGGTTCCCACTCAATTTATGAGCCTTTTTAGTGGCGTAGGAGAGGACATCCAACATAAGCCTCAAGAAAAAGTTGATGTTGAGATGGTCAAGGCCTAAAAGGAGACTACAAAGCTAGATAAGGACTCTTCTATTGGGGTCACCTCGACTGAAGCCACAACCACAGGGGCAGTCCCCTTAGCAAGAAAAGAAGCTTTACCCTGAGCACCTTTGAACATTGGATTTTGAAAAGTGTTTGGGTGGGAAGGAAGAGACCCCTTCAAAACTAGGCCCTTTCCCAACTTTGCAGTAAATGGCACCACCTCAAATCCATCTGAAGCAATAAAAGAATCAAGGGAAGGACTAATGGTGGAAGAGGCTGGATGCACACCCAAAATGGGGAAGGCATCATCTGGCTGGGAAATTGAGACCACAGAACTGGGCACGGTGGAAGAGGGAAGATGTGGGCACGCCAACACAAACTGTGAACCGTGAATAGGAAGTGCTACCTCAGGAGAAGCCTGCACAGCCAACACTGACTATGAACCATGAGCAGATGTGGGAGGAGCCCTAGAGACATCTGCAGATAGGCTCATGGAAACATTAATGTGAATTATTGGTTTGAAACATCTTATTGTTGAGTATTCCACTGTGTAATTTTGAAGCTGCAAAGTTTGGATTGTCCTTCATTGTATCCTCTATCCCTTGGCTACATCAGAAAGCATGGCTTGTTTGGGTTGTGTGTAAGAAGCTCCTTATCACTCAACCAAGACCTTGTAAAGTATTTAAGATTCCAAGGACTTTGAGAATATGAAGGATTGCAATCACGAACTCTGCCAAACTCAGTGTTTCCATATTTTTGTGATGGGACATGGACCTGATATGAAAGATCTTTTTTTAAATAAAAGAGAAAGAGATTGCTAAGCCTTTGCTAATTCCCCCAAAGAAAATACATATGGCCAAGGGATAGTTTAGACCATGCATTCTTTGCCTCAATTTGAAGATGGTAAAAAGAACTTTTTCATGTTCAACCTTGTCTATAAATCCATACAGAGAATGCTATCTTATCCCATAGTAAAGATTTCACAAAAGTTGAGACTAGCTTCAAAGAAGATGTGTCTCATAGGTAAATGTTAGTGTAGGTGTGATCCAGAATTGAAAGGATAAAGATGTATTTCAAAATACACACCAACAATTCGATAAACTCAATAGAAACATGGAGTCATCAGGACAATAATGTGTTCCCTATAAATCAAAATCATTGTCTTTGTCAAGTTTGCAGCCTCATTAAAATCTGGAGGGACAACAAACCTGCCCATCCCATGGTCTCACATTGTGTCACAAACCTCCAATGTGATTCTCACTGAAGCAAAAGTTTTAGTTATGCAACCGAACAACAAAAAGGAAGGATGCTAATCTAATTCAATAGTCATCAAACATGAAATGCTTGACATTGAGAACATAATCATGTTATTCATAGATCCAGGTGAATTATCTCAAGCCACAATTGGAAAAAGAATGAATTGAAGTTATGAGATGTGAGGTGTCGAATATAGGTATGGTGGTGAAGAAGAGCGGATATGATGATGTTCTAGTTTGAAGTTCCATATAAATGCAAGATCATTTTGAATGTACTTAAGTTACAGTAATTATAGAGTAGTGATTACTGCGAGTGACCCATCGGGTTATGAATACACCAAGGAAGAAAATCAATAATGGCTACGGGATCCTCATTGCTAGTGTATGAGGAGGATCCATGAAACATGATTTCATCAAAATAAAAAAAGAAGACTCTTCATTCAAATCCAATGACAAAGGGGCCTGATTCTATACAAAACATTTAGTCTCACAACAAGTGTCATTTGAAGACACTTGTGAGTCAATTCTGCCACCAGGTACTAATATTTTAGAAAACATTAAAACATCAAAAGGAAGAAGCCACATATCGGACATGTGTTAAGTGCCGAAAATGAGATTTAATTAAAGGATCATTCAATAGTATGGAAGACACCAATATAGTGTTTAGTTATCATAACTAAATATCATATAGTATTGGTAAAGGTATTATAAAATGCGGAAGCTTTTTTTTTAATTTCCAAGATTTAGTTATAAAGGAAACCAAACAAGATTTCTCAAAAGGGGGCTATATATTGTAAGATCTTGGCATGCTAGGGGTTTCTTCTTTCTGGAGAGTTCTGTTGGCTAGAGGGGAGGGATCAATTTTATGAGTTATGTATCTTCAGTAAAGAAATAGATGGGAGTTATGTTTATTTTGCAGGCTTGTTAATGTAGCAGGGAAAAAGATGATTAGTTGGTCATTTTATAAAATATCTAAAGATAAAAGGGAAATTGTATATTTGATTTGTGGGTTTGATGCATGATTTCCTAGTTGAAATAGATTTGTAGATGATTTCAATCATTTTTAAATATTGTTCTTCTCTACTTTGTCAGGTTTTGATGAACTACAACTAATTTAGAACATGATTGAAGAATATGTGATATAATGATCACCAAGGAGTTTCTGATTAGATGTGTAAGATGATTAAATAAGTATTATGTTGTCATTGATGTCAACTAGTTTTGATAGTACTTATTTTGTAAGTTACTATACCGAAACATCTGAAGAATATGAGTGAAAGAGATGAAGAACATAAATATCTACATGAGCAAGATATATATGACAAATGAGGATAAGGAATACATTTTGTAACTTATTTATAAGTCTATGACCTTATGATATTGACTTGTTTATGTTGCATTCATCTATGATGAGGAATAGAACTGAAAGACACAAAGCATTGTTGTCGGTTAATGAAGCATTTCAGTATACAACAATGAAGTGTAGTGTATATTGAGCATAGTGTAAACTGAGCTTGTGTTTACTGACACATTTCTTTGTTTACCAAGCAGGAGAAAAGGAACTAAATGATTAGTTTAGCTGATAAGGATTGATGAGCTGGAAAGTGTATGATTTTGAGGTAATAGATAAAGTTTGTTATGAAGATCAATGGCTAGCATAATTCAACAAAGATCTGATGGATTGAATTGAAACATGTTATTGACACGTCAGCCGAGGAAGGTTAAAGTGGAAAATTCAACGATGATGATTAAGCGGCAAAATCTGATGGAGGAGAAGAAAATGATTTACATGTCTATATAAGAGACAAGAGTTTCACACTGAAACTAATGCCGGAGAAAGATATTGCAGGATTATTGTGTGAACAAGTTTTCATGCACATCTGATCAAATTGGTTAAGAAGGAACCAAGCTGTAGAGTATACCAAGCATCAGGAAGCTATTACCAAGTGGCAGTAAGATAATGAAATTGATTGAAATAGAATTGATATACTGATCAAAGGATTTGAATGAGCCTAACATTGATCTGTACATCTGCAATTAAGTTCTATTAAGGTAGATCACCTACTGTTACATTTTAACCATTGTACATAGTCAAATCTCTTAACCGAGTGGACTAGGAAAGTCTTTATTATATTGCATTCATAGAATGAACATTGTTATCCTGTCAACCCCATAGTGAATGCTAGTTGGACGATAATGGTTGGTCTAAAATCCTCTAACAAGGTCACACCTAACAGTGTGTTTGTAACCTTTAATAGGGTTGGGTCTTCACCGACCTCACTTCAGAAGAGTGAATATTTTTGGGTTGTCGGTCCCAGGTGGTTTTTCCCTTCACACAGTTTCCACATTAAATCTATTGTGTTATGTATTGATTGTGATATTTTTTTGATGTCATATTTGCATGTTACATATTTGATTTGATTGGTAATCATTGTATGTTATAGAATGGTAATCGGTAAAAGCATAAACAGTATAGTATTTCAAGTTATCGAGCATCATAAGTTTGAGATAGTTTGTTTTGGATTATACATTTTGAATTAGGACACTAGATAACTGATTCACCCCCCTCTCTGTTATTCTAAAAAATGGTATCAGAGCATTGGTTGCTTAGAACAGAGTTTTAAGGACTTCAATACAAAGTTCTCAAATTGTATAAGAGAGAAGTGCCAAAGCTGAATAAAGATAACTTTGCAGTATGACAAAGCAGAATGAAGCTTCATGTATCTAGAATTGGGAATTCCACCCTTACACTAATGGAGAATGGATACATTGCAACACCCACTGGTCCCCTAACACTTGATCAACTAAGAGACATGCATGAACACAACATTACTATGATGGAGATTGTTGCTGCCTATACCGATGCTGAATTGGAAGATATAAAGAGCTACACAATTACCAAAGATATGTGGGATAAAATTTCTCAAGTTTATAGTGGTGATGTGAATGTTAAAAAAGCCAGAGTTGAAAGCCTAAGGGGTAGATTCGATGATATGAAGATGAAGGAAGGAGAGAATATAGTGCAATACACAAATAGACTAAAAGAGGTAGTACATGCTATTAGAGCATCTGATGGTGTCATTAGTGAAGAAATAGTAGTAAGCAAGGTTCTTAGAACATTATTGCCGGTTTATTCAATCAGAATTTCTGCAATTCATGAAACAAGGTCTACTTCGGGTAATGCCCTTACTCTTGACAATTTGATCAGTAAACTTAAAACCTTTGAATTGAATAAATTTGACAATAGTGTTGTACCGACTATTGAATATGCTTTTATGACTTCTCTGAAGATTGGTAAGTCTAGTAGCCGAAATAATAAGAATGATAGTGATAGAAAAAATGATGATGAGCTTGATGAACTTGAAGCTCTTATGGCCAGAAGGTTACCGAAAGGTAAAGGAAGGTATAGAGGCAAGTTACCTTTAGAATGCTTTAATTGTAAAGAAGTTGGCCACATTGCTGCTAGATATCCACATAAGAAAGATGATGAAAGAGCCAAAGACTGATCTAATGGAAGCTATGGGAGAAAAAATGATAGGAGCTACCGATACAACAACAGAGACAACCAAGATAGTAATGACAAAGGCAAAAAGGTATGTTATATAGTTGAGGAAAATGAATCTGAATCTGACTCTGATGATGATGTAGAAGTTGTATTTGTTGCTATGAAAGATGACTCAGAGGAAGAAAAAAAACATGATGAAACAACACTGATCTCTAAAGTTGACAGAAATGATACATGGATTATAGACAGTGGTTGTACACATCACATGACTGGTGATGAGGAGAAGTTTGACAAACTTGAAGAACAATGGAGGATCTATGAGAATGGGTAATGATGCACCCTGTATGGTAAGAGGTAAAGGTTCACTGATGATTAATGATAAAATAAAATGTGAAAATGCTTATTGGGTGAAAGGACTGAACTACAATCTGCTAAGTGTGGCACAGCTAAACAATTTAGGCCACCGACTAGATTTTGAGAGCAAGAAGATAAAGATCTATGATGACAGAGGAAGACTTGTCAAAATTGGTATACAATCCAGAGGTAATCTATTTTATCTTGATATTGATCAGTCTTCTTATTTGATAATGAAAGATGAAGATGCATGGTTGTGGCATAAAAGGTTATGCCATGTGAATTTTGATAACATGATTAAAATCAGTAAAAGGAAAAGAGTTAGAGGTCTACCTAACTTGTCTAAGCCGAATCATGCTATGTGTCATGAATGTCAGAAAGGTAAGATGGCTAAGTCTAGTTTCAAAAGCAAAGACTATTCAACAAAGAAGATACTTGAGTTGGTTCATACTGACCTGTGTGGTCCTTTGAGAACTCAGAGTTATTATGGTGACAAATACTTTATTCTTTTTGTTGATGACTATACTAGATTGATGACTGTCATGTTCTTAAAAGAAAAGTCTGAGGCATTCAAGATGTTTAAGTGGTATAAGGAAAAAGTAGAAAAAGAAACAAGTAAAGAAATAAAATGCTTAAGATCTGATAGAGGAGGTGAATTTATCTTTGATAAATTTACTAATTTCTATAATGAGCATGGTATTAAAAGACAGGTCTCAGCACCGAGGACACCTTAGTAGAATGGCATTGCTGAAAGAAGGAACATGTCAATAGTTGACTGTGCTAGAACACTGATGTTGCAAAAGAATGTTTCACAAGCATATTGGAGAGAAGTTGTCGATACAGCTATTTATGTACTTAACCAAGTTCAACTGAAGAAAGACACCAACAAGACACCCTATGAGTTATGGTTTGGACACAAACCTATAGTAAGTTATTTCAAATTTTTTGGAAGCAAATGTTTTATTCTGAAAGATGAAAGAAATGGAAAATTTGACTCAAAAGGTGATGAAGGGATATTCTTAGGATATTCTATTAAAAGCAAAGCATATAAGTGTCTGAATAAAACTACTAACAAAATGATTGAGAGTACTAATGTTCGGGTAGATGAGTTTGATGACAAAAATGCAAAGGAAAGCAGAAAGGAACTAGAAGACTACGGTAGATTCACTTATATTGAACAACCTGAGGTTCTACCGACACAACTGATTGTGTTAACCGGTCAAAAGGTAAACCCTACCAAGGAATAAGAAAGAGAAACCAAAGAGTAGGATGGCCCTACCAAGAAAGAAAATGAACCTGCCAAGGATGAACAAGAAAGAAGAGACCGAGTACTGGCAAGATTTGTCAGAAGACATCATCTTGAGACACAAATTATTGGAGACAAACAAGCTGACATGATGACAAGAAGCAAAGCAAGAGAAGGTACATGTCTAGTTTGTGAATGTGAACCTAAAAATGTGAAAGTTGCATTAGAGAATGAGGAATGGATTAATGCAATGAAAGAAGAAATAGAACAAATAGAAAAGAACAAAACCTAGATTTTAGTACCTTGACCTAAAGACAAGAATGTTATCGGTACTAAATGGATTTTCAGGAATAAACTGAATGAGAATGGAGAAGTGACAAGAAATAAAGCTAGATTAGTATGCAAGGGATATGCACATGAAGAAGGCACTGACTATGGTGAAACATTTTCACCTATTGCTAGACTAGAAGGAGTTAGAATGTTACTTGCATATGTTGCACACAAGAAATTTAAGGTATATCAAATAGATGTGAAGTCAGCATTTTTGAATGGAATACTTGAAGAAGAGGTCTACATATAACAACCAGAAGGGTTTGTTGATCCAGATAACATAGATATGGTATGTAGACTACATAAAGCTTTATATGGTTTGAAGCAAGCACCAAGAGCCTGGTATGAAAGGCTGCATGCTTACTTGTTAAGTATTGGATTTGTTAGAACTAGTGAGAACAACAATTTGTATATGAAAGGAGATACAGATGACACTATTCTTATTACTGAAATATTTGTGGATGATATTATTTTTGGAGGCCAAGATCACATATGTAAAGCCTTTGCTGATGAGATGAGAAAAGATTTTGAAATGTCTATGTTCGGAGAGATTAAATTCTTTCTAGGACTACAAGTGATTCAACAGAGTGATGGGATATTCATCACACAATATAAATACATAAAGGAAGTCTTGAAGACATTTGGCATGGAAGATGCTAAACCTGTGGGAACACCGATGGCTATTGGATGTAAACTGACCAAGGAAGATGAAACTACAGAGGTAAACCAAACACTGTACCGATCTATGATTGGTAAGTTAATGTATGTAGTTCACAATAGACCAGATATAGCACATGTTGTGGGAATTGTTGCTAGATTTTCTGCTAACCCTAGAGAATCACACATGGTTGCTACTAAAGAATCTTGAGATACCTAAAAAAGATAGAAGATTATGGATTATGGTATCCTAAGGAAGGCAAGTTTGAACTGAAGGTTTATATCAATGTTGATTGGGTTGGAAATGTGGATGACATGAAAAACACCACCAGAGGAGCATTCTTCTTTGGTGAAAGACTTGTTACATGGACAAGTTAAAAGTAGGCTTGCATTTCTCAGTCAATAGCTGAAGCAGAGTATGTTGCTACTTCTACAAATTGTTCGAACATCGCATATATTAAGCAAGTATTGGAAGGAATGAATGAGGTAATCACCGAGCCAGTGATTATATACTGTGATAATACAAGTGTTATTAATGTTTCAAATAATCCAGTGATGCATTCTAAGACAAAGACATATCTATTAAGTATCACTACTTAAGAGAACAAGTATAGGAGAAGCAAGTGAAGTTAGAATTTGTTACATCTAAAGAACAACTTGCAGATATATTTACAAAGCCTCTACCGAAGGACACATTTGAATATTTGAGGCCAAGACTAGGGGTCCGTCCCCTGTCTACCAGTTACTAATGTGATTTGGATGTTGCATTAGCCTAATCTTATCAAAAGATCATTCATGTTGATGCATCATAGTTCACACTTTGGATCATGTCTAAGGCTGTGAAAAGTTGGAGAATTGGCACCAATTGGCATATCAGTATACAACGATATAGAGATTGCACCAGACAATAGAGAGTTACAATAGCTAAAATAGAGTTGTTTGTTTATTTGTTTCTTTTGGCATTATTTTCAAAGGGAGAGATAAACAATATGAAAAGATATGAAACAATATGCACCGATGAGATATCTATCTAAGGGAGAGACAGTCTGATAGAGCTGAACATTGAAGATCAGTTACAAAGAATAGATGTATGGTAATGTTGTTGATTAACGTAGTGATTAAACATATTAAGCTAAGGGAGAGCTTGTACAACATTTGGTCATAGAGTTATAGAATACATGTTTGGTATGTGTATGGTACATTTCATATTACTTGAGTTGCCATCAATGCCAAAGGGAGAGATTGATGAACTACAACTAATTTAGAACCTGATTGAAGAATTTGTGATACAGTGATCATCAAGGAGTTTCTGATTAGATGTGTAAGATGATTAAATCAATATTATGTTGTCATTGATGTCAACTAGTTTTGACAATACTTATTTTGTAAGTTACTATACCGAAACATCTGAAGAAAAGGAGTGAAAGAGATGAAGAACAAAAATATCTACATGAGCAAGATGTATATGACAGATGAGGATAAGGAATACATTGGGTAACTTATTTATAATTCTATGACCTTATGATATTGACTTGTTTATGTTGCATTCATCTATGATGAGCAATAGAACTGAAAGACACAAAGCAATGTTGTCAGTTAATGAAGTATTTCAGTATACATCGACGGAGTGTAGTGTATACCGAGCATAGTGTAATCCGAGCTTGTATTTATCGACGCATTTCTTTGTTTACCAAGAAAGAGAAAAGGAACTAAATGATTAGTTTAGCCGATAAGGATTGATGAGCTGGAAAGTGTATGATTTTGTGGTAATAGATAAAGTTTGTTATGAAGATCGATGGCTAGCATAATTTGAGAAAGATCTGATGGATTGAATTGAAACATGTTATTGACACATCAGCCGAGGAAGGTTAAAGCAGAAAATTCAATGATGATGATTAAGCGGCAAAATCTGATGGAGGAGAAGAAAATAATTTACATGTCTATATAAGAGACAAGAGTTTCACACTGAAACTAATGCCGGAGAAAGATACTACAAGATTATTGCATGAACAAGTTTTCATGCACATCTGATCAAATTGGTTAGAAGGAACCGAGCTATAGAGTATAACGAGCGTTAGGAAGCTATTATCGAGCGACAGTTTGACAATGAAATTGATTGAAACAAAATTGATATACTGATCAGAGGATTTGAATGAGCCTAACATTGATCTATACGTCTACAATTAAGTTTTATTAAGGCAAATCATCGATTGTTACATTTTAAACATTGTACACAGTCAAATCTCTTAACCGAGTGGACTAGGAAAGTCTTTATTATGTTGCATTCATAGAATGAACATTGTTATCCTGTCAACCCTATAGTGAATGCTAGTTGGAAGATAACGGTTGGTCTAAAATCCTCTAACAAGGTCACACCTAACAGTGTGTTTGTAACCTTTGACAGGGTTGGGTCTTCACCGACCTCACTTTAGAAGAGTGAATATTTTTGGGTTGTCGATCCTAGGTGGTTTTTCCCTTCACAGGGTTTCCACGTTAAATCTCTCATGTTATGTGTTGATTGTGATATTTGTTTGATGTCATATTTACATGTTATATATTTGATTTGATCGGTAATCATTATATGTTATTGACTGGTAATCGGTAAAAGCATAAACAGTACAATATTTCAAGTTACTGAGCATCATAAGTTTGAGATAGTTTGTTTTGGATTATACATTTTGAATTGGGACATTGGATAACTGATTCACCCCCCTCTCAATTATTCTAATAGATTTATGTACATGTTATAAAGTCAGTAGGCTTCATACCTCATTCATTTTGTAAAATAAGATGTTAAACCTTTCCTCTGTTTCTCTATGTTGGGAAGGTTAGATTAGTGGCTTGTTGGCCATTCATTTGCATTTTTCTCAGTCTCTAATTTATTTTTCGCATTTACTTCATGTTGATGGGTAAATGTATGTCTGCCTTTATGTCTTTTGGGTAAAGACACGATCAATGTTTCATTCGTTGTAAATCTAATGAAGGGAGTTGTACCTTCAAATTAAAATTTAGAGAGTACTTGTACATTCCATTGAAAGTAACTCAACTGTTAGTCCTATTTTGTCTTTTAGTTTTGGTCATTTAGAGTCATTTGTGAAAGTATCTTAAGAAGACAAATCTGTTTACTAACAGATTTTTGGCGACTTCGCTGGGGACTCAGAAGTAAAGATCAATGCCTAACATTTAGTTACTTAGTTTTCATTTTTGTCTCTGTGTGTAGGAGACTGGCAACTCTGTGCAATGACCATGCCAAATAAAAATATCATGAAGAAGAAAAGACCTGATCCTACCATTCTTGAGATCATCCAGATGAATGACAAGGTATTGCATGATTTCTGGGACCATTGTAAAGAAAGCATTTTGCATGTTGTGAAAACCATCTTGAACATTGAAGATGACCACACTTCTTCCTTGCTATGGAGGAGTTTGTGTGTCATATTTCACAAGATAAAAGACTTGAAAGAGCACAAAAGAAAAGTGCATCAGATTGAAAAAGAGTTGGAGGTTGATGAAGAAGAAGACCCCATAATCTCGTCCAATTACATTTCTTGTAACTTTTCAGTTTTGAGTGAACAAGATGTACATCATGAAACCTCCCAGCCTCATGAAGAACAAGCGGGGGTACTTCCGAATGGACAAGAAATTGGAAGCCTAGAAAGCTTGAAAGAAAATGATGTGTCTAATTTTACTTTACTACCAAACCTTGAGGATTTCAGTTTTGAAAGTCCAAAAGATCACCCTGTTGCAACAAATATAGAGGAGATTTATACACGGCCTTGATACGAAGCTTTAACTTCGGTGGAAGATAGTGATAGGAATGATTCTTTATGTACATTTTTTTTTATAGACCTGTTATAGAATCAATTCCTTTTAAAAATAATGTAGTGTTTGATATTCTTGATGAAGCTTGTGATAAAAGTTGGTTAAAGTCATGCCGGGAGGCAGCCCTATAGTGTTGGGAATCTATTTGGAAAGGAGGTTTTTGAAGCAAATAGAGAGCATGCTGATGATTTTGTTAAAGTATCACAACCTCAAGGATCACCAAGAAAACTAAGAGGTACTCCTTGTGAAGATAAAACCACAAAGAGGCTACTCTTAACCACGGAGAAAGAAATGTTACATCCTTGTGGAGATCAAGCATCAACAAGAAAGGAAGACATATACATATAATCAGAATTTGAAGTCTTCTATTTTTTTCAGGATAAAGATGAGTATGGTTCTCTAAATCCTCCTACTGTAGAGTCTATTCCCTTACATAAGTCTTCTTATGCTAAAATAAAAATTAATTCATGTTTGGCTGAAAGCTTCTTAGACCCTGATAGTTTAGAGGAAAAGGAAAAATCTAAGATATATGCAGTACTTTAAGATGGTGAGAATGTTGAGGGGTTACAACCTCAATCATCATCAACTTTCTTGGGTGATGATTCTTTGGATGAGACAGAGATTATTGAAAGGTTCTTATCAACAATCCAGCAAGAAGATCCCGAAGGTAAAAATTCAAATAGTAAGTTGATTGATGCATTTATCTTGGATAGAATGTTTCCAGAGGTAGTCACAACAAAATTTGATGAAGCTTGTTTGGTCAATGTTGATCCTACATTGGAGGAGGTATATTTTGCTTCAAAGATGCTTTAAATATTGAAAATCCTCCCAAAGATTGGGATCTTGTGAATGCTAATCAGGTGAATGGAATTATCTTTCCTTTGACAATGTCTAAGCCTAATTTTTTTTAGTCAGCAATTGAGAATGATCTTCTAAACTTCATGCCAAAAGTTCATGAAAAATTTGAAATTTATGATGAATTGTGGCTCTTTGGATATGATATTTAGTTTATAAGATTCTTGCATGCTTTCAACTTGGTTTGCAGTAGTAAGGTGTTTGCCTCATGCAGGTTGTATTCAGTTAACTCACCCAAATGCAACACATTGGTACAGAAAGGGTCACTCTTCTCGCAGCCGGTAAATGGTTTTGTGTAAGTCTTTCTTATTATGGCTCTATGGTGAGATCCTCTCACCTATACGTATTTTTAAATAGCATTCAGCTGTCCGAGCTTTTTTGGTGTGTAGTTTAGTCTGTTAGTTTCTTTGGTGTTGGTTAGTTTAGGTTTTTTGGGTGTTTCCTTTCTCCCCTTTCCCTAAAAGTAACTCTTGTCTCTCTGTCTCCTATAATGAATCTGCTCCCAATGGCTAACCACTGATCTCATACCGGAGATTTCTAGATTCTCTCTGTCCCTCATAGCTTATTCCCCAGTCAGAGCCAACTGTTGGTTTGCTTTTAGAACCCAACTTTTAAAGTTTTATATTCTGGCCTCAAAAATAAATTCCCTAAATTGCCCCGATATCTTATATTGGTTTTGCTAACATTGTGTTTTTAAAGATTTTGTTTCATAAAAGAAGCATTGGAAGTGAAAAGTGAATTTGAACCTCAAACTATAAGTTCAAGGTTCAAGGTTCAAAAGGCCTTTGGTTCAGATTCATAGTTTAGATCCATGGGTCAAAATGCATATTTTAAAACACAAAGTCCATATCAAAGTTTGAATGAGAAGGTCTAGAGGTACAAACTCATCGTCGCTACCACAGGAGGAATACCTCTTTATCAAGTTACAATTGGAGCTTTGGGAATTACAAATAACATCAAAATAACGTCGGATTGAAAGTTGTGATTACAAATGTTTAGTGAAAGACTATTATTGCTTATGTACTATCAAAGTTCATGGATTGTGCTTATTGAAGGAAATCACTCATTGGATGCCCACGATAATTGTCTGGTTTGAAAAATAGAGAATAAGAAGGCATAGCCTAATGATCATGTGCCAAAGTTGCAGATGTAAAGTAATGGATCTTAATTCCTCCAGTTTGGTGATTATGAACTCATATGATGCTGATGTGATCAAAGGGATTCAAAGCTCACATTAAGAAGCATGACTTGTTTGGGTTGTGTGTAAGAAGCTCCTTGTCGCTCAACCAAGACCTCACAAAGCATTGAAGATGCCAAGGACTTTGAGAATATGAAGGATTGCAATCATGCACTCTGCCAAACTTGGTGTTTCCATATTTTTATGATGGGAGATGGACCTAATATGAAAGCTCTTAATTTAAATACAAGGGAAAGATATTGCTAAGCCTTTGCTAATTCCCTCAAAGAAAATACATATGGCCAAGGGACAGTTCGGGCCATGCATTCTCTAGTGCCTTGATTTGAAGATGGTAAAAAGAACTTTTTCATGTTCAACCTTGTCTATAAAGCCATACAGAGAATGCTATCTTATCCCATAGTAAAGATTTCACAAAAGCCGAGCCTAGCTTCAAAGAAGATGTGTCTCACAGGTCGATGTTAGTGTAGGTGTGATCCAGAATTGAAAGGATGAAGATGTATTTCACAGTACACACAAATGATTCAACAAACTCAGTAGAAACATGGAGTCATCATGCCAATAATGTCTTCCTTGTAAATCAAAATCATTGGCTTTGTCAAGTTCATAGCCTCATTAAGATTTGGAGGGACATAAAACATGCCCATCCCATGGCCTCACATTATGTCACAAACTTGCAATGTTATTCTCACCGAAGTAGAAGTTTTAGTTATGCAACCAAATAACAAAAAGGAAGGATGCTAATCTAATCCACTGATCATCAAACATGAAATGCTTAACATCAAGAACAAGCTCATGTTATTTAAAAATCTAGGTGAATTATCTCAAGCCACAGTTGGAAAAAGAATGAATCCAAGTTATGAGATGTGAGGTGTCGAATATAGGTATGGTGGTGAAGAAGAGAAGATATGATGATGTTCTAGTTTGAAGTTCTGTATAAATGAATGATCATTTTGAATGTACTTAAGTTACAGTAATTATAGAGTAGTGATTACTGTGAGTGACCCATTGGGTTACAAATATGCCAAGGAAGAAAATCACTAATGGCTATGGGATCCTCATTGCTGGTGTATGAGGAGGATCCGTGAAACATGATTTCATCAAAATAAAAAAGAGAAGACTCTTCATCCAAAGCCAATGAGAAAAGGGCCTAATTCTATACAAAACATTTAGTCTCACAAGAAGTGTCATTTGAAGACACTTGTCAGTCAATTCCACCACTAGGTACTAATGTTTTAGAAAACATTAAAACATCAAAAGGAAGAAGCCACATATCGAACATGTGTTAAGTGTCAAAAATGAGATTTAATTAAAGGATCATTCAGTACTATGAAAGACACCAATATAGTGTTTACTTATCATAACTAAATATCATATAGTATTGGTAAAGGTATTATAAAATACAGAAGCTTTTTTTTTAATTTCCAAGATTCGGTTATAAAGGAAAGTGAACAAGATTTCTCAAAAGGGGGCTATATATTGTAAGAGCTCGGCATGTTAGGGGTTTCTTCTTTTCGGAGAGTTCTATTGGCTAGAGGGGAGGGAGCAATTTTATGAGTTCTATATCTTTAGTAGAGAAATAGATGGGAGTTATGTTTATTTTGTAGGCTTGTTAATGTAGCAGGGAAAAAGATGATTAGTTGGTCATTTTATCAAATATTTAAAGATAAAAGGGAAATTGTATATTTGATCTATGGGTTTGATGCATGATTTCCTAGTTGAAATAGATCTGTTGATGATTCCAATCATTTTTAAATATTGTTCTACTCTACTTTGTCAAGTTTATGTACGTGTTATAAAGTCAGTAGGCTTCATGCCTCATACATTTTGTAAAATAAAATGTTAAATCTTTCCTCTGTTTCTTTGAGTTGGGAAGGTTAGATTAATGGCCTGTTGGCCATTCATTTGCATTTTTTTCAGTCTCTAATTTATTTTCGTATTTACTTCATGTTGATGGGTAAATGTATGTATGCCTTTATGTCTTCTGGTTAAAGACATGATCAATGTTTCATTCGTTGTAAATCTAATGAAGGGAGTTATACCTTCAAATTAAAATTGAGAGAGTACTTGTATGTTCCATTGCAAGTAACTCAACCGTTAGTCCTAGTTTGTCTTTTAGTTTTGGGCATTTAGAGTCATTTGTGAAAGTATTTCAAGAATACAAAATTGTTTACTAACACACATCATCCACACCTATATCTATGCATACACACATGACCTTGAAATTAACACTTTCTTCTCTAGGTACATTCTTGTTCCTCTCAAGATCAATCTAACTTCAAATTTAAAAACATCGACTTCAACTTCATATACCTCTACAATTTCTTCCTATAAATTCATATACTTCTATGGTTTCCTCTTGTATATTGTGAGTGTTGGTTTATGGTGTCTGATTAGGGAAGTACTATACACTCTCCATGAACCCTCACTTGGGTTGGGGGTTGTAGCAGGAATGATGTGGGGGTTCATGTGCAACAGTCCCCAAGAAAAAAATTAATTTGGTGCTATTTTTCTAGCTACTTTTCTGGTTAAAATTTTCATCTATTTTTTTGGTCGAAATACACAGGAGGAAGGTGAACAAAATATTGGAGATGAACAAGAAATAGAAAAGGAAAAGGAGAATCAAGAGGAAATAGGAGTAGAGCATCCAACAACTTTTTCCACATTGGCTGCTCCTTATGAGCCATTGAATGCTTTCTCAAAGCCCACGTGGTTTACCAAAGAAATATAGCCAAGGGTCAGAGTGTACACAAATGATGAGGCTGATATGACCGCGCTAGGGAAAGCCTTCCACCAAATAACATCAATTGCCCAAGATAGAACATTGTCCTATGTAACACAAGATCAAGTGGGCCGGTGTAAGGCACAGGTGGTTGCTCCCATAATGGATGTCAGTACAAGTGAGATCACTCCAGATGACTATGTGTTGGAGGAGGTAGACTTGGGGGAGCCAACCAGAGAAGGTAGCAAAACCTTGGCTACTTTAGGATTGAAGCATGCTCTCGGCTTCATGGATAAAGATGAAGAAAGGATAAAGACCTTGGTAGAGCAAAATGAAGCCATGAAGAGATTCATTTTGAAGGCAGTAGGTCCAATTGACCCAAATAACTCCGAGGCCTCGTTACAGGCAATTTTGGAGAAGAAAGGGGAAATAAATATTAACGTTCCACATTCTTTTATACAACTTGTGTCGAGTGGAAGCTAGATTTTGAACAATTTGCTAGTTTGT
The DNA here is from genome assembly GCA_027943335.1 of Chamaecyparis obtusa. NCBI lineage: Eukaryota > Viridiplantae > Streptophyta > Pinopsida > Cupressales > Cupressaceae > Chamaecyparis > Chamaecyparis obtusa. Next base: position 200,821 of record BSBK01012290.1, on the reverse strand, counting down.
CTCTTAGGAGGATTCTAAGGCCCTTAATTTCAAAGCATTTTAGGGGGAATAACTTCCTTAATGGAGATCATGAGTGAGGAAAATGGTGTAGAAGAAACAATCCTTAACTAGCAAAAGGTATTGGATGAGCTGACAATAATAAGGAAGCAGTGCTTCCAAGTTTTGGTGAAGATATATGAAGGCTCAGAGTTGGATAGTTTTGAGCAATGGATCCAAAAGATAGAAATGACATTGGCCATATTTGAAAAGGTCCTCAAGAGATTAAATAAGAGAAGAGACAACAACATTCTTTTTGCAAAAGAGTTATGAGAGTTCTTTGAAGGTCTAGACCTAGATCTGTTCGATGAAGAAGATGAGAAAACTATGTATTCAGTGAATGATATCATCAATCAATACCTAGGGATATTTTGAGGAGTGAAGACTAAAGAATACCTCTAGAAAATGTTTTATCAGAAGGAGGAGATTCAGAGAAAGCTATCTCATGAAGAAGTAAAGGCTTTTACAAAAGAACTTGTTGACTTTCGAGATAGGCAGAAAGAGGTCCTTCAAGGGATTAGGATGCCAAACTTTGATGAGGTGCCGAAGATTGTGGGTAGATTCAAGAAAGCATATCCAGAAGGTCCTCCCAACCAATGAGCATCCATCCCAAGACCAGTCAAATTTTGTGTACAAAAAATCTAATTTTGACACTTAGCAATTTTTGTAGAGCCTGATTTTCGGCATTTCGGCCATATGGATTTTTCGGCCACTGACAAGTCCAAAAGTCCAAAATTTTGGAGATGGGGGACTTAGTACTTGGTCAATTTTGGAGTTTGAGTTTTTCAGAGCAACTGTCGGGATTTGGGCATTTTTTCTCACATCCAAAAGTTAACTCTAGTTATCTTAGAGATCATTTTTTAGTCAACTGGTCTTCCTTTTTGGGATCCTTTGTGCATGATTTTGGGATCTCTTCCAGTTGGGTCCACGTGGAGAAGCCAGAGCTAAAGATCAAGGGTAGAAACATGAAGATTATCAAGTGCATGCATCAGTTCCAGCTCTATTTTGAGTTATCTAATGCATAATTTATTCAAAGCTTTGTAATGCACGAGGTTTATTCCATGCTAGGATAGTTTAGCTAAGTTTTAGAAGTAGTTTCTTTAATGCAAGCTTTAGTTTAGGTTTACTTTCAAGTTTTACTTGCAGCTAAACCCTAGCTATGAAAATAAGATCCCAACTCTATAAATTGTAATAAAAAGATGTAATGAGGGTCGACTTGATCATTAATACAATAGATACAACTGGTGCTTCATTCATGGTCTGATTTATCTACTATCTATGTGAAATTTATGAATGTGTGAATTGCTCATTCTTTTATTTCAAAGAGCCAATTGTTTGTTTAATGGTTTTAAGTCTATGGTCTTTTAGTTCAGTGTTTGCTGGTATTGCATTGCAGTGTTGTGATGAATTTCTGAGAAGATCATTCTTTGGTGCTTGAAGATTTACTTGTCTCACGTGTGTGCACATCTAGGGTGGCTTCGTGATTTGATGAGTTTTGGCCTATCTTACGTCTTCATTTGTTCAATTTCATTGATGATTGCATCCATCTAGTTGAAGATTGTGACATGATCTAATCTCTATTTTGTGGGTTTCTTCATCTTCTTGGTTCTTTAATTCGCATGGTGGCATGATGCTAGCATATGTCCATTAGATTTCTTTTCAGTAAATTCATTGAAATTTCTTGTTACCCTACATCTTCTAACCTTCCTTGCAAGCTATTTTCAATAGATCAATTAGATTAGCATTACTTTCATTTCTAAATCTGAAAATCGTATAAAAAAAGAGAGATATCTTGGTTTCCTAAATTTTGTTTTACAGTTTCCCTTGAGAGAAGAACCAGCAAAGGCCTCCTTTTTAACAAATCCATATTTGTCTTCCGTTGAGCTATCCAAGCGGTTGAGACCCAGCCAGAATGAACCTTGAGATTGATTCCATCACTCTTCCAAGAGGGGAATTTGCTCTTGTAAATTCCTAGTTGTTATCTTCGTGTAAAAATGACGCTCAACACATCTATTATCAATGAGCCTTTAGTAACCTTCCACACATTTTCTATGAATATGATTATGCAGCCTCCACTTCCCAATTGTCCTATTGATATTAAATTTCTTCTTAAATTAGGAACATGTCTCACCTCTTTTAGAAGAAATTGATTCTCATTTTTTAGTTTTATCTGTATGTTTCCATTTACAACAATTTTGCATGATTCATCATCACCTAAATAAACCTATCCAAAATCACCTTGAACATAGTCTAGAAAATATTTTCTATTGGGTGTGGCATGAAAAGAAGCTCCTGATTATAAAACCCAAAAATCATTAATAATATCCAAAGAAAGAATCAAAGAATCTTGTAATGCATCATCTACTACATTTCTTCCTTATTATTTTCTTGTTGTCCATCCCCTTGTTTTTCCTTTCAAGACCAACAATCTTTCTAATAGATGTCATTTCTTTCCACAATGCCAAAACTCCAAATTTACCCTAGATTTGGATCCCCCCTTTTTGAATTTCCTATGATTACCTCTAGGATCTTAACTCTTTCCCTTTTTTTACTTAACAGTCAAAGAATTATCTAATGTCTCACTCGTGCTTTTCTATTACATTTATTTGCTAAGGATAATATTGAAAACATCATCAAAATTTAAAGTGTTCAAACCAGAGATAGAGTTACAACCATGATCAAGCTATTCCAAATTTAAGGCAATGAGCATAAAATCAAGAGATCCCTAACCTCATCATCAAAATTTACTTTTATAGAACTTATCCAACTAGTAATAGTCATTCAAATGATCACTAATAGACCCACCTTCTACCATCCTCATATTAAATAAATGTTTCATAAGAAATACCTTATTTGAGGCTGAGGGTTTCTTATATAGTTTTTATAATACCATCATTAGACCCTTTGTTGTTGTTTCTTTTTCTATATTGAAATCCATTGATGATGTCAAGCATAATTGTATTGTTCCTAGTACCTTCCTATTAAGAAATTCTCATTGTTCATCTAGCATACTCACTGACTTCTTTTCTTTTTTGTCCAACAATAAGTAAACATACTTCTAATATTGATAATATTCCATTTGCATCTTCCATAGCTAATATTTTTTCCCATTGAACTTATCAACCTTAAGCCTACCTTCCTTTGCCACTCAAATATGAGATTTCTTGCCAAATAATTGAGATATACACTACTCTGATGCAAGTTATTAGACTTTTGACAAATATGAGTTGTACTGTCCTAAATTGTAAATACCTAATTTATGTCCAATTTAAGGGTTATTTTGTGGTCACTTTAGTGTATGTTCTATTGGAGGACCTCATATGACACTTAATGGATACCTAAATTCAAATATTGGTTCTCCCTTCCTTGCAATCTTGCTAAATCTTGAGTTTGGCCCTTATTTCTAGGCGTGTTCTCTTTTTTCCTCCAATTAGATAATTTATTTCCTCATTTAGGCCCTATATACTTATTTATGGACATCGTGACCTATTCTGACCTTGAAATGAGTCATACTCAAAATATCACACATACCTTATGTTCCTAGAACCTAGATCATATCTGGGCTCATTCTCTCAAAGACATGTCACCATTGGTGACATATCCTAGGATAATGGGGCCCAAATGTGACCTGGAGGATGATGCTAGGGTCTTGGTGGAAATCTAGCCTCATGGTCAACCTACTTAATTCTTAATCCTTGAAATGATAAGGTGTATATAAATACCCCATCTCTCCTAATTTTTCAATCATGATCTATTGTCAAGTGCATCCATTATCATGATAAAGCTACCAAGTGCAAGGAAACAATCTAAGAAATCAAGATCCATTAAGTTCAAGAATTCAAGTATTCAATCTTTTCAAGTAATCAATGCATTTTATTCCATAGATCTAGCTTATTTCCTCCATTGGAGGCCAAGAAAAGGATTTTTCTATCAAGGAAGAAGATCTACATCCCTCCATATTCATTAAAGTCTTCTCTCTCTTTTCCTAAATAATACATTGTGGTGAATTACAACATATATTCCATAAGATTTTGTCTTTTCATGATTTCCTTTCGAGTTTTTTTTGTTTGGTTAAAGCTATTGCATCAACACATTTGATCAGATTTAAAGAAGTATTTTCATATATAAGGTATGCTATGATTCATTTTCTAGATCTAGCTTATGCTACATGATGAAACACTTTCCTTTATTGAATTTCATTTAAGGCTTGAATCCTAAATAGAGGTTTGACCAACCCCTTAAGCAACCTTCTTCCCCTTTTTTTATGTGCAGGAATAGATTACAGAGTTGTCATATCAAATTTGGATAGATCAAGAATAGTTAGATTGTCTATAAAAATTTCAGATGAAAAAAGTAGGAACACATCGGCACTGTTGTTAGTTTCCAGGGACATGTCACCATTGTCGTGATGTCTCTACCATTCTGAGCTTGGATTTCAACCATATATCAAATCTATCTTTTGAGTTTTATTTTTGTTCACTATCTATTTGTTACAGTTTATTTTTACCATTTTTTCAGTAGCTTGCTTAGCCAATCATCTACATTACATCATCCTTTCATTTTCTTTTTCCTACCTATATTTAATCACATTTTTAGTGAAGGATCAGTGTCCCTATTTAGTGCTTGAGTCTCATCTTAAGCCTATTGGAAGCATCTTCCTTTTGAATGTGTAAGTGTGAAAATGGGAGGTGATTTACCTATATTACATTGCTTCCCTTTTTATACAGTACATTTTGGTGAGCCCAACTCAACATTTCCACTTTTGATTTGGTGTCTAGATTCCTTTGTATAATCACATCTTTACTACATTGTATGCATTTAGATATATAGGTTCACCTACTATATATTTTGGTGAGCCTAACTCAGGATTTCATACTTCTTATTTTTCTATTGGATCTCATTGTGTGCTTGTTAAATTTCATTAACATTGAGTTTACTAAATTATATTGGTGTGTGATAACTTATGTTGTTACATTTATCCTTACTTCTCTTTATCAATCACATGGAGTGAATCATAATTTGTTTCATTTTATGATGTTTATATTCCTTCATGGTAATATTTCATATGGCATTATGAGGGTAAAAAATATCTTTCTTTCTCATAAGACATAGTTTAAAACTTTCACCATTTCATGTGCTTTCTAGTTATTCAAATTTTAATAAAATGCATGGTCTATGTTGATAATATAATGGTTTTTGTCAATGAACCTAAAGATACAAATAATATAAATCCTCCTAATCCTACTCCTATAGTGCCTAATAATCATGATGATAGAGATCTAGCTCCTAATGATCTCATCGTAGCGAGACATATATCTCCTCTTCCTCAACCTACTTTAATAGATAGTCTTAGGGAGGCTAGCTTATACAACTATCTGGATTATCTTCAACAATCTTCCTTTTATCAAAACATTATTCATTTTCCTGATGTTAAGCATTTTCTTGATGACTTTTCTCCTAGGCTCTTAAGTAAATAATAAGATATTGATAAGCCTTCTTCCTTATCACCACCATAAGATGATAAGAATAGTGATAGGAATACCTCTAAATAGAATATTCCTCCTTCTATTCCTCTTTATACTACACATTCCATAAATCTAAAGATGAGTCTCCTTCACCCTCTACATTTAAAACTAATTACAATGTGGGATATGATATCACCACTCAACAAAGTTACAATGGGTTAGGACTTAGCATTAAGAAAAAATGTATTAAGGCTCCTTTATATCCTCCTACAAAAGTCAATAGGTGTGGTCTAGGTTTCACACCCCAAGATGCTACTTTTCCTTCATCTCAACCAAAGCCTCCACTTGACATTCTTTTACCAATACCATATTTTGTCACATCTCCTTTTGATGACCACTTGACTTTAGCTAAAAGAAACTTTTGGAGAATTAAATATGAACGTAAAATTCACTTTCCTTATCAAATTTTTTCGAAGATCAAAGACCTATTAATGATGAATTTCTAAGTTGATTTCATCATAGAAATACATAGTTTTAATGTTTGTATTGAATTTAGACAATTTGTTCAAGATTTGGTAGATAAATCTCTTCTTTCTTTACAGATCTTATGCATTTTCTTGATATCAAAAACATACATTGGCATCTCTTTTCTCCTATTATGTTGCTCTCTACTATATAAATTTAGTAGCTTACATTATTGGGGGCTCTTTGCTTTGAATAATATGCATTGTGAGAATCATAATAGGAAGTCTTCCTTGTTTCTCCACATATGTGGGGAAAGGTTTATTTATCTCATCTTTCTCTCCTTTCAAATTGTCCATTATCTTTTTGTTGGTTGCTTCTTTTATAATATGATGTTCATGCATGAGCTTGTTCATTTAGGATCTTTCCTTCTAATGAGATTGATATCCTTCTTTACAATCTCTTCCTTGTGTGGAAGTGTATATCTTACATATAATTAATTTATCTACTAAGTTTGCATAACATGGCATACTTTCCTTTCTTTCTTCATTTCCTCTTTATGACTATGTATTATTTTATGATGGTACATCCTTTTTAATATGAGATTCTTTTTCTCATGCAAGATACTTACATCTTTTCTTAAAAATCTTTTTCATGCCTCAAAGGGAATGTCTACCCTAAAATAATCATCCATTTAGGGCCTCATTAATGTTTCTTATTCTCCTCCCCTTGTTAACTTGTTTCTATGTACAATTTAACAATTATTTTATACTCAATTTAGTGTATTTTTTGTGGTAGGACCTCATATGACACTTAATGGATACCTAAATTCAAATATGGGTCCCCCCTTCCTTGCAATCTTGCTAATGGCTCTTATTTCTAGGTGTGTTCCTCTCTTTTTCCTCCAATTAGATAATGTGTTTTGTCAACTAGGCCCTATATACTTATTTATGGCCTTTGTCATGAGTCTTGACCCCAAAATGAGCCATACTCATAAATCCTGCACATACCTTATGTTTCTAGCACCCAAATCAAATATTGGCTCATTATCCTAGGGACATGTCACCATTGGCGACATGTCCTAAGTGGATGGGGTCCATATTTTTCCTGGAGGCCCATGCTAGGGTCTTGGAGGGAAATACAATCCCGTGGTTGGCCTGCTTAATTCTAACCCCCGAAATGATATGAGGTTTATATAAACTCCATATCTCTCCTCATTTTGTAATCATGATCTATTGTCAAGTGCATCCATTATCACAATAAAGATACCAAGTGCAAGGAAGAAAACTAAGCAATTAAGAGCCATTAAGTTGAAGCATTCAAGCATTTAATCTTTTCAAGTAATCAAAGTTTTTTCTTCCATAGATAAATTTTCTTTCTCCCATTCGAGGCCAAAAAAAGGAGTTCTCTATCAAGGAAGAAGATCTACATCCCTCCATATTCATTTAAGTCTTCTCTATCTTCTCATTGATCAAACATTGCAGTGAATTACAACATCTATTCCTTAAGGTAAATTATCTTTTCACCATTTCCTTTTGGGTTTAAGCTATTACATCAACATATTTGATCACATTTAAAGAAGTATTTGCATATACAGGGTAGGATATGCTTCATTTTCTAGATCTAGCCTCTGCTACTTGACGAAACACTTTCCTTTATTGTATTTCATTTCATGGTTGATTCCTAAATAGGGGTTTGACCAAGGAAAACCCCTTTAGCCAACCTTCTTCCCTATGTTTTGATATGTAGGAACAGGTTACAAAGTTGTCAGATCAAATCTAGGTAGATTAAGAACAGTTAGATGATCTATGAAAAAATCAGATAAAAACACTAGGAACACATCGCCATTGTTGTCATGTCCCTACCATTTTGAGCTTAGATTTCAGCCACAGGTCAGATCCGTCTTTTGATTTCCATTTCTGTGAATTTCCACTCGTTGTTTATCTATTACAGTTTGTTTTTACCAATTTTTCAGAATCTTGTTTAATCAATCATTTACATTACATCATCCTTTCATTTGCACTTTCTTACCTACATTCAATCACATTTTTAGCAAAGGATCATTATTTCCATTTAGCACTCGAGTATCCTCTTGAGCCTATTGGGGGCATCTCCCTTCTGAATTTATAAGTGTAAAAATGAGAGGTGATTTACCCTATAATATCACATTGCTTCTATTTTTCTATTGTGCATGAGCAATAATATTAAGATAATGGAAAAATGGAGAAGAAAAATTACAATTAACACAAATATTTAACATGGTTCGCCCAATATGAGCTACATCTACCAGAGAAGCAACTGTCCACTTATTTTATTATCCAACGAAGAGCAAATTACAATCTCCCACTTGGAAAGACTGATCAGGCTCCACACCAAAATAATGTTCTAATGTTTCACTATACGTTACATTTGGATATAAATTTGGAGGACAATATGTTGTTTGTTGCTCATTCAAATTATATTTGGAAGGAGTGTTATGATATATTTGTATCCCTTTCATCTCCTGGATGTACTAGATTGAGTACAAATAACTCTGGTGGCCGACCTTTTGTAAATATTGTTTATCTAGACTATGGCCAACCTTGTTGAGTTTTCCAGTGATCAAGTTAGTATATATTGACATGTAGATGTTTGAGTTGAGAGATGGTGTATGTGAATGAGTGTGCACAAAAAGGTGAATTGACTTTGATCATGTGTGGATCAAATGTGAGGTTGATGTAATGTGAATATGTTAGAGTAGATGAGCGAGTAGTTGAGTTTGACTAAGGTTTTTATAATGATTTATTAGAAGTTCCTACATCTTTTCAATTCATCATTTCCTCATGCATATTGGATGATAGTGTGTTATTTTGGCAACTTATACATACCTATATCTTTCCCTAGGATCCCGTGTCTCAACTTCACAAGTCCTTGTATCTTTCCCTAAGGTAGTTCACCTTGACCTACAAATATTTTTTTAAGTTCCAGTGTGCTTCATTGGTAGCAAGCCTAAAACAAATATTGTAATTTATTATTCATATATTGAGTTTGATACTCATAGTGGTTTCACATGGATTGAATTTTCCACATAACTCGGGTGTTTATGTGTTTGTGTTGTCATTGCAATATCTTTCATTGATGGTTAGTTGGATTAAGATAATGTATAAGGGACCTTATGCCACAAAAAGTTTAAGTTTTTAGTATATGTTGACTCACCAGCCCCTAACATCTAGAAGTGTTCAATAATCATTACATTAGTTGGTATGAAGTATGCATTCTTATTGATTCAATTTATGACCTGTATTATGTAATGAGTAAAAGATGTTGAGGATGTTCCTTTTATATAATCTCATAATCATAGTTTGGCACTTATACTTTGAGATCTCAAGTAAATTTTTAAAAATGTGATCAGTTTGTATGAGTTAAATGTATTCTTATTATTATAATTTTTCACTTGTTTTGTGTAATTTCTAAAAGGTGTTAAGGCTAGTCCTTATATAATATCCCATACTCATAGCTCGACACTTATACCTTGAGATCTAATGTAGATATAACAAACTAGCCAAATGAATATGCTTCATTTGACTTGCTAACACTCTAAAGTTCAACCTTCAAAATATTGCCATTTCTCTTTTTATTTCTAACTAAAAATAAAATGACTTAAAGCCTACTAATATCTTGTTTGCTCATGGATATCTAGAATAGAAAGCATTGTAAGCTTCTTGTACCACTTGGCTCTCACATCACAATTGATAGAATCAAAGAGATGTTTTGCCTTCATCTCTATGAATATGAGCTACATAAATGTATTCCTTCAACTCACACCAAATAGAATGAAAAGGAAAAAGTTTAGAAATTTGAATTTGAAGTTAAATAAAAAGTGCATTGAGGTTAATCTTAAGTGACAATATGAAACCTAAGGAAGAAAAACTAATCTCAAGATTATGAATGAATGTATAAACATATATACAAATATAAATCGAATAAATTATTCTAAAAATTTAAATATATAAGAATATAAGTAAAAAATAAAAATACAAAAATTAATATATATAAAAAATGCAAATAAAAAGAAATAAGAATAAATAAACATAAGAAAATTAAGTCATTCCATTAAAAAAAATATCTAAATCTAAATAAACTTTACATAAATATAATAATTTAATCTTTGTAAAATAATCTACATTTTATAATATAATATATATACACTTTTTCCTCTCAAAAACACTTATAATTTAAAAGTAAAAGAAATATCAAATATCTATTCTTATTCTTATAAACTGTATTTACTCAAATCTACGACAGAATAAATGATTTTAGTAATGCATACAAGACCAAAACAGCTTATAAAACCCCCTACATAACAGTCTAGAATGATCAGAATCCTTTATCCCTCATCCCACTCTCAGAATGGATCCCTACTATAATGGACCATCAGTTTCCTTCGATCCCTTATCACACTCTCTACGGCACTGACATGGGTGATTATTTTCTGTTAACCCCCTCTCTACAGCATCGACATGGTCTATTGGTTTGTGGCCGACTGTAAACCAAATCTAATCCAAACATGTCTGGATTTGACTACTTCCAAAGCGATTTCCGTCCTTATCTTCGATATTTCCACGAAAAGACAGAGAACCCACACGGGCTATTGTATCATCTGTTCGAAAGTGACCGATTGTAAACCAAATTGATCCCAACCATGTCTGGATTTTTTTCTACATTCAAAGCATTTTCCGTTGATTTTCACTTGGATGTTTCGACGAAAGAGGAGACTCCACTATACAGGTTCGAGATTGTTTTATTTCTACTCATTTCCTTTCCTTTTTTGGCCTGGGATGTTTCGAGGAAAGGACTGAGCCAGTCTCCTTTGTACTGGTCAGCGCTTGACAAATTTGGCAATGGCTAAAAGTGCGAAAATTCGCACCTCGTTCCCCGTGTCCTTGCCGTTGCCGTTACCTTCCCCCGTCAGCCCAGTCTCCCGCCCGTACTTTTAGCCATTGCCGATACTTTTCTTTTCTCCCCCATCGTTTTAATTCCGCGTTTTTCATTGAAATAAACAGCCAAGTCTTATCACCGTACCATTTCAGCCAATGCCGCGTTATTTCCTGGCTGTGGGGATATGCCAAAAGACTTTTCTTTTTCTTCTGTCTAAAACGTTAACCACAAGACTATAGTCAATGGATTGGACAGTAGCAGAAAATGCCACCACGAGCAAAGACTAGATATAGTATGCTATTTAAGTTTAAGATATTCAATACAATTTGAATAGTCATAGCAATAATCAAATTTTCTCAATAAATGATGATTCAACTAGTACAAACAACAAAAAGAAAAGATGATTCAAAATAGCAACAAAAAAAGATTGAGATTCTTATAGTATCATTCTTTAAGGTATGCATTTCAAGTGGATCAATACAATTGCAAGACTTTAACTTGTAAATGGGTAAGGTTAGACCACATTTTTACTTTTAGCATTGTTGAAAATATATATTTTTTAGAGGTGAGTTAAAATTTAAAATATCTAAGTTTATGCTATAGTAAATTATATACAATTTAATGTTTACTATCTCAAAAAAATATTATACATTAGTTATATGTTATATTATATTTATATTTTAATAATTTTTATATATAATTATAACATTGTTTAAAAATAAATATACATTAAATAAAATATAGGATATAATTCTAATTTTTTTAAACTACAACTTTAAATAACATCTAATTTTGTTTCAAAGATAATCAACTATTACTATCCTATATTATCATCCTTTAAGACATACATTTTAAGTGCTCTAAGAAAATTGCAAGACTTTAACTTGGAAACGGATAAGCTTAGATCACTTTTCTTTTAGTGTTGTGTAAAAATGTAAAATATATGAGATTCTTAAAAGTGTAAAAACGTTGAGGACAAGTCATGTTATAGTATATTATATATAATTTAATGTGTACTATCTAAAAGAATATATTATACATTAATTGTATGTAATATTGTATTTATATTTCAATCATTCCTATTATAGAATACAGTATATATTCATAATTATAATTATAGTATTGTATAAAACTAAACTTACTATAGAAAATAAAAGCTATAATAGTATTTTTTTGAAACTATGATTTTAAATAACATTTAATTTTATATATATTTTAAGTGCACCAATACTATTTGAGACTTTAGTTTGGAAATGAGTAAGCTCAGACCACATTTTTGCAAATTTTAACATTGTGCAAAATTTATTTTTTAGTTCCATGTTAAAATATAAAATATGTGAGATTTTGAAAATTTTAGCTTCATTGAGATTCTCACTAAAGAAGGCTATAGGCCTATCCTCTTGGCTCAACACTCCTCCTACTTCCACCCCACTTGCATCACACTCCAATGTAAAAAGTTTGTCAAAACTTGGTAACAAGAGGATAGGTTGGGTAGCTACTTGTTGTTTCAACTTCTCAAATGCTTGGCCTGCTTCATAGGTCCACTTGAACTTGGTTTTCAACCCACCTTTAATGGTGTCTAGCACTGGTGCACAAATACCACTGAAATTCCTTATAAATTTTCTATAAAATTGGTCTAACCCATGAAAAATTCTTACCTCTGTCCCTGTGGTTGGTGTAGGCCAGTTTAGGATAGCTTCCACATTGCTTGGGTCCATCTTCAACGAACCTTGAGACACTACAAATCCCAAGTACACAAGTTCTTGCTTAAGGAATTCACACTTCTCTAAGTTAATGGATAATTGTTCTTCATGGATTCTTTTGAGCACAACCTCCAAATGCTTTAGGTGTTCCTCTTTTGTCTTGCTAAAAATGAGTATATCATCAAGATATACCACCACAAATCTGCCTGTATAGTCTTTTAGCACTTCATTCATCAACCTCATGAATGTGCTAGGGGCATTAGTAAGCCCAAATGGCATAAATTTCCACTCATACAACCCTTCAGTGGTTTTGAATGATGTTTTCCATTCATCCCCATCCTTTATCCTAATCTGATGGTATCCACTTTTAAGATCCAACTAGTAAAGTACTTAGCCCCTCCAAGACAATCCATCAAATCCTCAATCCTAGGTATAGGAAATCTATATCTAATAGTAATCCTATTAATAGCCCTAGAATATGTGCAAAGTCTCCACTTACCACCTTTTTTTGCTTTTGCAAAGTTCCCATTTTTCTTATTGATATTGTTGACAACTATTTCTTATTGGCATTGTTGACAATTTTTTGAAATAATATTATGCTTATATTTAATAATATAATATAATTTAAATTGTATATAATATAATTATATTTATTATATATAAAAAGTATATTACTATATTTTAATATAATATAGATTAATTAATATGAATATAAAATTATTATTATTATTCAATCATATATGGATGTGTGAGATTTACTTTCTAATGATCAATAGTAATTGATTATCTTTAAAACAAAACTAAATGACAATTTCAAAAAAATAGTATGATATCTTTCTTTTTAATAATGTAATTTACTTTTAAACAATATTAATTATATTTTATATTTTATAATAGAAACAAAATTAGATAGTAGACATTAAATTATTTATAATATACTATAACATAAACTTGCACCTAAATTTTTAAAATTTTTAGAATCTCACATATTTTATATTTTAACATGGAACTAAAAAATAAAGTTTGCACAATGTTAAAAGTTGTAAAAATGTGGTCTAAGCTTACTCATTTCCAAACTAAAGTCTCAAATAGTATTGGTGCACTTAAAATATATATAAAATTAAATGTTATTTAAAATCATAGTTTCAAAAAAATACTATTATAGCTTTTATTTTCTATAGTAAGTTTAGTTTTATACAATACTATAATTATAATTATGAATATATACTGTATTCTATAATAGGAATGATTGAAATATAAATACAATATTACATACAATTAATGTATAATATATTCTTTTAGATAGTACACATTAAATTATATATAATATACTATAACATGACTTGTCTTCAACGTTTTTACACTTTTAAGAATCTCATATATTTTACATTTTTACACAACACTAAAAGAAAAGTGGTCTAAGCTTATCCATTTCCAAGTTAAAGTCTTGCAATTTTCTTAGAGCACTTAAAATGTATGTCTTAAAGGATGATAATATAGGATAGTAATAGTTGATTATCTTTGAAACAAAATTAGATGTTATTTAAAGTTGTAGTTTAAAAAAATTAGAATTATATCCTATATTTTATTTAATGTATATTTATTTTTAAGCAATGTTATAATTATATATAAAAATTATTAAAATATAAATATAATATAACATATAACTAATGTATAATATTTTTTTGAGATAGTAAACATTAAATTGTATATAATTTACTATAACATAAACTTAGATATTTTAAATTTTAACTCACCTCTAAAAAATATATATTTTCAACAATGCTAAAAGTAAAAATGTGGTCTAAGCTTACCCATTTCCAAGTGTATTGATCCACTTGAAATGCATGCCTTAAAGAATGATACTATAGGAATCTCAATCTTTTTTTGTTGCTATTTTGAATCATCTTTTCTTTTTGTTGTTTGTACTAGTTGAATCATCATTTATTGAGAAAGTTTGATTATTGCTATGACTATTCAAATTGTATTGAATGTCTTAAACTTAAATAGCATACTATATCTAGTCTTTGCTCGTGGTGGCATTTTCTGCTACTGTCCAATCCATTGACTCAACGACTTCAATGACTATAGTCTCGTGGTTAACGTTTTAGACAGAAGAAAAAGAAAAGTCTTTTGGCATATCCCCCACAGCTAGGAAATAACACGGCATTGGCTGAAATGGTACGGTGATAAGACTTGGCTGTTTATTTCAACGAAAAATGCGGAATTAAAACGATGGGGGAGAAAAGTATCGGCAATGGCTAAAAGTACGGGCGGGAGACTGGGCTGACGGGGGAAGGTAACGGCAACGACAAGGACACGGGGAACGAGGTGCAAATTTTCGCACTTTTAGCCATTGCCGACAAATTTCTAAACTTTTTCCTTAGTCTTATTTTGCGCCTTGTTTCGAGGAATGTACTGTACTCGCCTGTAGTATAATCTATTTAATTCACTTTTCCCTTCTCCTCCATCATAAACTCATCAATGCAATCAAATTGTTACTATCCTGCTCTGTCAGATTCCTAATTTTTTTCATTAGAAGTAATGGCATCTTCTTCATCGTCTCACCAACAAAATTAGGAATTTAATGTTTTCTCTGGAAAAAGAAGGATGGTTAGTGAATCGTCGAGATTGTTTGATGTGTTCATCAACCACAGAGGCCCCGATGTCAAACAAACTCTTGCTATTCAGCTTTACAATTCCCTTCAGCAATTGGGAATACGGGCGTTTCTTGATTCTCAAGAGAAGCAGCTTGGAGAATCGTTTCCTTCAACTATTGAGAGAGCTATACGCTCTGCTTGTTTGCCCGCTGGGGTAAACTTAGTATTGCACAGACAATATAGGAAATATAATGAACATAGAATATATCATAGAATAATAAATACTATCATTAATCATTCCGGACTGGCAAGTACATTTACATCATAATGATCATACCATCATATCCCCCATGTCCAACCTCCGAGAGAGTATATAAAGTACCCGAAGGGCCACGACCGAAACACTGCTTCGGATATAGCTTCTTTAATTAAAGAAGCTATACTTGCTCTTTGGGTAGTGGGCTTCCTTCGCTTGCCCTCGAGTAAGAGCAAGTATAGCTTCTTTAATTATCCTGACAACACTGCTTCGGTACACATAGCGATCTTTTCCAAGGGATATGCAGACTCACCTTGGTGTTTGGCTGAGCTGGTTCTCATGTTAGAAAACCAGGTCAAAATTATGCCTGTGTTTTATGGAGTGAAACCTTTTGATCTCCGCCACATAGAAACTGGAGCATATGCTGAAGCATTCATTAAATATAAAGAGAAGGGCAGATACCTGGAGAAGCTTTACGAGTGGAAGGAAGCCCTTCAGTCTCTTTCACTTATAGTCGGGGAAGAATGTAAAAGGTAATACTTTTGTTGTAATTTTGATAGTTGTATCTTTTATAATTTTTTTTCCTTTTTCAAATCTGATTTAATAAATTTTTCATGGAATCCTCCTTTTATGGTATAAAATTTCAGTGAGGGGGACTGCCAAAACATAGTAGAAGCTGTGCAAAAGGAAGTACAAAGGAAAACACATTTACATGTTGCTCAATATCCAGTGGGGCTTAACAATCTTGTGAAAGATTTTGAATGGCTTTGCCTTGAGGAAATCGTACATGATTTTGAAAACCAGTGTGGGCTGGAGAAAAGGAAGGATAAGGTCAAGGTAGTTGGCATTTTTGGAATGGGCGGAATAGGGAAGACAACTCTCGCTAAAGAGTTGTTTAATCGAAAGAAATTTAATTTCTCTCAAGCAAGTTTTTTGTTTGATGTGCAAGAAGCATCTGTGAGAAGAGAATTACCTTCTTTGCAACATAAGCTTCTCAATGATCTCTTTCACTCAGATCGTCTCAGTTTTAAACATACAGAGGAAGGAATAAGCTATCTCAAAGATAATCTGCGAAGGAGCTCAGCCCATTTAAGCTTCCTAATTGTAGTAGATGACATTGATCATGTGGAGCAGTTAAATGCTTTACTGGTCATGGATATCTTAAATAAATTAGGCAATAGTCTGGTTATTGTCACAACTTGTGACGTAGGGGTGCTTATAAGTGCAGGGATTACTGATGGTTATCATTTAGAAGGGATGGGTAGAAATCATGGGAGCGAACTCTTCTGCTGGCATGCCTTTGACCAACCCAATCCGTTGAAAGGGTACGAGGAGCTGGCTAATTCCTTCGTAGATGTGTGTGGAGGGTTACCTCTGTCTCTTCAAGTTTTGGGCAGGCACGTTCATGGTAGAAGTGAGGAATATTGGAGGTCAGAGTTGATTGAAGTTAGAAAGACGCTACCTCGAGACTTAAAGCAAAGACTCAGAATAAGTTTTGATGCATTGAGTGCTGAAGAAAAATAGATTTTTATGGACATTGCTTGTATTTTTGGTGGCAGAGAGCAGCATATAGCGAAAAGAGTATGGGAGGGATCGGGGTGGAACACTCAACATGAACTGGAAACACTCAGAGATAAGTGTCTTGTTGAGGAAGGAGACTATTATTTGCGAATGCATGACCACCTGAGGGACTTGGGAAGAGAAATGGCACTTGAGTTCAACCCTCCTCATCGCCTATGGTGTCCTCAGGATCTGGAATGTTTAGTAAGCTTGTTGCCTTTCAGATGTCTCCTTAGTATTGTAATATTATAAATCTTAATTTGTTACTACACTAATAGAAAACTGAGCTGCTTCTATGTATCCAGGAATTAGGTGGTTTCAGAAATATCCTCACCAAAACCAATCTCAGATGTTTCCATTCCATTTTTGACGACTCCATGAATTTTCAAGTGACATTCTTCCTAGGCCAATTAGACAACTACGTTGAAATGTCAGCTTCTTTACTATGGCTAAAGCTTGAGGGTAATTCCATAAAACAATCAATGAAGAGCATTCCTTCGTGGATTCCTCTTCAAAGTTTGCAGTGTTTGAAAATCAAAGGCGGACCATTTAAAAAGTTGTGGAAGAATCTCATACAGGTATTTTGATCCTCTCTTCAACGGTATGGTTGAACTCTCTGGGCTTTTTTCTTTAATCATTGAGATCTTTACTCAAATTTATCTTAAATGAATTTCAGGCGCCCTCCCAGTTGAAGAGTCTTGATATTATAGATTGTAAACATTTGAGAAGTGTATCAGGAATATCTAATCTTGCAAAGCTTGTGCTGTTGAATATTTATCAATGCCCAAAGATCAAGGAGCTATCACTTCGTCATCTCAGCTATCTGGAAAAGATCACAATAGTAGATTGTAAACATTTGAAAAATGTATCAGGAATATCTAATCTTGCAAACCTTGTGCTATTGAATATCAGTCAATGTTCAAAGCTTGAGGAGCTAACTCTAGGTCATCTCAACTGTCTAGAAAGGATCGACATTGTAGATTGTAAACATTTGAAAAAAGTGTCATGGCTATCAAATATTCTAGTGCTTATGGAATTGAATATTAGTCAATGCGCAGAGCTTGAGGAGCTAACTCTAGGTCATCTCAGCTGTCTAGAAACGAGCACAATTGAAGATTGTAAACATTTGAAAAATGTGTCAGGGACATCTACTCTTGTAAAACTTGAGAAATTGAATATTAGTCAATGCCCTGAGCTTGAGGAGCTAACTCTTGGCTATCTCGAATCTCTGGAAAGGATCACAATTGCAGATTGTAAACATCTGAAATATTTCTTAGGGATGTCTAATCTTGTACAGCTTGTGGAATTGAATATTGGTCAATGCCCAGAGCTTGAGGAGCTAACTCTTGGCTATCTCGAATCTCTGGAAAGGATCACAATTGCAGATTGTAAACATCTGAAATATTTCTTAGGGATGTCTAATCTTGTACAGCTTGTGGAATTGAATATTGGTCAATGCCCGGAGCTTGAGGAGCTAACTCTTGGTCATCTCGAATCTTTGGAGTGGATCACAATTGCTGATTGTAAACATTTAAAAAATATGCCAGGGACATCTAATTTTATAAAGCTTGTGGAATTGGATATTAGTCAATGCCCAGAACTTGAGGAGCTAACTCTTGGTCATCTTGAATCTCTGGAAAGGATTACAATTGCAGATTGCAAACATTTGAAAAATGTGTCAGCGACATCTAATCTTGTAAAGCTTGTGGAACTGAAAATTAGTCAATGCCTAGAGCTTGAGGAGCTAACTCTTGGTCATCTCAAATCTCTGGAAACAGTTACAATTGCAGATTGTAAACATTTGACAAATGTGTCAGGGACATATATCTTCTTAGAGTAAAAGGCTTGTGAATTTGAAAAATAAGTCAATTCTGAGATCTCGACAAGCTAACTCTTATCTGGACATAATCACAGTTGTAGATTGCAAACAATTAGGGATATCTTATCTTCTAGAGCTTATGGAATTGAATATTAGTCAATTCTACAGCTCGAGGAATAGCTCCTGGTCATCTCATCTGTATGGAAAGGATCATAATTGCATATTGTAAGAGGCATTTAATCTTCTAAAGCTGTTGAATGGGATAATATTTAATGCCCAAAACTCGAGGAGCTAACTTTTGCTCATCTCATATATCTGGAAATGATCAGACTTGTAGATTGTGAACATTTCAAAGTGTGTCAAGCATTGCAGATCACAGGAATCATCAGGTTTAAGATTCTACAGAGTTTGTAGCAGCTGAATATTTGAATAGTGTGTCAGGAGGATCCGGTTTTAGGATTTGAGTTGTACATTAAAAAGATTCCCAAACTTGAGGAGTTGCCAAGTCTTTCCAGACTGAGCGGCTTGGAGCGAATTGTGATCTATTCTTGTGAGAATGCACCAAGGAGAATGCAACTTTTTTATTGCAGCTATACAATAATTCAGAATTGCGTTTCCAGGTTGAAGCTATTGATTTAAAAACTCCTTTTAACAGCCAATTGTAAATCTTATGTTGAAGGAAGTATTTTTATTTCATCATTTCACTTGTTCTCACAAGATAATCTGTATTTTCGAAAGTAGTGTTTGAACTGATTTTAACAGAAAAGAATTTACAATGAAGACGTGAGTATTTTATCTTTTGTTTCAGACTGTGTAGTCACATTAGCATTGTGATCTAAGGGTAGCGGATGGACTGGAAAACTTCAAATGAGTTTCTGTTTTATGGCGCTGATGCAGTCACCAGAGCTTGTGCTGGAAACAGTGACGTGTTGGAAAAATGTCAAAGTTATTGTATGCATTACGGATTTGATTGACAGCTCTATTTACGGTAGAGAATATAAATGAATTACTTATGCACAACCCCTCCTGTTATGAAAGCAGACTTCAAGTGCGTCAGAGAGAAGGGATTTTGCACATTTTATGAATGCTACAATAGATGACTTATAGTTCCCACCAATACAAAGGGATTTACTCATTTAACATATCAACAATCAATAATGATAACATGGAAGAAATAACTATAATAATGATAACATAGAACCAACAACTACAAGTAAGAAACAACTATTTTCTATATTATTTTCTTCAAGCTACACAACTTAAGAAATTCAGCTATAAAAAGTGACGCCCTGTGTTTTCTTTCTCAGTCCTGCTCTAAATAGCAAAAGAACTAGAATAGGGACTTAAAAAAATGGATCCCCTTTTCATTTATAGCCATTCAACCTCATAACTGATTTGTAACTACCTCTTCTTAAAGACTTCACGAAATGTTCCAAAATTTACAAAATTCTTTTTAATGTGTGTTTGAACTCACTAAAAAAATTCATTAAAAACATTAATAAACTGACTTTATAATAAACTGCCGAGTATTTATGTAAATTTGACTGGCTAATGCCTATCAAGGCAATCTATGATTCCATCAGTTTTCTCTTGATTTTCATTCTAATCTGACACTATAAATCTTAAATTACCATTCTCTGAGTTACAAAGAGTCAAGTAAATCATGGATCTTTGCATGAACGTCCACCACTCTGATTCCAATGGCTTTGCACACTTCAGAAGTGATAGGAGCAAGTAATCACCTTTGACAAAACCAGCCATGACATCGACCTTCCATCAGATCAGCATGTTCATCTACTTTTTGTCTCTTTACAGGCAATGCCTTCTCTAATATCTAGATCATTACTTACATTTTTGCTTCGTCGACTTCATTCGTATTTTTTGGAGTATTTATTTCTTACTTCCACTATTACTACCACTTGAACTATTCCGACAGGTCCTCCAGCCATGCAAAATTTGTAATTATCTTCTACCACATAACAGTTTAATTCCCTGTTCTCTCATTGTGTCTCTGTGGATGCTGCCTGATCCTGCACATACATCCTTAGAAGACTTTCGTCTGCAGCTTTATATGTTCCCATGAAACCCAATTTCTTTGAAGTATTTAGTCAAACACAAGACGTGCATAATTCAGACCAAGGTGTTTGTCTTACATGTCAATGATGGGATTGGCTTTGAACTTAACCCGAATCCGTGTCTTACAACACAGTCATGAATTAACTTGTTGACGGAAACTCAAATTAACACACACTGACAACAAGGAAGTCATGGTCGTGGAGTTGGCTTTCACACTTGCAAATTTCATTTGATTAAAGACGGCCAAAGTCTCAAATTCCTGTAGATTTTATGCATACCTTGTTTCAAAATGTCTTCGAGGCATTTGTCAAACAGTTTGTTTGTGTCTCTCTGTGTTCTACTTTCTAACATTTCATAACGTTTCAGCTGGAGCAGTATATACATTCTGTACTTATGTTCACCAGGGCGTCTGCAATGACAAATTTTATAATATCCCCTTTGCCGTATGCCTTGTCCAGGATCCATGATCATACTGGAAAAGTTGTGAAGTCTTATCTTTTTAGTTGCTGATTGCACTAGCTCAACAGATTACAGTGTTTTGAACAAATCTATTTTCCGGAAATCTGCAAGCATGACACCCCATAAAACCACATTCATTTGACATGTTTCTGTCAAGCAATCCTTATGCCATATCTGTACTCCCACATTTTGCATACATGTTTGCTAGGGTATTTGCAACCTTAATGTGATATATCTGAAAACATTCCTGTATCATTTATGCTTTGATGGAGGCTTATACCCTGTTCCAGCATATTATTTTGGCATAGGCCGTTGGAGGGGTTGTAGAGATCTGGCTTTACACCTACGAAAATCCCTTTCATCAAATTTATTCTGGGCATATCCTTCGGTTCCATCTCACGAGACTACAAATCTCTGAGGCGCTTAGTCAAATTGTTACAGCACCTCCCCATTTTGGCGCAGGTTGATCTTCATGCCTACAAGCTGCAGTTGCTGAAAAGTTTTTAAATGCATTTTGAATAAATCTATTTTGTGCACATCCAACAATGTTCAAAAATATTTGAAGCCCTCATTTTCTTTGAAATGTTCAAAAATCTCTATTGAGAAGCTCACGGGAGATTCATTGTTTGCATATTGATGCGGCGGAGGAGAGCCGCCAATGTTCTGCCCCTTAGCAAGTCTCTTAAAAACCCCATATCAGTTCCAGTGTATAAACACCATAACAAACCCCCGCTTCCGATAAAATAAACAAATAGAGAAATATGTTAATTAAAACTAAACTGTGAAGAAATCCGTTTTTTATTTCTAAATGTATCAGTGAAGACTACGGTGGAGTAGCTACCTAGGTAGCGACAATCTCAACATCCCTTCTTATTAATTGAATGGTTATGTAGCTCTCCTAAATCAACATAAAAGTAAACTCTTTTTTAAAACATACAATGGTGCAAGAGATATGCCCATAGGTATAGGTGTTTGATCTGAAAGCATAACTAAAGTTTGACATATTAAAAGTGTAGAAAATTGCAAAATTTCAAACATGTAGTAGTGTAGAAAGCAATCTTAAACATAGTAGTATCTATTTTGAATGAATTAATGTTAGAGTTGTGGTCTAATGTATTTTGTGTATGTCGTCCTTCAATAACATAGTGTTCAACTAGATGGAAGAACATTTTAAAAATGTAGTATTTGAAAATGTAAAATGTAGTATTTAGATAACATAAGGAAGCAAATATATTTGACGGTCTACAAGCTTGTAGCATTTATGGAGGCTATTTTTGTACATAGTAGCATCATTTTTTGGATGGTTGCACAAGTAACTTCACATACCTGGACTTTGTGGGAGAGTAATTACATGCGAGATTCTTCTTTCTTTCTAATAATATTGTATCGATTCTTTTTCATTTTGCAAAAGCAATCCAAAGAAAAAGGTAGGTTATATACGAAGGCCTTATAGGGATTTAAATTTGGAGATTTCTGTAAAGGTGAGGCCTTGTCTTTTAGTTGTACCTGTATACACCTAAAAATGGTCATTTAGACTATTAGCCCCTTTTGTTAAATCATCAATTGCTTATTCTTGATCAAATCTTAGTTCTATCATTTATTCGATTATTTTCTATGGGCTAACCATTTTATCCTAAGTCTTTATTTATTTAAAAGGAATATTTCCTCCCTTTTTAATAAATAAAAATCCCCCACTTTTCCTCTTATCCTAAGTTGCACAAATAAAACATTATTCTTATTTTATAAAAAGGGAAAAAATACTTTTTGTCTCATATGGACACAAAAGTCAACTCTTATTTTCCCATTGGAGGATATTTGTGCACATGGATTGCTCCTCTTTTAAGCTCCACTGTTGATTAAATCTTTTGCCTCTTAATCTCCATGGTCCATTCCTTCTCATTTCCTTTAAAAGGAGAGCTCTCTTCTTCATTTTAAATCCCCAACTTTTTATGCTAATGTTATGCTATAGGTTTTCTAGGTCACTTTGGAGCTTTTGGAAATTTGGAGCATTCTTGGCTTTTGCATCTACATATGATCATAGTTTCATTTCTTGCATTGTCATGGCATTCATAGCTTCATACTTAGCTTAGTTTCCTTTATGCTTTAGATTAATTCATCTAGCTTAATTAGGAAGGCTTGGTAATATTTGTTCTTTCCTTTTCATAGCATAGCTTGTACTTTCATTTCCATAGACTAGCTTGCATCTTTCATTCTCATAGATTAGCTTGCATTGCATTACATTCATTTGATTCTTGAGGATATTGGCATTCTTACCCTTATCTTCATTGAATCTCCCATTGCATGGTTTACTAACAAGGTTATTGGCTTAATAGCTCTAGTTGAGAGCATTCTTAAAAACCCTTGCACTCCATGCCTAGGGAGCTATGGATCAATTTTTGAAACCTCGTTCTTGAATGTAATGATTCATAGAAGTGTGACACAATTATAGCACACATTTTTTGATGCCCACCATGGGGCAGAGTAGACTAGCTTTGTCCCTTCTTTTTCTACATTTTCGTCATTTTCTGTCAATTTTTTGGCAAGTTTTTAGCTTAATTTTTAGTCTCTATTTTTCTGTCTCAGACTGTCGTACGATACTTTTCAGAAGTATCGTGCGATAGTTCTCTGTATGTGCGTGCGATACTTCGCCTGTCAGAAGTATCGCCTGGCTATAGCAGATAATATCGCCTGGTGTAAGGCGAACTATTGCCTGGTGTCGAGAGAAATATCACACAGACATAAAAGTATCGCCAAGTATACTACGAAGTATCGCGCGATTCTGGTGTCTGTACCTGACAGTGAGCTATTTTTGAGTTATTTTATCTATCTTGCAAGTTTCAAATTTTCTGCTAACTTTTTGAAAATTTCTAAAAATTTCAGCATTTTCAAATTCGTGGCACTCTGGAAAATGGGTGCCCATTTTTGAGAAATTTTTGCAAATGGTATCGAAAGTTGAAGTGTGATATATCGTTGGAAAGGTCTTTCCAAGCCTAATCCAACCATGATGGTTTTATTTTCAGATTTTGTCATTTGATTATCTATTTCACTTGCATATTATCTGATTTTTCATGTGCTAACCATTGTGGGTCTAACAAGTTGTGGTTGTAGGTGCACTTGCTTGAGATATTTTGCCAAAAGAATGCATGTCAAAGAGGGCTACTAATGGTTTTTGCAGGGCTGCCCTAAGCATAAAAATCAAATCAAGTGCTTGTGTAATTGCTTTATTTATTGAGTGCAACATATACTAGTTGTTTCATTTCATAGGCACTTAATACCTTGTTGTAGAAATTTTGAGGTGGTAGGAGAGTATGCTCTTCACCCTTGTGGTGAAACAGAAATCTTGACCCATCTTGAAATTTTGAAAGCAAGGGGGTAACTAAATTTTTGCTTGGTGTGTTTGAGTGAAGTTTTTGAGATAGGGGAATATGCTCTTCACCCTTGTAGTGAACCAAAAACCTTGAACCTCAAGAATTGATCCACTTTTTGTTTAGATTTAGAATCCTTTAGCGGGTCTGCTCTTGAGCAATCAAGAAGAACGACCCAAGTGGGGACAAGCTAATACCGAGCTATTTCAACCCACTATAATCTCAAGGCTATCAAGGACACAAAACTTTGGTAGACATAGTACTTATCTTCGCTTGATGTGAGTAACTTGTGGGATTGTGACCATGAGAAAAACATTGAGCAAGAATGCTTAAGGTACTCTTGAGGCCGCGAGGTCCTAGTCCTTTATGAGGAGCAAGAGAAGTGCTATGAACAGAAGCCCTTACTACGAACCATTAGTTAGAAGCCACCCTATTTTTGCTGCTTAGCTTCTTGGTGCAAGGATTGATCCAAGTGGACTTACCCGAATCACCCCAAGACACTCACCATATGTGTTCCTTTGGTTTTGTTTTTGACACTTCCATGACAACGCCAATATCTCTTGTGGGCAACCACTTGGTGTGAGGCAAGGGAACATCAAGTTGTGGGCCAAGTTGCTAAGTAATGAGCCTTGTCTTTCTAGGTAGTAATTGCTTGAATTATCTTCGATTGTGCTATACCAGTGTAAACATTCTTGAAATTCAAAAAAATGGTAGCATTCATAAGTTTTCCATTTTGATATCACAAGTGCTTGTCTTAGCAAGGTTGCTTTTGCCCTTGTTCCAAGTGTTTTATGACATGTTTGATCCTATACTATTTGCAAACCTGTCTTTTATCTGCTATTACTACTTGTCAAACTAAGAAATTGCACTATTCAACCTTCAAACTTGATCAAAATGCTTCAAAACTAAGATTTTTATGTTCACTGGTCAAAAAGTTGTACAATTCTACAACTGTATCACATGCTTTGCTGAGAAATATCACGCGATAGTTCGCTCCTGCTGGATTATCGCCCCGCTTGCCTGGAAACTATCACCCAGCCTTACTAGAAACTATCGCTTGGCTTAAGGTGAAGTATCACCCAACTAAGAAGTATCGCCTTGTCTACCTAGAAAGTGTCACCCAGAACTCTTTTTGTTGTCTTGTTGCTATTGCAATCTGGAGCTGCTAAACTTGCGTTTTAACCTATTGTAGAGTGTCTTTTTCTATTCTTATCTGAAGCTGGTCTGTTATCTGCATGCTCAGACTTGTTCTAGACTAAAACAAATGAGTTAAAACTATTGGATTTGAGCTTAACGAATGCTACTCTTGATCATTTGTCGCATCACGGTTACCTCTCTAGCTACTTGCTTATTGAGCTTCTTGCTCACTGCTCGACTTTAGTTAATTGATTGCTATAAGTGCTTGAGCACCTTTGACAAGCCATCTCTATTGTTCTACTTTGACAAGTGATCTTGATTAGCTTTTCTTATCTCAAATCTGAGAAACTTTGTCTCATTCTATTAGTCGACCAACATCTCTTTTCATGTCGGTTACAACTCGATCTCAATTTGAGCAGGAGAGTCATCCTCCATTCAATTATACACAGTTACCTTCTCCAACTAGATGCTCATGAGCGCCCATTAGCAAAAATAGTTCTAGTTCTGACCAATCTGAGGATTCCAAGGCTACCCTGTGGTACAAAGGAGGTTTCCTCTTTTCCGCATTCAAGACCCCCAAAAACACAGACAGTGTCTCACTAACTTTGATTGAATAAGAAAAATTTCAACGCTTGCAAGAACATTTTGAGCATAAAGATAACCAAGCACGCTTAGACAAAGAACACAATCAACAAAGGATGGATGTTGCTAGGTGCATGGCTTATAGAGGGACATTTCATGAGCAACCTGAGACTAGTAATCATGAGCATAGACCTCTTTTTATCAATGGCAACAATGGCAACAACATGCGACCAAGATCTCCTCCAAGACCCACTTTTGGTATGCCTTCTTCACCTCTTAGACCTCCTCCCTCTCAACATGAGGAAGAGGCTGATGATGAGATTTCTAGTGAGGATCTTATGAGATTTGAACAAGATGTGGTCTCCCAACGAATGATGCATAAGCTTTTAGAGCATAATGGCGACCAATATTTTCAATATATGACTTCTAGAGGATACAAGCTTCCTCCCGGCTATGATGTCAGATAAATTGTCCAACAAAGAGTACCAATTGAATTGGAAGTCCTTTAGGAAGAACTACGTCGGACAAATCAACGCCTTACCCAAATGGCAATAGATAGAGAGCCTCCAAAGGTCTCTTTTGTAGAATCAATTTGTGCTCTTCCCTTTGATAGGAGCCTATACATGGTCCCGTTTCCTAGGGATATTGAGGTTCCCAAATATGACAAGTATGATGGAAATGGAGATCCCCATGACCATGTGCGTCACTTTTATGCTCTTAGTATGGACTTCCTTCATGAAGACACATTTCTTCTACGATTATTCCCTCGAAGCTTAAGAGGCCAAGCTTTGGAATGGTTTGTGAAATTGACACCACCTCTTAAGACTTTTGATGAGTTGGCTCAGTGATTTACCTAGCATTATTCTTACAACATCCAACAACCTATCACCATGATAGATCTCGGTAATCTAAGACAACATCAAGGTGAGCCATTTGCAACTTACTTACAATGTTGGAGGTCATTGTATTCCAGATATCCTCGTCCGCTACCTGAAAGAGAAAAGATTGACATTTTCATCAACACACTTGTGCCTGAGCTATTTTATGATCTAAGGAAGCAACTGTTCTCCTCCTTCCATGACATGGTTGAAAGTGCATATCGGATTGAGGATGTAGCTATAAGAAAAGGGGATATTTTTATTAATAAAGATGCTAAAGGCAATGGCAAAGACAAGAACAAACCTTGGAATAAAAACAAGTATGTTGTTACTGATGGGGTTGTTGACGCTCCTAAAGCTAAAGAGCCTGCTTTCAATCTCTCCAACGCTATCTATGTAGCAAAACAACAAGAAGCTGCCAATTCACAGTGCTCCTAAACCTTAATATGCAGATAAGCCTAAGAAGTCATTTCGAAAGCGAGTCTATACCAAGTTGGCAGAACCTTATAATGTGATCCTTAAGACTTTGGTTGACAATGGATATCTGACATTTCCTGATAAACTTGGTAACTGGGATTTGCTAAATAGGCCTGATTGGTGGAGAGATGATCATTACTACCATTATCACAAAAATAAGGGACATCCGACAGACAATTTTTTTAAGCTTAAGGATGATATTCAGGATCTCATTGATAACAACACAATCTCCACTAATGGCTTAACTAAAAATTCTGATCACACAGCTTTCAAAGATCCTCTACCTAAGCATGATAAGGGGGAAACCTCTCAAGAACATAAGAAGAATCATGATGCAAAGATCAACTATACATATACTTCTGATACGCCTGTGATCAACATGATAGAGCCCGTTGAGAGTGTTCTAATGCTGAGGTCTCAAGATGATAATAAAGTTAGTCATGGTAAGCCAAAGTTGGTCTTGCAAACACGTGGTAGTTCATCTTCCTGAAGTGAGACACTGAATGCTGTTACTAGGGGGCAAGCCAAGATTGTCCTTAAAACTATGCAATATCCCAAGCAAGCTTTGCCTTCCAAACAAGCAACTCCTTTAGCCACCCCTAGCTATGATCTTGTCCAACATTTGCAAAAGACACCAACCCAGATATCTATCCTTGAGTTGCTTTGGTTATCCCCTTTGCATAGAGAGATTCTTGATGAGGCTCTACGTACAACATGTGTTCCCAATGACATTGATCCGGATCGATTTCAGGCTATGGTCAACCACATTTCATCTTTGCTATCTCTCTCCTTTTCTATAGAAGATGACATATCTATTGCTCACCCTCATAATCTAGCTTTACACATTGAAGTTCTAGTCTACCACACATGCGTCCGCCGATTCCTGATAGACAATGGTGCAGGGTTAAATATTGTTTCTTTCAATGTCATACAGCAGTTGGGTTTGTCAGAATTTGTTGTGGATTCTAAGAAGAAGATTACTATAAAAGCTTACGATGAAGTGGAAAGATCTTCCAAAGGTCTTGTCACGCTGCTTGTCCGAGTGGGCCCTATCACGAAAGATATTAACTTTCAATTATTGGACATCCCACTCGCATATAACATTCTTTTGGGTCATCCTTGGATCCATGACATGCATGTTGTTCCTTCCACTTATCATCAGTGCGTCAAATTTCTATACAATGGCACTGAAGTTGTGATTCCTGGAGACCATACTATTGCTATTAATGCTCTTGTTGCTGTTGAAAAATGTGTTCCTCACAATGAACCTTCTATTGATACTAGTACATCTCTAGTTGCTGCTGAGAAATCACTTAAGATGATGAGCCTTGGTATGGGTGAATATACGCTAGATTCCTTTGCTTCTATACCTATTTCTCCTAGGTCATATGGGAAACCTTCTGATAAGATGAAGCCTTCTGCGTCTGCTATGATGATCTTTGATAATTTTGCTCCTTCATCTGTTCCTTTAGAAGCAGAAAGAGAAGAACAAGCTATTCAAGAGTGGATCTATAGAGAAGATGAGGTTCATACAAAAAATGCCCTCCTTGATCATTCCAGAAATACTCCCATGCTCAGTAATTCAGACACAGATACAGATGAGTCACCACTACACACTATGGCTCAAATGGGAGATGATCTTCCTTCTACTTCACTTCTTTGGGGTGAAGCATGTATATCTATTGATGATATGGCTGAGGCCTCTATGTCTAGAACCTATGTGCCTAAAGAATCATTGCAGTATGATAGACAACGTTGCAACATTGCATGGCTACTACAAAGAGGTGATCTATCACATAACAACATGAGTATTTCTACTTCTTGGCATCTTAAGCCTCTTCCAGAAGATTCTTCCATGATAGATATGGATGTCGATGTGGTTCATACTTATGGTGACCAACCCGACATAGTTGATGAGTCTCGTGCAGGGCCTGATGAGTTTGTTCCCCGTATTGCCTTAGTCGACTACGTTGGTCCTTCTATGACAAATCTAGATCTAGCTACTTTTGGAGCTTACCCTATAGGCTCAACCTCTCTTGTCACCAGAGATGACATCCCTCACATAAATTCTATTGAACCAATCACTTCATTTCATCTCACATCAACACCTGTTACTTCTTCCACCAGTGAACTAGCAACAAAAAAGATTGAATCAACAATCAAGCATCACAGTCATCAAGTCAAAAGAAAAGAGCAATGGTCAGATGGAGAAAACCACATTGTGGCGGTATCTGAACCTAAGAAAATTAAAAATAAAAATCTGCTCAAGCATATTGATTATCAAATAAAAGATGACAAGATGATTCTCTACAAAAAAATGGTGCACTACTTCAAGCATGATCTCATATCTGTTACACTTCAGCCCATTCCTAGAGCTGAGAACAAAGTTGCTAATGCCTTGGTTACTTCGACATCCATCTTACAAATGAAAAGGCATAAATTTTTCTTCAAGTTCCTGGTGGACGACTTACGCTATCCTGCTCACAAATCTTACAATCCTACCATCTTTTCATGTCTTCCGCCTCATATTCCTCCTGCAAATCCACCATGCCATTCTTTACACTTTTCCTTTGTCTCTGGTGACTTGTATAGGAAGGGTCTAGATGGAACTCTCCTTAAGTGTCTAGAAATAGAGGAGTCGAAAAAAGTGCTAGCTGAAATCCATGATGGCATATGTGGATCACATTCTAATGATCCTCTGCTAGCTCAGACATTGCTTAGGGCTGGTTATTATTGATCGAACTGGTTGAGACCTCCTATCGTCACAGTTGCAACATTTGGGTCTGGGGCCTATCAGTTCTCTACATCAGAGGAAGTAGATTCTTGATGCCTGTTTCTGTCTGGGGCATTCTTTGTACATACTTTATGATCCTAAAAAAATTCCAAAAAAATCATATATGATGCTGAAAAAATCCTAAAAAGCATAAAAAGTACTTAAAAAAAGAGCATCCTAGTGAAAACCTAGCAATAGGCACTTTGATGTCTCACCAAAAAAATTTAAAAAATTTTTTTAAAAAAAAATTTTAAAAAAAAAAATTGAAAAAGTGCCTTGGTGAAAACCTGGAAACAGGCGCCTTGGTAGCAAAAATACAAAAAAATTATAAAAAGTCCTTAAAAAAATCTATCAAGTGGTGAAAACCTGAAAACAGGCGCTGCTTGAGACCCTCTGCACCTATGTCTATCAGTCTTGCGTAGCGCTCGTTCACTTCACTTCTCGCTTTGCCTCTCCTAGCCTGGAATTGATTCATGTCTTAGTCTAGGGGGCATCCGTTGTTTTGAGCTTATCTTGGGTCTCTTTGTGCATCCGAGTTTCTTGGGCAACTTGATTCAACCAGTGTTTCTCAACACTACCCAACTGTGTTTTTTAACACTACCCTATCGTCGAGTATTTCTTAACACTTATTAGATGTCCTACCCGCAGTCTAAATGATGCAATATTTCTCACTGGCAGATGCGCTACTCAAAGCTTGACTCTATGACCTACACACACGCACTTGACTTGCTGAGATTTGTTTGACTTTATTTCTTTGTGTGCTATCTGTGATGATTTCTTTGTTGAGTGTTCTCCCCCTATGATCATTTTCGATGATGCATAGCTAGAAGACTGAGGGAATGAGAACATGTTTTATTATTTTTTCTGCTTGTGGGTATATTTTGTTGGTCCTGACTGTCATTAAGCATTTATGCTTGTTCCACTTGACATTGGGATCTACAAGGTATTATCCTTGACTGTTTTATGCGAGTGCATGCTTATAGCCATCCTGACTTTCTTGTGTCTTAATGCGAGCATAATCTTGCTATATCAAACTTAGGTAATCTCACTACACTAGTCATCTTGACCTACATGTCTTTGATGCCTAGATGGGATTTCCACATTTCTATCTGATATAGATCATATTCAGATCCACATAGTTATGCTAGTGTGTATTGTATGATCTTACGACACTACCAATAACGCTTGATGATGAATATTAGATGTCTATTAGCATTGTGACCTTGCAAGTAAACCACTTTTCATGTAGCTTGCATTCTTAGGTTCATGTTAGATTAGTTTTTCATCTTGCATATGGAGAGAGCTCTCCTTTTGATCTTACGTGGACTTGTTAATCAACTGTGCTCCTCTTTCGCTTTTTCTTGATCATGTCTTTCGCTTCTGGTCTTTCATATCACATCATTTTCCTTTCATTTTAGGATCGAAACCAAAATCTGCGTTCACCTTTCTTCTTCTTCCTTGCAGTTGGCTAACCTTTTGAGGCCTGATCCTTCGCTCTTTGCTGGGGCATTCTTCACCTATTCATCCCCATCTCTTTCAAACTTCCAGTCTTTCATTCACTTTCAAATCCCAAGTTCAACTCCTCTCTCCGTGGTGTTTACGGGTTGAGGGACCAATAGGTTCGTGCCTCGTGTCCCATGTGTGGGGTATATCTTCACTACTTGATGGTTATTCTATTCTCTTTCTTCAATTATGATTTCTAGTGATTTGATCATGTTGCTCTTGCTTCTGCATTCCCTCTATCTGATTTCACTTTCGATCTCGAGGGGGCAGACACATCATATCTTAGTGGCTATCTCTTTCCTAAATGTTCAGTACTATCGCTACCAGGCTGACCATGCAAGATTTGCTATTTTTCTGCACTTCATTCTTTGGAGTCAGAACGCTATTGCTTGCCTTCTTGGCTATCTCTTGCTTTCTTGGCTGATCTGAGTTGCTTTGTGATCCCAAATCGATCTCACATTTCAACTTCATTCTTTGACTGCATGTGTTCCTAGATCGATCACACATTAGTCAAAGAGGGACAAATGTATATACCTAAAAATGGTCATCTAGACTATTAGCCCCTTTTGCTAAATCATCAATTGCTTATTCTTGATCAAATCCTAGTTCTATCCTTTATTCGATTATTTTCTATGGGCTAACCATTTTATCCTAAGTTTTTATTTATTTAAAAGGAATATTTCCTCCCCTTTTAATAAATAAAAAGCCCCCACTTTTTCTCTTATCCTAAGTTGCACAAATAAAGCATTATTCTTATTTTATAAAAAAGGAAAAAGCACTTTTTGTCTCATATGGACACAAAAGTCAACTCTTATTTTCCCATTGGAGGATATTTGTGCACATGGATTGCTCCTCTTTTAAGCTCCACCGTTGATTAAATCTTTTGCCTCTTAATCTCCATGGTCCATTCCTTCTCATTTCCTTTAAAAGGAGAGCTCTCTTCTTCATTCTAGATCCCCAACTTTTTATGCTAATATTATGCTGCAGGTTTTCTAGGTCACTTTGAGCTTTTGGAGATTTGGAGCATTCTTGGCTTTTGCATCTACATATGATCATAGTTTCATTTCTTGCATTGTCATGGCATTCATAGCTTCATACTTAGCTTAGTTTCCTTTATGCTTTAGATTAATTCATCTAGCTTAATTAGGAAGGCTTGGTAATACTTGTTCTTTCCTTTTCATAGCATAGCTTGTACTTTCATTTCCATAGACTAGCTTGCATCTTTCATTCTCATAGATTAGCTTGCATTGCATTACATTCATTTGATTCTTGAGGATATTGGCATTCTTTCCCTTGTCTTCATTGAATCTCCCATTGCATGGTTTACTAGCAAGGTTATTGGCTTAATAGCTCTAGTTGAGAGCATTCTTAAAAACCCTTGCACTCCATGCCTAGGGAGCTATGGATCAATTTTTAAGACCTCATTCTTGAGTGTTCTTGAATGTAATGATTCATAGAAGTGTGACACATTTATAGCACACAATACCTATATCAATTGTGGTTCTATCTAGTGTCAAACCTTGTGAATTTCTATAGTGATAGCCCATGCAGTGGTTAGTGATATTTGTGTATGCCTCCCTCAAATTATAAGTTGTATTGGAATTATTTTTGTGTTTTCTACATCTCAAGGTGGGTCATTGTATATATCAAATTCAAATATAACGAATGTTGGCAATTCTAGAGGCTTGCAACCTATGAGATACACAATAATTTTGACCTCACCAAGAGATCCATTGACAAGACCAACTTCGATCCATAGGTTTGTTGTAAGCATGACAAGCTTTGACAAATTTATGATGTGTGATACAAACATTTATGGCACTAGCTACGATGCAACATAATTGCACTAGCCAAAAGTGAATGTCATGCCCCCATTCGAGATGCCATCCATCTACAATGGTACCCGCACATAATTGTCAAAGTAAACTTGTCAAAATTTGTCAGTATGGGTGAAAGAAAACCCGTGGTCAACATTACAGAGTTTTATAATCACTTCAAATTTACACATTGATTAAGTAAATATTTAACAATGATAAATCTCATTTATAGTTATTTTAATGATTGTTAAGATGATCATTAAGGAATTAATTTTTTTGTGTTTAGCTAGATTATTAAAGTTGTGTGTACAAATCTTTCTATATTATTTGTGCAAATCACTCCATTCTTCACAATGCTTAAAAAAATATTATTGACAAAAATAACTGAAACTTTGTTTATATATATATTGTCATAGGTTGACTTTATATAGAGAGAGATACTTTTTATTTTAATGATTTATTTTAATTTTAAATGTTAGTTATTTTTTCATGTTTTTTTAGTTGATTTTTTTAATTTTTATTTTCTATTTCAAATTATTTAAATTTGATTATTTATAATTTCTTTTAGTTCATTACTTTCTTTTATTTTTGTTAGTTCTTGTTTTTATCTTTATCTTTTTTCCCTCTTATTCCCTTTTCTTGGTTTTACTTTCTCTCTTCATATTTATCATCTTTTAAATCAA
The DNA here is from genome assembly GCA_027943335.1 of Chamaecyparis obtusa. Classification (NCBI taxonomy): domain Eukaryota; kingdom Viridiplantae; phylum Streptophyta; class Pinopsida; order Cupressales; family Cupressaceae; genus Chamaecyparis; species Chamaecyparis obtusa. The sequence goes on along the minus strand of BSBK01012290.1, from coordinate 166,253 downwards.
TTTTCTTATTTTTTACTCATTATTTGAAGTTATTAATTTTGTTTTGTTCTTCTTTGTCTTTTTTTTTTTTTGACTCATCCTTCTAATAATACATAATCATATTATTTGTTTTGAAATTTTTATATCATTTTGACTTTTTAATTAATATTTATTATTTCTTACTCATTCCCTTTATAAGCATAGCTACAAAAATATTATTTTACTTTTTTTTTTCTTCCTCATGATAGATCAATGGATGGTTGAAAAAGATACGCAATACTCTTGATGATCTAAATTTTTGCATTAAAATTTCTAATCACAAGGTGTGCATTAGATTAATGCAAAACTATAAAAATCCACCACAATTAATAGAAATATGAATTAAGCTTTCTAAAGCCCTAGATTTTAAATTAGTCAATGAAATACTATGTAGGTGTCTACTAGGAAATTTTATTTACTTAAATAATACTTTTTCATACACATTTGATCATAATAGATTCTTCTTCTTCAATTTAAAAGTAATTCAAACCAATTGTTGGCTGAAACATAAAACATTATAAAATTAACAAGCATATGTATTTAACACCATTGGGTAAGATGCAGAATTTATTTATTTTTCTATTTATCTCATATCTTAGTACAAAAAGAAGTTATGTGTGACTTTGATGTGGTATTATTAAATTAGTGCATCAAAAATATAATTGTTGATCTCAAATTAGTTAATCTAGAAAATGTGTTCAAAAATAAAATAAAAATATTATGATATATCATCATTAAAATACTAAAAAATCTTATTTTCTTATAAATTTTAAAATTATATAGAAATAAAATAATGGAGATTGGAAAAAATAATAAAATTAATTATTGGTTAAGGTTTCCACAATCCATAATCATGTGATTTGGGCTTTTAGTTTTGATTGTGTGTTCTTTTTTACTAACTAATTATAGAGTATGATTCAAAATGTGGATGTAAAAAAGAACATAGATATAGGCAAAATCAAAAGCTCAAATTACATAATGAGCTTTTGGTTATCAATTTTATTGGTTTCTTTAAAGTTAGTAATTAGGGGTTCAGGTAAGCTACGAGCAAATGGTAATTGGAAACAGTCTTGTCTCGTCTACGAGATACAAGTGGATAGCTGTTGGAACATGTGAAATATATTAATGTTGGAGTAGTATTTAAGAGATGTTAGTTGTCAAAGCAATGAGCAATATTATAGGTACTATTATTGTTACCCATAACTATTTATAGATGTACCAAATGATTAATAACTAATAAATTTTTAGTTGTCTATTTTTTGGTTGCCTTAAAAATTAGTAATTAGAAAGTTGATTTAACTAGGAATGAATAGTCATTAGAACATGATATGCTCCCAATCCCCTAAAATAAGTATTTTTAACAAAAAAAATTACAAAATTGTAAAGCCAGATTTGTGTCAAATTATTTAATATTTATTGTGCCATTGAAAAAAAATCTTATAATCTTTTTGTATTCAAACAATTTACTTAAGGAAATGTACCTAGGCCTAACAAGTAATAAGGAAAGGATGCGGCTATCCTCCTGAAAGAATGCACCATCGTACAAAAATTGGACATTGTCACATACATAGGGACATACATAGAACCCATATAAAGCCATGTTATCCCTGACAAGAAAGGACAGAGGTCTGCTTAGTTTTTCACCATTTTTGAGTGATGATGAGACGTGCAGTAAAGTACGTGAAAGGTGAATTAGACCAGAAAAATTGAAACCATTCAGTCCAATACACTGAAAAATTGAATTGCATAAGGAGACAGTAACCGTGTGAAGGAGACTGTGAAGAAAGGAAATAAAAGAGACAGTTAAGTGTGGCGTAAAATGTTAGGAAGGGGTTACTGCGTCTGCTAGCGGTGAGAGGACAATGTTAGTGACTGTTGCATTTACAGTCAAGTGTGGCGTAAAATGTTAGGGAGGGGTTATTGCGTCTACTAGCAGTGACAGGACAATGTTAGCGACTGTTGCATTTACAGTCAAGTGTGGCTTAAAATGTTAGGGTTTAATGCATCTGCTAGCAGTGATAGGACAATGTTAGTGACAGTTGCATTTACATTCAAGTGTGGCTTAAAATGTTAGGGTTTACTACGTCTGGTAGTGGTGAGAGGACAATGTTAGTGACTGTTGCATTTAGAGTTAAGTGTGGCATAAAATGTTAGGGGTTATTGCGTCTACTAGCGGTGAGAGGACAATGTTAGCGACAGTGGATATTTACAATTAATTGTGGCATAAAATGTTAGGGGTTACTGCGTCTGCTAGCGGTTAGAGGACAATGTTAGTGACAATTGCATTTACAGTTAAGTGTGGTGTAAAATGTTAGGGGTTACCATGTCTGCTAGCGGTGACAGGACCGGTTAGTATCAACTTCATTTTATGACGAGAGATAAAGTAAAGTTTCATGGCCTTGATACCATATCGACGGTTGTCGCATGATCTGAAGGCCAGGAAAGATTCCTTGCGATCATACGATAGTCGTTGGATCTTTCTTTCGGTGATGATAGCTTAATAAACGGATTAAACGGATTGGCCCCACTTAATTTCCACATCAGCAAATAACTTTGACCAATTAGAAATGCCCATGTGTATACAGCTCGCATCGGTGGCAGCGGGCCCACTGTTTAGAGGCGCATGTGAGTAAAGTCATATTGACGGCTGTCGCATGATCAAAAGGCCCCAAAAGATACCTTGCGGTCATACGACAACCGTTAGATCTTTGCAGAGTTGTCAGTCTGGTAGTATCCATAGATACTGGGGGATACTGGGCCCCTATGCGCTGGCTTGAAAACCCAAATCCACGGTTAACGCATGATCGCAAGGACTTAAAAGATACCATGTGGACATACGACAATAGTTGATCAACATTAGATTCAGATTTCACATACGATGGTGAAACTATATGAATGAAATCAGGTGTTGAAGACTTAGGAATATTTTTGAAATCTGAAAACACCTGATGTTTTTGAAATTGCACTTGCACACTTAAGATAGAGATGGTCGAAAAAACAAAACACTTTTCCAATTCGGCACCCGTGCACATAACATTTCATCCTACAAGTGGGGTCGACTTCACAAAAATGACTTGATGTTTTTTACCACACACTTGCGCACCTAAAATGGAAACTACATAACAGACAATGTTTTCAAAATCACACTTGAGCACTTAAGATAGCGATGGTTGAAAACACATAACATTTTTCCAATTTGGCACTTGCACACATAACATTTCGGCGCTGGCTATCCTCCCAACAAAATGCACCTACAGACGATTTTTTTTTCTTTTCCAGATTTAGGAAAACACAGTGATTTGTTTTCAAATTTTTTTGGTGTTTTCGATTCAGAATCTACAGATCATGAAGAACAAAGCCTGAAAATTTCATAAAAATCCATGGTGTTTTCAGATTTTTCACATTTGTACGGTGATGCATTTTGTCAGGAGGATAACATTTCAGCCTACAAGTGGGGCTGACTTCACAAAAATTACTTGATGTTTTTGACCGCACACTTGCGCACGTAAAATGGAAACTACATAACAGATAATGTTTTTGAAATCGCACTTGAACACTTAAGATAGCGATGGTCAAAAACACATAACATTTTTCCAAATTGGCCCCTGCGCACATAACATTTCATCCTACAAGTGGGGCCGACTACACAAAAATTACTTGATGTTTTTGACCACACACCTGCACACCTTAATGGAAACTACATAACAGTTTTGACAATCACGCTTGCGCATGTGTGATTGTGATTGTCGAAAACACATAACATTTTCCAATTTTGCACTTGCCGACATAACATTTTATCGTACAAGTGGGAGCAACTTCACAAAAATTACTTGATGGTTTTGACCATGCACTTGGTTGGAATTAACCTAGAATAGGAAAATGGGAATTGGTGAATTGGTATAAGCTAATTCTAATTTTGGTCCAAAATGAGAATTTAACCAATTCTTCTCTCAAACTGGAATTGGTTGAATGCTAATTTTGGACCAAAATTAGAATTAACTTATAGCAGTTGACCAATTCTCATTGTATCATTCCAGGTTTATTCCAGCAACCAAACGATTGGAAAGTACAAGACACTTTCCACAATCCAAATTGCACAGTTGTGATAGAGATAGTTGAAAACACATAACATTTTCCAATTTCACACCTACGCACAAAACATTTCATCATACAAGTGGGACCGACTTTAAAAAAATTACTCAATCTTTTTGATCGTGCAGTTGTGCACCTATAATGGAAAATACATAACAGTTTCAACAATCGCACTTGTGCACTTATGATAGCAGTTGTCGAAAATGCGTAACACTTTCCAATTTCGCACCTGCGCACATAACATCTCATCCTACAAGTGGGACTGACTTCATAAAAATTACTTGATGGTTTTGATTGTGTACTTTGTTGGAATTAACCTCGGAAAGGAAAACTGGAATTGGTGAATTGGTATAAAAGCTAATTGTAATTTTGGTCCAAAATGAGCATTCAACCAATTTCTCTATGAAACTAGAATTGGTTGAATGCTCATTTTGGACCAAAATTAGAATTAAGTTATACCAATTTACTAATTCTCATTTTCCTATTGCAAGTTTATTGCATTAACCAAACAGTTTCAACAATCGGAATTGTGCACTTGTGATAGCGATTATAAAAAACACATAGCATTTTCAAATTGCACACCTGCACACATAACATTTCATTGTATAAGTGGGACCAACTTCATAAAAATTACTTGATGTATTTGATTGCAGACTTGCATAGCCATAATGGAAAATACATAACAGTTTCAACAACGACACATGTGATAGCGATTGTCGAAAATACATAACATTTTCTAATGTCGCACCTGCGGACATAACATTTCATCGTACAAGGGGGACCGACTTCAAAAAAATCACTGGATGTTTTTGATCGTGCACTTGCGCACCTCCAATGGAAAATACATAACAGTTTCAACAATCGCACTTATGCACTTATGATAGCAGTTGTCGAAAATGGGTAACACTTTCCAATTTCGCACTTGCGCACATAACATTTCATCGTACGAGTGGGACCGACTTCACAAAAATTACTTGATGGTTTTGATTGCGCACTTCATTGGAATTAACCTCGAAAAGAAAAATGGGAATTGCTGAATTGGTATAAAAGCTAATTCTAAATTTGGTCCAAAATGAGCATTCAACCAATTCCTCTATGAAACTAGAATTGGTTGAATGCTCATTTTGGACCAAAATTAGAATTAAGTTATACCAATTTACTAATTCTCATTTTCCTATTGCGGGTTTATTGCAGCAACCAAACAGTTTCAACAATCACAATTGCGCACTTGTGATAGCGATTGTCCAAAACAAATAGCATTTTCAAATTGCGCACCTGCACACATAACATTTCATTGTACAAGTGGGACCGACCTCATAAAAATTACTTGATGTATTTGATCGCAGACTTGCGCAGCCACAATGGAAAATACATAACAGTTTCAACAATGGCACATGTGATAGCGATTGTCGAAAATACATAACATTTTCCAATGTCGTACATGCGGACATAACATTTCATCGTACAAGTGGAACCGACTTCACAAAAATTACTTGATGGTTATGATCATGCACTTTTTTGGAACTAACCTGGAATAGGAAAATGGGAAATGGGGAATTACTATAAGCTAATTCTAATTTTGGTCCAAAATGAGCATTCAACCAATTGGTTTCTGAAAGTGGAATTGCTTGAATTGTCATTTTTGACCAAAATTAGAATTAACTTATACCAATTCACGAATGCTCATTGTCTTATTCTAGGTTTACTCGAGCAACCAAACGGTTGGAAAATACATAACACTTTCCACAATGGCAATTGCACAGTTGTTATAGCGATTGTCGCAAACACATAACATTTTCCAATTATAGACCCGCACACAAAACATTTCAGCCTGCAAGTCGTACCAACATCAAAAAAATAACTCAATGTTTTTTATCGTGCACTTTTGCACCTACAATGGAAAATACATAATAGTTACCACAATTGCACTTGCGCACTTGTGATAGCTATTATCGAAAATGCATAACATTTTCCAATTTCACACCTGCGCACATAACATTTCATCCTACAAGTGGGACTGACTTCACAAAAATTACTTGATGGTTTTGATTGTGCACTTTGTCAAAATTAACCTGGAATAGGAAAATGGAAAATGGTGAATTGGTATAAAAGCTAATTCTAATTTAGGTCCAAAATGAGCATTCAACCAATTCATCTCTGAAACTGGAATTGGTTTAATGTTTATATTGGACCAAAATTAGAATTAACTTATGCCAATTCATAAATTGTCATTGTCTTATTCCAGGTTTATTCCAGCAAAAAAAGTGTTGGAAAATATAGAACACTTTCCACAATCGCAATTGCGCAGTTGTGATAGCGACTATTGAAACAACATAGCATTTTCCCATTTCACACCTATGCACAAAACATTTAATCCTACAAGTGGGATGGACTTCAAAAAACTTACTCAATGTTTTTTATCGTGCACTTGCGCACCTACAATGCAAAATATATAACAGTTTCAATAATCGCACTTGCGTAGTTGTGATATGATTATCGAAAATGCATAACATTTTTCAATTTCGCACATGCACACATAACATTTCATAGTACAAGTGGGACCGACTTCACAAAAATTACTTGATGAGTGACCCCTTAGGCTTTTTGGTCTCGTCAATACATCATTAAAAAAATTAACCGGGTCCAATTGCTAGTTATAAAGACCAGCTTAGCAAAAATGGCTCCTTAAATTGGCTTTGGCCCGTAAAAGTTGAAATCTAATTGTTCCTTTTTCTATTTTCGTTGAGAACAGCGGCAAGCACCCAAGAATACATGAATCTCTTTTGATTGGCATGACTGGTGTACTTTGCTGCTTGTAGCTCAGTGTTTCTTTTCTCTCATTTCTGCGGTGATGTGCAGACTCTTTCCATGACTCATTTATGTTGTTTGTATTGGAAATGGTGAGGCTCGGATTGCATTTATTTTCAAAATGTCAGTTGTTCAACTGCTTTCCTACACACAACGTGATTGGAATTGTGCGAATGCGCACCTACATTTGAAAATACATAACAGTTTCAACAAACGCATAACGTACTTGTGATAGTGATTGTCAAAAATACATAACATTTTCAAATTTTGGACTTGCTCATTTGGAGGAAAATTAGAATTAACTTATACCAATTCAGCAATTCTCATGTTCCTATTGCAGGTTTATTGCAACAACCAAAGGGGTTGGAAAATACATAACAATTTCAACAATCGCACTTGTGCACTTTTGATAGCGATTGTTGAAAATACATAACATTTTCTAATTTGACACTTGTGCACGTAACATTCCATCCTACAAGTAGGACCAACTTCAGAAAAATTACTTCATGTTTTTGATCGCGCACTTTGTTCATATTAACCTGGAATAGGAAAACGAGAATTGGGGAATTGGTATAAGCTAGCGGACGCAGCTATCCTCCCGACAAAATGCACCATCGTACAAATGTGAAAAATCCGAAACACCATGGATTTTTATGAAATTTTCAGGCTTTGTTCTTCATGGTTTGTAGATTCTAAATCGAAAACACCAAAAAAAATTTGAAAACAAATCACTATGTTTTCGTAAATCTAGAGAAAAAAAAAATTCGTTTGTAGGTGCATTTTGTCGGGAGGATAGCTAGCGCCTAAGCTAATTCTAATTTTTGTCCAAAATGAGCATTCAACCAATTCCTGTCAAAACTTGGGATTGGTTGAATGCTCATTTTAGACCAAAATTAGAATTAACTTATACCAATGAACTAATTCTCATTTTCATATTCCATGTTTATTCTAGCAACCAAACGGATTGGAAAATACATAATAGTTTCAATAATCGCACTTGCACACTTCCAATAGTGATTGTCGAAAATACATAACATTTTGCAAGTCTACACCTGTGCACATATCATTTCATCCTTACAAGTGGGACTGAGTTCACAGAAGTTGATGGTTTTTATCGCGCATATGTACACCTATATTAGAAAATACATAATAGTTTGAAGAAATGCATTGCGTAATCGTCATCGCGATTGTGGAAAATACATAACATTTTCCAATTTTGCACCTACGCACATAACATTTCATCCTACAGGTGGGACCGACTACACAGAAATTACTTGATGGTTTTGTTCGCGCACTTTCTTGGAACGAACTTGGAATAGGAATACGGGAATTGGTGAATTGGTATAAGCTTATTCTTATTTTGGTGAAAAATGAGCATTCATCAAATTCCTCTCTGAACCTGGGATTGGTTGAAAGCTCATTTTGGACCAAAATTAGAATTAACTTTTAGCAATTCACCAATTCTCATTTTCGTAATCCAGGATGATTCCAACAACGAAACGGTTGGAAAATACATAACAGTTTCAATAATCGCACTTGCGTGCATGCGATAGTAATTGTGGAAACACATAACCTTTTCCAATTTTGCACATACGTACATAACATTTCATCCTACAAGTGGAAGCAGCTTCAAAAAAATTAGTTGATATTTTTGTTCGCACCCTTCCACACCTAAAATTGAAAAGTGGGGAAAATACATAACAGTTTCAAGAATGTACCTGTCATAGCAATTTTTGAAACACAACATTTTCTAATTTCGTACAAACACACATAACATTTCATCCTACAAGTGGAAGCGACTTCACCAAAATTAGTAGATGTTTTTGTTCGTGCCCTTGGGCACCTAAAATGGAAATGTTGGGGAAAATACATAACAGTTTCAGGAATGTACTTGTGATAGCAATTTTTGAAACACATAACATTATGTAATTTCGCACACATGTACATAACATTTCATCCTACAAGTGGAAGCGAGTTCACCAAAATTACTTGATGTTTTTGTTCTCGCCCTTGCGCACCTAAAATGGAAAAGTTGGGGAAAATACATAACAGTTTCGGGAATGTACCTATGATAGCAATTTTCTAAACACCACATTTTCTAATTTCGCACACATGTACATAATATTTCCTTCTACAAGTGGAAGTGACTTCACCAAAATTACTTGATGTTTTTGTTCACGCCCTTGTGCAACTAAAATGGAAAAGTTGGGGAAAATACATAACAGTTTCAAAAATGTACCTAAACAGTTCGACATCAAATGAGCAATGGAAAGACCGCCAAAAAGGACAAGAGAATGAATTGAGGACTGGCATGAATTAATGGCATTAATGATGACCAACTCACTCCACTTTGGCTTGTCCTTTCCCGTCGAAGTTAATGGGAAGTTTATTAAGTTACGACCTTTGTTCTGAATGAAAACCCTCGATGTTTACGATCTCGATAGTTCATAATATGCCAAAATGTCAAAAAATCTTGATGTTTTCTACCTCGTTATTTTTGTTATGAATGAAAACCCTGGATGTTTTCAATCTCGATAGATCAAAATATGCCAAAATGCCGAAAACTCTCAATGTTTTTATGTCTCCTCATTTTTTTTTGTTTTGAATGAAAACCCTAGATGTTTTCGATCTCGTCGCATCTGCGCACTTATTCCCCGATGGTCAGTATTTCCTTTCCACGCTACTGTGACCGGTTTATGGGACCATACTCCAAGGAGGCTTTCAACCAGCAGAGGATCAGATGGTTGTCGCATGTTCGCAAGGGATTTCTTCAGACCTTGTGATCATGCGACAACCGTTGATTTTGTTTTATTGCCTAAGGTGACCTGGCAGGTGTGGCAGCCTGAAGTATTCAAGTGGGTGGAAAATGACATATGATCTACGGTTGTCACATGATCGTAAGGAATATTCTTCTCCTTTGTGATCAAGTGACTTTCGTCTGATTTAGGCCAATTGTGTCGTGGGACCAAGTGTTGTCAAAAGTTACTAAGGTGTTCCTTTCTCATTGGTCCTCGTACTAGTGACTATAGCATTGTCATTGTCGCTTGCTTCCTGGTGGTCTTCATGAAACATCTAGCGACTCAGCGAGCGACTTATTTCCTTTGGTCACCAAATCTCCAATATCCCCCGCAGTTAAGTCCAAACAGGTAATGACTCAGCGAGCGGATTAGGTCACGTAATCTCCAAATTTTTGGTGGACCCGTGTGTAAGTGGGGTCCCCAGTTGAAAAGGATCAGCGGCTGGCACATGAGCGGAAGGATTATTCGGGAGCTATGAGATCATGCGCTTGACGTCCGATTGGAACCTTGGTTGTAGTGGTTCCATTGTTAGAGGAGTTGCCGAGGTGTTGCTGATAAAGCAGTCGAGAGCAAATAAAAGATTGACAAGTCGCAAGTCTGGGCCAGAGCTTTTCAGTCGTGCAGTCGCCGAATAACTTAAAAGTAGAAAGTTGAAGTGGGTCCAAGCTGGTAATATGCCGACGGGCTAAAATTTCATTGGGTGCAGTGTGCCGAGGTGGATTTTGACTTTTTCAAGGAGTTTTGCGACTGTTTCAAGGATAATCTGGATCGTTCGTCTGCAGGGAAGTTAAGGAGATCGACGACTGTGTTTTAAATCTAGACCTGGTAGCCATTATTATTCAAATCCAAATATCTCTAAAAGCTTTTTGCCAGCGTAGATGATTGCCTTGTTCATTGGAAAGATGGGAACGAATCACAGATTCATAGCCATAAAAAGCGTGATGGCATGGAAAACGGGATGGCCACGTGGATGAAAAGTTAAGTACGCATGTTCGAAATAAATCACAGATTCTTAGTCATGCAAATTTAAGAGGCCTAAATGTTAAGTGTGCATGTCTGAAACAAATCGCGGATTCTTAGTCATGTAAACTTAAGAGGCCTAAATGTTAAGTGCGCATGTCCTAGACAAATGGCATCTTCATAGCCATGCAAATTTAAGATGCACTAAATGTTAAGTGCGCTCGTCCGACACAAATCGCAGACCAAAAGAGTTGCAATTTGAAGGACTAAATTAGAAGTGCGCATGTGCGAAACAAATCACAGATTCATAGCGTTGCAAATTTAAGAGGGACTAAATATTAACTGCGCATGTCCGAAATATCATAGTGTTAAGTGACATGTAATGGTATAGTTCTTCATCAAATGAAAGATCGTGAAAATGGCATTAGAATAGGAGAAGAGTGGATGGGCATTAATTGAAGTGTTCAAGTTAATATTACCATTAATATTCAAAATGTAAACTGCGCTTGTACGAAATGGGTAACCGTTCTTTATTTCAGAAATTACGTATGCATGATAGCACATCGGGCCTCCGCAATTACATTTCCTGTCCTTTCCTAATTACTATCACTGACACCGACTTTATAGCAAATACTTGACATTTTTGAAGGCGGACTTGCGCAATTAAATAATGATTGAAAACCCATAACACTTTTGTACCGCTAAGATGACTCTTCTTTAAAGAAAATACTTGATGTTTTTGAATGCGGACTTGCGCAATTAATATTCGAATCGAAAACCCATTACACTTTTATACCACTGAGATGACTCATCTTTAAAGCAAATACTTGATGTTTTCAAACGCGGACTTGCGCAATTAAATAATGATCGAAAACCCATAACACTTTCATTCTGCTGAGATGACCTGACATTTCCTCCTACAAGTGGAAGCGATTTCCCCAAAATTACTTGATGTTTTTGAATGCGGACTTGCGCAATTAATATTCGAATCGAAAATCCATAACACTTTCGTTACGGTGAGATGACCTGACATTTCCTCCTACAAGTGGAAGCGATTTCCCCAAAATTACTTGATGTTTTTGTTTGCGGCCTTGTGCAACTAAAATGGAAAAGTTGGGGAAAATACATAACAGTTTCAGAAATGTACCTGAACAACTGTTTCAAATGAGCAATGGATAGACCGCCAAAAAGGATGAGAGAGTGAATTGAGGACTGGCATGAATTTCGTGAATTGAGGACTGGCATTAATGACGACCAACTCACTCCACTTTGGCTTGTCCTTTCCCGTCGAAGTTAATGGGAAGTTTATTAAGTAAGTTACGGCCTTTAGTTACTTCATTCCCTTTCCTTAATAACTTTGTTCATTTGAAAGTATTCTGTGTTTGCGGAATTGCTTTGAATAGTGGGAGATGACAAACACTGTGTAATTTTGGGGAAGATTTCGATCGCAAATACAGAAGGATTTAACGTTTTGGGTCCAGAATAACAAAGAAGACAAGTGTGTTTTATATTTACAATTTTAAAAATAGCATTTATAGCTGGCTTTATATTTATTAGTATTTGTGTGGATTTTGTTTTGGGTTATAGCTTACAGTAGTTTCTTTCAATAGTTAAAAAAAATACATTTTTTTTTAAATTTTTTTTTGTGTCAAAGGCCTAAATGTTCGAATATACACAGTAGTTTTGATCTTTAGTGAGTCATAGAAAAACCAAAAGCATTTTGAATGGGGAATACAAAGAATAGCGCGTAGCCCCGTGCACCAGTGTTTGGACACCAACATAGGTAAGTAGCAAAAAGCTAAGATTTCTCGTATCGGCAGAACATTTCCCATCGCGAAAACCCAATTTTTTTGCAAAACAAGAATACTGTTAGCTCTGGTTATTGTGGTGATAATGCCCAATAGAATGTTTGGAATCTGTCTCACTGAAGAAAATGTGATTTGAATACCTCAAAGAGAGAATAGCCCGCACCTGCGCAGTAACCCTTTTGTCCATCTCGAGAAATATGGTAGAAATATTAGGATTCAAAAATGGCAGTTACAGCTAATTAAACTTTAAACATGAGAAACATATATTGAATCACGGATGCATGATTTAATAAAGAAGCATTTGATGTTGACAAATATTACCACCCATTAAACCTTAAATCGTCAGCAACATAGGTAAGTGGTAGTCACAGTAGCGAAAATGGAGAAAATAATGTGTAATTTGTCGCAGCGAAGAGGCTAGCTATGTCGATTGCACAATGTCATGATGTTTACCATTCGCTTGGCAAGTGCGAAAATCCTAGAAGACTTTATTTAGGGGTATAGCAAAAAGGTATATCTCAGAAGACTTTACTCAGTTGTTCACTGTAAGGTTTTCGACCCCTCACGATGGCCTGTTTTATACCGATAAATGCTTGAGAAGTGCGAAAATCCTAGAAGACTTTATTCAGGGGTATAGCCAATGGTTAGCCGGTCAACTTTAAAACACAGCCGTCGATTCATTGTCCTCTCGACACATCAGCGACCCCTAGAGGAATCCTGGTTTACATTTTATGCTTAGTCCAAAGATCTCAAGACACCTTACTAAGCATTGCGATCATGCGACCACCATCTCTTAGCCATGCAGTCGTCGGTGCAAACCCCCTTTGAAAAGTCTTCGACCACATCACCAGTCAGCAACCAATCAAAATCAAGGACCTCAGCAATACTGGCACCGCGGACCCACCTTTTAGCATTTAAACTTGATCGCAAGGTCAGGCGGTTAGTTGCATGATCGCAAGGCTTGAAAGAGGGCTATGAGATCATGCGACAGACCATGAACTCGGCAGAAAATCAGTCCCGCCGACAACTGGCACACATTATCATCCATCTCGGCCAATGAGAAAGGGAGAAATAGGCACCTCGAATCTATCTAGCACGGGACCCACCACCTGGACTCACCTTTTCAATCAGACTGTTGTCGTTAAAGCGGAGAGCACAAACACTATGCAACTCCGTTAATTGAAACACCGACAACCACCAACCAGTCGCAGTAGCGCAGATAGGAAATGCCAACAAAAGGGAAGAAGTGCGAGGTTAACTGCATCGAACAACCGCGAGAAACTAGGTCCCACCAATCGATCGCAATAGCGGAGATAGGAAATGCCAACAAAAGGGAAGTGTGAGGTCAAAAACATCCAGGGTTTTCAACATTTTGGCATAGTAAGTTCACTGTGATATTGCTATTAGGATTCAACTGTGTAGTTTTTGGAGTCAAACTCATTGACCCATGATTCATGAGCAGTGGTTCAACATGAACCCATCTCTCATGAGAATGAATGTAACACTTAGCACTCATTGGATCTAGGTGATGCTCATAGAGGTGAAGCACTGGGACTTCCCGAGAGGTCACCCATCCCAGTACTACTCTAGCTCGAGCTCGCTTAACTACAGAGTTTCCTCCATGGTTAAACCCACTCTGCGTGCATCCTCATTTGTAAAACCTTCATCAAGCATTGTGCCTTTTGAACCATTAATTATAAAGCCCATTAAGCTCATCAATTGATAAGGAGATATTTTCCATAGCAAGTCAAATTGTGAATATTTTCACAATTTGACTTGATGTGGAAAATATCTCCTACTTATCAATATTAAGAACTATTTCCTGCAGACCCTAGAACTTGAATATCTCCCTGGGTTTTGCGATTCAACACATGCACTCTGAATTGGAGCTTAGTGAGACATTGAAGAACATGGGGCTAAAAGCGCAAGCCATAAAACCTTGTGGATTTTCTTCACAAGTTAAAACTGTGTTTGCAGGCCGGGTAGAGACAACCTTAGAATTTGCAGCGAAGAGGCCATTTTCAAAGGATTTTTGCTATGACTGGAATATGGCCCAACAGGCGTATTAGCGCACTTAAAAATTTCTATATCTTAAGTTGAATTGCCTATGTGGCAGCCAATGAGTGTACAAAACGTACTGAAGTCAAAAAAAAAGTTGATAAACCCTTTTTTTTATCGGATTTGCCAAAACAGTGTTTGTGAAAATTTTGTGAAAATGGTGTTTGTTTTTGTCTTTTTTGAAATTTTGTCAATGTTGCATTTTGTAAGGAGCTTAGATGTGTGTGTGATGTTCTTTGAGAACCCCTTAATGTTGTCAATGAACCACATAATTTGTTTGTTGATAGTTTTTTATTAGCAGTTTGTGGTGATGGGGAGAAAATGCAAGTGGCATCTCCTTGCGCAACTTGAAGTGCAAGATGGAGGTGGTGGTGTGCATCCTTTCTCATCTAATGAAATTGATTGGAGTCCAATTGGTGTAGAAGATGATGAGGTGACCGACTTGTGTGCGGTAATTCCAGTACACAGAATAGAGGCTTTTGTTGCAGGGGAGTCAAAGAGGGAAGGCGTGGAATGTGCATTTGTTCGTGTCAAGCATATAGAGCACATGCGTGAAGAGTACAGAGAAAAAAAAACCAAGATATATTCTGCATGAGTAGAAAGAATCATCATTATATTCGTGATTCCAAAGTGTCACAATTCATTTATGGTTAACAGTAGGACTTTCTTTATGCGCAGTTATTGGTGTTCGTTTGGGCCAAATGAAAAGAGGAAAAATGCACCGGCAGAGAAACGCGTCCATCACTTTATAAAGAAAAGGGGTTGTTAGTGCCACTTCAATGTTAAGGTTATGTTTGGTAGACCGGACGTGGCTATTTTGAGTTTCACTGAAATGTTTCATGTAGATGCGGATGGTAGAGAATGTCATGGTGTAAATGATCCGAGCAAGGAGCCACGGTCTGAGTTTGCGTCTCACCTTTCTACAGAATGCAAGGCTTACATAGAGGACCTATTGGCAATGGATGTCAGTGTGGATGCTATCATGGATAGACACCTGAGCAATCCATATTTTTTGGGTATGTTGCAGAGGAGAGATACCTTCCTGACGCGGAAAGATGTAATGAATGCATGGAGAAGAGTGAAGTCTAGTCGAGCCCAAAGACATGTTCATGACCCCACTAGTATCTTGAAATGGAAACAATTGGATCAGAATAATTTCTTTTATTGGCAGTAGCCACAGAATGACGGGACACCTTTTATTATGGGCATTCAAACCCCATGGATGCTTGATATGATGATTCAAAACTCGCACAATTCTATTATCTCCATGGATTCCACATTTTCCACCAACAAATATGGGGTGAGACATCTATAATCATGCTTGCATTGAGTACTGAAAAAGTATTTGCTATTTGTTATACGTCATTAATAACAGTGCAGTCATCGTCGTTGTATTTACCACATGTAGTATCAGCTTTACTCGCTGGTCGTGTTTGACAAGCAACAGTCTGGGGTTCCTGTCGCATGGGTTGTGTCCTCCCGTAACACGATCGAGGACATTGAAGGGTGGCTATCTGTGATATGTCAATGAGGAAAGGAGGCTAGAAATAGGTGGATGGTGAATGCTTTCTTGACTGACGATGCCAATGCTGAGATACAGGCCATTCAGTAAGTTCATCCATCTCTTAGTTTGAGAACCCATTTCAAGTGGCATTTCAACTCCATATGGAATTATGTTTACCCAGTTTCATTTTTGATCACTGACCCCAGTCATGCTCCTATTCACGTGCATTAGGGCATCTTTTCAATGTCGTGTCATTCTATGCACTTGGCATGTGCGTTGTGCATGGCTGAAGAATGTGCAGAAGTATGCATCGAAAGATCGAGCGAAGGCAATGTTTCAACGGCTCGACATGATAATGACGACAATGGGTGAGAGTGAGGAAATCACTCGCAGGTTATTACAAGAGTTTTTTGATGAGTTTTCTGATCAGTCGCAATTTCTAGACTATTTGTATAGGACATGGTGTCAAGGGGATAGCCATGTAGGTAAGAGATCTCTGTCTTTTTGTGCAATTGTTTTGTATTTTGCAACACTTGTTCTGTTAAGTACAATGCATTTCCTTTAAAGCTAGTCAGCTGTTGTACATGCAAAAATGTGGGCGAAAAGCTCCAGACTCTTCCCACATGCAAATTAGGACACAAATGCCACCATAGAATCGTACCATTGCATGTTGAAGACATGATACCTTTGTGACCATCAAAAGAAATGTACACGTCAGATGGATCATTTATACTTCACCCTCGTTTACAAGATGGAACCATTCTGCAGGCAAAAGGAGAAGTTACAAGACGCTGGTTTCATCAGGAACTACAGGGTGCAAAGTTTGGAGAAAAGTATAGAGAAGGCAAAGGCAATTCCCGATGATGATTTCTTTCTTGATGAAAGTAGACCAAGATTCTACTTTGTGAGAAGCCAGACATCATGTAATTTTCATTTGGTCAGACCTTCTGGTGATAACCTTTATGTGTGTGATTGTCCTTGGGCACTGCAGGGGAATACATGCAAGCACGCGTTGAAGGTTTTAGCCATGACTGCAGGAGGCGTTAGTGGCAAGTGAACGTTTTGTGGCAATTTACTCTTTATTCGAATGATGTAATTTTTCTATGGATTTCTGCATTCATCGATTGCCTGTAAAAAGAATTTTTGAATGCAGGCGATATCTAGATGGAGAATGATTTTGTCACATCACACATGGACAATTCTCCACCGCATATGGGCATTGAGAATGCACACCATGGCGCATGCACTTCAGAGTGCCCCGAAAGCATACTTGATGTTCAATCGCCTCTCCAGATAATGGATCAGTGGAATGAATCAATCAGGTTGTTGAAGTTAGTGATGAAAACAAAGCCATAGACACATGAACAAGCGAAAGCATTCTCAGAATGTGTTGGCCGCTTTCTCATTGATCTAGACTAGTCCGAGGCCATGCCATTTAGCCTGACTCCAAACACAAATCCATTGTCAATGAGCACAGTTCAGATGTGTCCATGGTTCAGTGCAAGTAGGGTTCCCATCCCTCCGAGGTGACAACACACACGTGGTTCTAACCATGACCAATTCAGTGAGGTTTTCCCTTCACAGTCATTCATGTTTCCCATGAATGGTACGAGGGGGAGGTCCAAGAAGGATCCCTTGCATTTTGCAGAACACGGTGGGCACGCTTCGTCTACTCCAGCAATCATTGGTGAGGACTTCATTTTCTGAAAAAGACATTCTTTGGGAATGGTTGACAGCATGGGATTTTTTTTTTCTTTTTCATTTTTATTGGTAGTCTCAAAACTTACTCACCAATTGTTTATCATGATCTGGAACCACCACCAAGAGGTGGGTCGAGGAATCATAGACGAAGATTATCTTATGACAGTGCCAGTGGTGCTGAAGTTTCCCACGGCGGTGCTAATTAGTTTGCATGCAGAAGATCATGTTCAGTTATTCTCTGGCAAGGTTTTTTAATTGGTAATGACCCATGTGGTACACAGGTTTCACTGGAAAGAGTTAGAACAAGAAAGTAATTATTGGTCTAACTTTCTACCTTGCAGAAGGTTAATATACAGAACCCTGATTTTAAACCTACCTAAATCCTTGCTTGTATAAAATACAAATATAATGAGCCCTTGAAATGTAACAATCAAGTTAAACCTAATCACAATACAATTAAATTATAACCAATATTATGAAAAAAGATGAGAAAGTATAGGATTTAAGGGATCACAGTAGTAAAATATTATTTGTCTGTTTGTTGTCTTCACATAGAATTATCAGTTTTTGATGACCTTTTATATCGTACATTTTTTGTATATCTATTGGAAATTAACGTGTTTTTTGTAGCATACTTGTTAGTTTTTGGCAAGTGCAGAAAGTCTTGGATTCAAGTTTTGCTTGCTTCGATTCGTTACACATGAACAGATTAACAAGAGCACAACATACGAGGTATCGTCTTCCACCAAAAATAGCTTTATGGCTGTTTATACTTTATAAACATATTTACATTTCTGTTGATCATTTGAATTATTTGTTGTCTTTGCTATGCACATCTTTATATGTGGTTGAGTGTTGTACTCACTATATATGCAGAATGCTTGTGGCCCATGTGACAGTGTTTCCAAGTGTTAGGAGATTAATAGAACTACCAGTCCACGCGCGAGTCAATTGTGGAGTGTTTGATCGATATACACTCTATGTGGAGGGGTGTGTAGATGAGTTCTTTTTCAGATGGTGCAGGCAACCTGGTGGTTTTATGTGTCATACATTGTTGAGGGACAGGATATGGTACGCCAAGCAAGGACATTACGGTCTGCAATAATGTATTGGCCAAGACGTCTCCTGAGGATTATAATGTTATGCCGATTGGGAGAGACCAGGAGAATGCAAGAGCCCGAGCAGCTATTACCGACTGACTTCGTTGTTGTCGTATGTGCTTTTTTCCCAGTAAATCTCATTGTGCTAGACTATACAGAAGGGTTTAGGGCACAGCGAAGTCAGAGTCCACCTCTAAGATTCTGAAGGATCGCATTGAGATAGCGAAGGCCACATGCCTGATTTTATGACAACAGATTTTCAGGAACATGTTTATGTTTCATATTGATGATTTGCATCCTATGTATTTTAAACTGACAAATAACTTTGCCCAAAAAAGTAGTGTGGTTTGGGCATTAATGTAATTCTATTTTTTTATTATCTAAGAGTTTAGTGCATTTTATATGGAGCTAAGGCAGTCCGATATTAATGTTTTAGTTGTCTATGGTGCTGTTGTAAAAGGACAATGTTTGGTAGTTGCACTCTACAAAGGGTGTTATGCTTAGTTTTTTATCGATGAAATTAGTTGTTTCAGGTGTTGTGCTTAAATAAAAGCAACCGCTAGAAGAAATCAAGAAATAGGTAGCATGTTTTATTATGTTGGTAGGAACAATGGATAGGAAAGTACAATATGAGGATCCGTATGTTTCAATGTAAAGATATCATATAACATAGAAGTCCTATTATAGTCGATGAATCAACTTCGTACGACAAATTTGAAGAAGATTTGAGCTCGCATGCATAAGTTTTGCACTCACGTCTTTGACATTAAAACTGGATTTAAGAAATATCTTATTTACATATATTTTCCAAATTTAAGATAGACAAGTTGTTGTCTAAATTCTTCACTTTTCTATTTATTTACTTTTTTTATCGAAGAAATTTGGTTTGCACATATAAGGGTACTTGCAGAGGCTCATAAACATGGACAAAATGTAAAGCAATGAGAACAATTTATTTTCATAAACTACGAGACGAGAGCCATAAATTTTATTTTATTTTTCAAAATTGGAAAGTACAAGCTCTGTTCAGTGTGGGCAGTGGTAGGAAAGAACGGAGTTAGAAAGACCTCCAGTCTAGCCTGGGAGGCAACTTTGTTCTAAAAAAAATCTCAAAAATGAAAGCTATAATACCATAATGCGATGAAACACAACATCACTGGGCAGGGCAATGCATGGCGCAAGACCGCAGATTGAAAGTGAGGAAAAATAATAACAAAAAAAAATAGAGAAGGAAATGGAAAGGTTGATATCAAAATTTAGTGAATTTAGTTCAACCTTTATTTGACATATTCAAAATACACAAGTTATAACAAGAACTGTAATTTCTCTAATTATGCGAATACAGATTGATGTGACTCCATTTGCGCACATAAGGATTTGTCATGCAAAACCATATAAACACTCTTCACCTTCGTCAACTAAAATCTGACACAAAATGTTATCATAAGAAAGCCTTTGTAAAGAACAACATGAAGTATACAGAACCTACATTATATTCGTTGCTAATGATTCATCTTCTATTTCACATTTACACGTTTGATTTGTATATGAACCTTCCGAGACAGGCCATTGCATTGGGTAAAGTCATTTGAAAATAATTAATACCTTTAACAAAACTTTCAAACTCAAAACATAATGAAAATTATGCCCTGCAGACCCATGATTCGACCACAGATAAATGTTCTGTATATTCATCAGATTTGTATGTCACAGCACAACTGATGCTTTCCCTTATAGCAATTTCAATGGTAATGAACTTATCCATGAGACTATGGATGTTCTGAAGTGTAGGATTGAAAGTCTTTGCCTGGTTGAAGTCCTCATCCATGATTGTCCTGCACTCTTACCCACTCGTCTGCACCTCTCATGTCTCCAATCTCTGTGTAAAGGTTGGGCAAGCACCCATCCGAAAGACAATTGAACTCGTGCATCTCTAATTTTAGAGTTTTTACGAATTCTTTATGTTTATGTTTCAGTATCCTAGCCTCCTTCACGTCTTTATCGGTACGTGGCCGTCTGCTCTCATATTCTTTCAACTTCTCTTGAAGCGTGCTTCCAATTCTTTCAACATCTTGAATAGCCTTCACATTGTTTGAATGGCACTGCCAAAATGTTTCAGCCCACTCCATAAACTCACCGTACCTTTTTTGCACCAATGTGGAGGCCGTTTCAAATCGGATATTGAAACGATCCTGTAGATGTCTTGTTTCATTGATTAGCCTTCGCTCTTTCAAATCTTGGATGGATTTGAGATGGCATATATACTCTGTATCACAGATTTTTGTCTTTGCCTTGCGGAGTCTAACCCATCCGTGGTGGATTCTAACCAAGGCCTCAATTTGATTATCAAATACATTCATTGTTCTGTCTTCGTTGGCTCTCAATGATAGAAGGGCACTATCTCGCATTCTATGAATTTCAGCCTACCAAGCAAATGATGTCTTTAGAATTTTTGTTACATTGTCTCCCTCTTTGTGGTCGGTGTAAATGGAGGGCATCCCGCAATCAATTAGACTATAAAAATGTGTAAGTTTTGTCCTCATCATCTTGGTGTATAACTGATGCTTGGAGAACTGTTCGGCTAAAACAATGAACTTCCACTCAAAATCAACGACAAGATCAGAAAGAACAGAAGGTGGAAACTTCGCAGAATAGAATTTAAAGCCCCTTATTAACTTGTTCAACTTCGACAGTGAGCATGCCAGAAAGCGCTGACACTGCAGATGTGTATTCTGAAAATTGAGAAACTCCACAAAAACATTCCATGTTTCTCGGGCATTATTTGTAAGGATGTTTCTCTTGCACTGAATGACAGTGCACAGGGCATTGTTAATGGCATCACTGGTCTGAGAATCTATATTGGCCTTTTTAAAATTGGCTTCCAATCTCTAGTTCTGAACATTTAATGTTGCAATTGTAGTCTTCAATTTATCAAGCTCCTCACGATGAATCCCTTCATTAGGAAGTCCATACGCTGCCTACAGTTGTTCTTGAAGCCTCTTATTCATAGCCTCCAATGCTGCAATCCTATCCTGTTCCCTTGATGCAAATGCGTGTGACATCTTTGTGACATTAACATCCAAACTACTTGCTTGTAGACCCAAAAATTCAGGTGACTTTCTCATAAGCAACTGTCCATAATATTTATCCTGAAATGAAATCATCGATGGCTTATTGGTATTGGGATACAATGACCAAATAGCAAGCACATCAAGGTCATCATCAAATGTGGAACCAAATACGAGGCTCTGTTCTTCATCTCACGAGAGGCTAGAGAGATCCAGATCCTACCTCCTCATGAGGCTATCAAATGCAATGGCAGACAAAATATCACAACCTTCCAAAAGAAGAATACCACTTTGTGATATAAATTCTCTCCCCTTTTCTGGAGTCATTGTTGCCATCAAATCTTGTACCCTTTTGAGTACCTCATCCTTTACTTGTGACTGCTCCTCTTCAGTCAAGGATTGAAAATTTAGGCCCCTGGTAGCAACTAGGCTGATGGCCTCTTGTTGGAGAACAAACTATTTGAACTCCTTTTTTATGAATTTATCATCACCAATCAAGTCCCTGCACACCTACAATCATATATCTTCAGTCAACCCTCCACCTAACTTGAAAGCAGGAAGTGTTCATTCATTGGACGGTGGCTCCAGTTCAATTGCTTTTACAAAGTCAAAGCATGTAGGAGGTGGAAGTGGTCGAATTGGGGTCTGAAATGCCTCATATGGTGTGTATGGGATTTTCTAATTAGGAGCTAGTGTAACTAGTGGTAGAATGGGGAAAGGCATATGCACAGTAGGAGATGGCCCTGAGCCTGGTGACGAAGTCTCCTCCACATGTGCAGATGAATTAGATGGACTGGGAGGTTCGAATGCAGGCCCAATTGGGGATCCAATCGAAGTAGGTGATGAGTCAGACTCTATTTTCATTTCTGCGGGCCTACACTCTTGACCCTCGGTGTTGATTTCATTGGGCAATGGCATGCTATCAACATCAATGTACAAGGTTGCAAGCATATTCATTTGTGTCTCAACATTACGAGAAAATTTGTAGTCAGGTTGATAGTTACCTTCTCTTTGCCTCCAGTGCTCTGATTGTTGTATCTTGTACCACCTCTCCCTTTGCCTGAGTACATCACCATACTCTGTACAATTACGTATCCAATCTTCTAGCTTGTCATATTGGTGAGTTTTACAGCCTGGGTATATTTCCTTTATGAATCCCTCTGGGTCATAAAATCTGTAATTCACATCGGTCATGTTATAGTCTTTCATTTTGGTAGGTAGCACCTCAAATCCCTTTCTTGATAGGAAGTGCAGAAGACCTTTAATGACCACCTGGGCAGGGAAGAAAGAACCTCTCTTTCTATTTCTCGCTCTTAGAGAATATATTTATGTAGATTCAAGCTGCCTCATGACTTCATAGAATGCAATTCTATCAATGACTGTGATCGGCAGTGCCTTAGGCGGCACTTGACTTCTGAATACTCTGATCATTGTATGGTCCTTGTAGTAAAACTATGACCCCCAATTGTGATTGATTCCTGTATCTGGGTTTAAATCCTTTGGTCTGAGGAATTGCTTCACTCTATCAGACAACCCCCACAAGACAGTTCCTTTCAAATAAGTCATCAGAGGCCTGACAAAATGATTCTCAAACAAAATATAGGACAATGCCCTATCATCCTTGTCCCAAATGTAAGTCCACTCTTGGACTGGGGCCATCTCTCCATCAACAGTGGCTTTGACTCTCAGGTTTGGATCCCAAATGTTGAGTCCGCTCCATAGAATCATGTGCATTAAGATGGAGTTGAACCTGAAGTTACTACTCTTCCCCTGCTTTATACTAATCAAGGCCTTATGGATGTCATCCGCTAATGTTCCCACGTAATCAAAACATCTGTGGGCTTCATTTCCCTGTATATCCAAGCACATGAGCAACATCCAATTGGGGATATTAAATGTTGCATCCTCACCACGCCATTGACATAAAGCGTAGTATGTATCTTTCACGTATGGAGCAAAGAAATCTACATGATACAGAGGGTTTTCAGTGGGACTCAATGCTTTCTCTGCTGTAGTCAACTACCCTGGCCTATGAAGAGAAATCTTGCTTCTATAAAGATTATTTAACTTTTCAAATTCATGGTCCATAATATTTATATCAAGTGGCCACTAGTCCTTGTTTGTGTCTAGCATGTATGTCTCCTCTATACTTTGTCTCATTATCTTGATAATTTCCTTGTTATCATGGGCCAGTACTTGTCTTGTGTTAGGGACGTACCTATTTGCAATTTGTTGTATCAAATCCGCATTAACAAAAACATTTGGGACAATGATCCTAGCTAAATTGGAATCCCATATGTTCCTGACAGGTTTTGCCTCCTTTCTCTTATTGTAATTTCTTCTCCACAAGGCAAACCCTGTAACGCCAGGTCCTAGAAAAGGGTCTCTGTATCCTGCGTGGGAGTCAATTAAGAAATCTTTGGGGTGAGTATTACAGGTTTCTCTTTTTGGGATTCCATGTGACCCTGGTAACTGTCTTGTTATCTCATCAGGATATGAATTCGCATCACAAGGTCCTTCCTTCCGCTTCATGATTACAATTATTCGGCATGGTCGACAGGAAGGTTAGGGCTTTAAAATCAAAGCTTTCCCTGAGCTCACTATTGTAATCTGTTATGATACATGGCCTCTGAAGAATTCAGTAATAGCGAACAATGCACTTGAAATATTCATTGAAATTGTTTATAGAACTTGATAATGCAGAGTGATTTGTGCAATTTGCAGGAGGAAAAGTAGAAAACAAAATAAAAATGGGAATAAAGTGCAGAGACTTACTATTAAAGAGCGCAGAAGAACACCTTTACCGGTGAATTCTGGTGCAATGACCCAAACGAGATCTCAACCACACCTGCGTGCTTAGGCAAGCCAATGAGCCGTTACGAATTGAATTTGAAACCTGGGAAATGCGTAAATCACGGCGGGCGGAAAGGCAATAGGTATTAAGCTATCTTAAGATGTTTGATGGTTGAACAATGGTACAAATTTGACGGCCCGTTAAATCTTCGCAAGCCATTGTATTTCTTTTGAACTATTTGTGCACATCTGCCTTAATCGCGTAAAGGCGACGGCATGGCGGCCATTGATGTTGGTTGAGATGGTCTGCAAGGGACCCACTTGTGGACGAACTTGTGGCGGGATGCGGTGTATACACGCGGCCCAATACGAAGGGACAGTGGCTAAGTTCATCCTTTAGTTTTAGATTTCTATTAGTATTATATTTAGATTTGGATTTAGAGCTCTGTAAGATTTAGATTTATATTTCTCGCACATTTATATTTTATTATTATTTCATTTAATATTCAGTTTTAATATTTAGATTTAAATTTAAATATGGAGGGAAATGTGGCCATCGGCTTGTTTTGTTTTTTAATGATTAATATTTTATTTGTAAAAGACAAACGAATTTGCAAAAGATAGTGGATAAAATGAAGACATGCTCTTGGATTATAAAAGAGCGCCTCCTCATTTCATTTCTTATTTTGTTTCATTTGTTGTTCTGCAAAGGGAATAATTGGAGTGTTTTAGAGGACCCAACAGTAGATTCAATTTAGGAGCAAGTTCTTTGGAATAGAGATTTTGATTTTTTGTATTTTACCTTTCAATAGATTTAGTTGCATTTAAAATATATATATTTCAATTTGCACATGTCATTTTGATTTGTATATTCGATTCCAATTTAAATAAAATGATATACATTTAAAATATAGCTTGTATTACATTTCAATGTTTCATTTGCATTCAAAATCAAACATGCAAATTAAATCAATAGCATGGTTGAATTGCATGTTTCATTTTGAATTAGAAATTATATCATGTTTTGAAACCTGACTTTTAGTTAATTTAAATATAAAAAAAAAAGTCGACAACTAATATATATTATTCCAATGTAATTAACATGTAAAGTTTGAAATGGCAATGCAAAATGGTTATTTTGATTAATTGTATAAAGTAATGTTTCTTTTAAAGTTTGCAGGACAGCAGCCCACGTACATCTGCATCTGACACATAGTTGAACAACATTTTTACGAGCCTGTGTAGGGGAGAGGGACGAATACTCGTGAGGGCTAACTCTGTCAACATGTAGCCATTGCATGGAATATTGTAAGGCCTTCATTTTTTTTTTGAAATGTAAATTGGACAGTTAACGACCTATAACTATGGGTTAAAGTCATGACTCATCATGCAACTCGTTAAAATATCACGCCTAGTTAAACATGTACAAAAAACTAGCTTTTTAAAGATTCAACCAAAAACTTAATCTAAAAATCATTACTACTAGCTTATATATATATATATATATATATATATATATATATATATATATATATATATATATATATATATATATATATATATATATATATATATATATATATATATATATATATATATATATATATATATATATATATATATATAAAATACGCTGCGCTAATTTTTTCGAAGGCGCCTATTTTCTTTAAATTGCAACCTGCAAAAGGCACCTCGACAAGGATTACTCTCGGCGTATTATATATATAACCTAGTAATAGTCCCAACGCAACACAGTAGAAATATATGATTTCTAATGTTTTGGAATATTGCTAAAAAACAAAATCAAATCAAATTATTGTGGCATCAATTAGGTTTTATGTTCTAAAATTAATAAAATAGTATATATGTAGTTAGGGTTAGGGTCAGGGTTAGGGATAGGGTGAGAGTTAGGGTTAGGATTAGGGACAAGGTGAGAGTTAGGGTTAGTAGGACATTTTACATTATGAGTTAGGGTTCATATAAGACTTACAGTTATGGTTAGCAAGATATTTTACCTTATGAGTTATGGTTCAAGTAAGAGTTATAGTTAGGGTTAGGGATATGGTGAGAGTTAGGATTAGTAGGATATTTTACCTTATGAGTTACCATTTGAGTAAGAGTTATAGTTAAGGTTAGGGTTAGGGATAGGGTGAGAGTTAGGGTTAGTGGGATATTTTATGTTATGATTAGGGTTCATGTAAGAGTTACAATTAGGATTGGGGTTAGGGATAGGGTGAGAGTTAGGGTCAGGGATAGGGTGAGAGTTAGGGTTAGTAGGACATTTTACCTAAAATATAATTAGGGATAGGGTGAGATTTAGGGTTACTAAGACATGTTACATTATGAGTTAGGGTTCAAGTAAGACTTATAGTTAGGGTTGGGTTAGGGATAGGGATAGGGTGAGAGTTATTGTTAGTAGGATATTTTACCTTATGAGTTAGGGTTTGAGTAAGAGTTACATTTAGGATTAGGGTTAGGAATAGGGTTAGGATTATTGTTGGGGTTAGGGTTAGGTTCAGGGATAGGGTTAGAGTTTGGGTTAGCAAGATATTTTGCCTTATGAGTTAGGGTTTGAATAAGAGTTACATTTAGGGTTAGGGTTAGGAATAGGGTGAGATTTAGGGTTAGTAAGGTATTTTTCCGTATGATTTGGGGTTTGAGTATGAGTTACAATTAATGTTAGGGTTAGGGTTGGGGAGAGGGTGAGAGTTAGGTTTAGTAAGAAATTTTACTTTGTGAGTCAGGGTTTAGGTAAGAGTTACATTTAGGGTTAGGTTAGGGATAGGTTGAGATTAAGGATGTGGTTAGCGATATGATGTTAGGTTTACAGTTATGATTACTATCATATTTAGTGTAACATTAAGGTTTAAGAGTATAGTATAGGGTTAGGGTTAGGGTTAGGGTTATTAATACAACGAGGCTTAATCATGGTTAATGATGTAATGCAGAGTGTTGAGTTTGGATTAGTATTAGGGTAAAGTGCTTGTCAAATAGCTGCAAGGTCATAATAACATTCACATGACAAAATGTACATGCTAGGCGTACACATTATAGATAATTTTAGCATGCTACAAATCAAAAGAGAAAAATTCCTCCATTTTCTAACGATGATTAATACGATTACAATATACGGTAAACTAGCAAATAGACAATAATTTTAAATCAAAATAAAAATCAAAACCTCATATAGTTTAGTATATTAAAGTTGATGCACAAAATCAGAGAATCGTATTTCCTTGAGACTTAAATCTTATTATATGTATTTGTGTTTACAGTTTACATAGTGTGTGAATATGACAATCGTGTCCACTCTCCTTGTAAATTAAAACTATTATTTTAAATAAAAAATGTATAATATAATATGAAGACAAATGGCAAGGTTGAAATTATAGGGCCGAAATAATAGGAAGACAAATGGTAATGCCAACATAATATGAAGACAAATGGCAATGCCAAAATAATATGAAGACAAATGGCAAGGCCGAAATAATAGGGTCCGAAATAATAGGACCCGAATAAACAGGGGTGCGACATGGATGAACAATAAGTTAAAATAAATAAATAAAAAATTAAAAAATTAGTGTGTTATATGTTTTTTTTGGAATTTGGAGATGCAAAAGGAATTGGAAAAGACACCTTTTGGGGAATATGAAGAGACCCTCTCATATTATTAAAGAGCGTCTCAATTTAATAATTTTAGTTTAGTTTGTTTTTAGATTTAAAGGTGATCAAGCAAGTAATTAACCAAATATAAAGGTGATCATTTTATTTTCTATTTCATACTTTATTTATTTTTTAATATAGTTTTAGTTTAACATTTAAATTTAATTTTAGTTTTAGCTTTATATTTAGAATTAGAATTAGAGTTAGAGTAAGTTTTGGTTTTAGTTAGATTTAGATTTATATTTCTCTTAGATTTAGATATTAATCATTAATTGATTTAATATTTAGTTTGAATATTTAGATTTAAATTTAAATACGAAGGGCAATGCTGCCATCAGGTTTTTAATGTTTTTTTAATGTTGAAAATGGTTTAATTTGGAATTTGAAAAGATAAATGAATTGCAAAAGATGTATTGGAGAATATGAAGAGATGCTCTTAGATTATAAAAGAGCGTCTCCTCATATCATTTTTTATTTTATTTCATTTGTCATTTTCTAGAGTTTTAAGAATTGGAGAGTTTTAGATGAGCCAAGACTAGATTCAATTTTGGTGCAACAAGTGAGATTTTCATTTTGCAAATATTTTACTTATCCATAAATTTAGTTTCTTTAAAAATATTTAGATTTCAATTTGCACGTTTCATTTTGATTTGTATGTTTCATTTCATTAAAAATAAATTGATTTGTATTTAAAATATAGCTTGATTTAGATTTGCATGTTTGATTTGCATACAAAATCAAAGATGCAAATTAAATCAATAAAATATTTGATTTGCATGTTTCATTTTGAATTGCACGTTTCATTTTGATATGCATGTTTCATTTAGATTTGTATTTTAAATAGTTTGCATTGTACATTTAGATCTGTATTTTAAATAGTTTGCATTTTAGATCCATGTTTGGATTAGTATAAGGGTTAAAATATTGGTTAAGGTTAGTATGACAAATAGGGGCAGTTTAAGGTTATGCACAAAGTTATGATTTATGGTTTATAGTGACGGTTAAATCATAAGTAGTTTTGGGTATACAAATAGTATTAGGGTTTTCGTGAGAGTAAGATTATGGGCTTGGTTAGCGATGGGATCTAGGTTATAGAGTTATGATTAAAGTATCATACTTGGAAATACATTTTTGGATGTTCTTTAGAGTTTAATATGATAATTATCATTACTATCTTATTTAACGTTAGCATTTAACGTATTGTAAATGGTAGGGACATGGTAACAACTAACTTGAATAATTACCGTATATAAGTAATTATAATGTTAACGATAACATATTAGAGTTAGGATTAGGGTTATGATTTGGGATAAGATTCTATGTTTACAATTACGATCAGTATCGTATTAGAGTTAGGACAAGGGTTATGATTGGGGATAAGATTCTATGTTTACAGTTAGGATTAGTATCGTATCAAAGGTTACTATAAGCATCACATTGACCATTTTACTTATGGTAATCAAGAGGGTTATGGTTACAATTAGGTTTTAATTTTAACCTTGGGAGTACTATTAATTTCAAACTTACACTTGTCACATTAAAAGCAAAGATTAGGGTAAGGGGTTAGGGTTAGCATTACAGTTAGTAATATGGTGAAGATTACTAATATTTACGGTTCCATTTAGGGTATTGTACATGTAGGGTTAGGGTTAGGACCAATTTAAGGTTGTGTGTAGTGTTACGATGTACGATACATTGTTAGGCTTACATCATATGTAGTGTGACGTATGGTTAGTGATACGATATAGGTTTTAGAGTTAGGATCAAAGTATCATATTTGGGAATATATTTTTTGATGTTGTTTATAGTTTAACATGAAAATTATCATTAGTATCACATAGAGCATTACCATTTAAGGAAGGGTCAATGGTAGGGACATGGTAACAACTAACTTGAACGGTTAGCATATTACTATAACTATAATCATAATGATAATATATTACAGTGAGGGTTAAGGTTACGATAATTATTGTTGTTAATTTCACATTGTTCTATGGATTAAGATATAGTTTTATTTAAATAGTTTTTATTTCATATTTACTTTTAATAGTTTATTTTATATAGTTAAAGGTTTTGGTACAATTGTTTAACATTGATTAGGATTATGTTAGAGCTAGGATTAGAAATATAGATTTCGACAAAACATGTTGCCAAATATTGCTAGTATAGGGGTAATGATAGCCAAAAATATTTATTTATTTATTTATAGGGGCAATGACAGGCAAAAGCATCAAAGAGGAAAGAAATGGGTTTTAGATCCAAATTATCTAAGAAATGCATGATATCCTACAAGTTACCCTCATCTGGAATATGATAACTAGCTTATATATATTTATATATATAATATGTCGAGAGTAATCCTTCTCGAGGCGCCTATTACAGTTTGCAATTGAAAAAAAATAGGCGCCTTGAGAAGGATTACTCTCAGCATATTATATATATAAATATATATAAGCTAGTAGTAGTCGCAGTGCAACATAGTAGACATTTATGAATAAGATGTCCTCTATAATTAATTTCTCCCATTTATTCGGCACATCCATTAAAGGAATAAATATTAGAAATACAGAGTTGAACAAAACATGTTGCAAAATGTTGCAAGTATAGGGGTAATCATGATGGGAATAGCCAAAACTATTTATTTATTATCTTATTCATGAAACTTATATAGATAAAAAGGGAAATATAAGTCCCAATACAACTATTCAGATAATTACAAAGGTTGAAAGCAAAGATTAAATCAATAACATTTCTCCATAATGATGCAAGTACATCACATATTCTTCAACAATAAAGTTAGTATTGCGGCCCTTATTTGTACAATGATCACGATAGACTTCTTTTATCATTGATGGAAATGCATCCACTTTTGCCGATGTCTCACGTAGAACTTTTGCAACATTTTCCATCTGCATAGTCAACTGATAACGTTGCGTGCTCCACAGCTTTGATTATAGTTGCACACGAGTCTACAATGATTCGTGTACACTTGTCAAATTCAATCTCAAAGACATCATTCGAGGCCACCAAAACAGAGGGGCTTGTAACCATGATGTTCAACTCTCTATCAGAGGTAGCCATAGGTGGAATGGTAAACATCAATATATAAAATTAATCAGAATAACCATTTTGCATTGTCATTTTAAACTTTACATGTTACTTATATAGTGGAATAATATATATTATGTTGTGGATTTTTTTATATGTAAATTAACAAAAAGTCATGTTTGTAAACATGATATAATTTATATTATTCTTAATGTTAAATGTTAGCAATAATTCAAATATTTAAATAATTAAGAAATCTAATGTATGCTTAATCTAATTTTAAAATTTAAGAATTGTATTTAAAGAATATTAAATACAATTCTTAAAACAATATTAATCTAAAAATAATACCAATCTAAAAACACTATAAAACTAATATAAAACTATATAAAAAATTTATTTTTTATATAGTTTTATATAGTTTGATATTAGATCTAAAATAATCTAATATCAAACTATATAAAATTAATCTAAAAAAAGCTATATAATATCAGATCTAATAAAATAGATCTGATATCAAATATTATATCTAATATTTGATATCCGATATTAGATCTAATATCAAACAATATTTAATATTGCATTTTATATATAGTTTGATATTAGATCTAATATCAAACTATATAAAACAATATTAAAATAGATTACTATCAAAATATATAAAATAACATTAAATTAAATGCAATATAAAACTAAATCTATTTACCTGTTTCAAATTGATGAAAGTTGCCTGCAAATCAGCTCTCTACAATGCAATCCAGCTGTCTGTAATGCAATCCTCCTCTGTGCTATTCACAAATTTCTCTCTTAGAAATTCTCTCTCTGCAATGCAATCCTCCTCTCTGCTATTCAGAAATTTCCCTCTCAGAAATCCTCAGTAATTTCTATTTGATTTACCTGTCTCAACTCTCTGAAAACCTGAAATCTTAGAACTCTCCAACTTCTCAAATCTCACAACTCTCAAATTGCGTGTACCTGCAACCAAAAAAATAGCTTGAGAAATGAAGAGCACTCTTTTATAAATGAAGAGTGTCTCTTCATTTCTCAAACATTTTGTAATCCAAAATTCATTTGGCATTCTCGTAAAAAAATGTTGGAATGAATTTTTTTTTTTAAATTATTTTTTGCAAAAAAATTTTGGTTCGACACTTGGCACGTCTGTAACGTTACGCACTCCTAGTGCAGTGCGTACATTACTGCACTAGCACCCATGCTGTGCAGTGCACGGGCACCAAGTGCACCACACCTGTGTTGTCCAATGCACATGGCCACTCCAAAATGCAACATCTGATATTGATTTTTTCAGTTTTGATTTTTTTGTTTATGAAATTTGATATTTTCGGTTTTGATTTTTTATTTTTTCATTTATGAATATTTCGTTTATGATTTTTTATTTTTTATTTTTACATTTTTTCATTTTTATTTTTGATTATTTCAGTTTTTGATTCGTAACTGATTTTAAATCCTTTTTTAATTATATAATTTTTGTAAAAACTATTATTTTTAGGGAGCTATTATTTCAACCACCTATATTTTTGGTGAGCTATATTTTGAGGTTTATGCTATTGTTACAATTAAGGTTAGTGTTAGCATTATGGTTAGGTTCAATGTTTTATATATATTTATTGTTAATGCTATTATTAAGTATTTGAGTAATAGAAAATTGTGACAACAAGGGTTGGTTAGTAATAGTGCTATTGTTACACATAAAGTTAGTGCTAGGGGAACTGTTAGGTTCCATTGAAGAAGTTTGTTAGGGTTCATGTTATTATTATGGTTAAGGTTATTGTTAGGGTTAGTGCTCATATTAGGATAAGGTTAGTGGTATTGTTACAGTTAAGGTTAATGTTAGGATAATAGTTAGGCTATATTTGTATGTGGTTTAGGGGTATCGTGACACGTAAACCACATACAAATAAATTTAAGAACCATAAGAAAGTTTAAATAATGATGTAATCATGTTAGATTGAGCATATGTGATTTAACTTGTATAGGTTAATGATATAATAATTGAAGATAATTATGACATAAGGTAGGAGAAGAAATAATTCTTTATTTTATAATAGGAAGTTTGAAATACATCATAAGAGTACATTAATTTTTAAGACATCTAAGTCTGATTTCTTCTACTTTTCTCTTTGAAAGTTGTTTCCCACTTTTCATTTTTTCATAGTGGTCATATGTGAAGGGTGGCATTATTCTCAAGCCTTCTAGAGACTTTACACGAGATACTGCATCAAATGTCAATCCTGCTCTTTCTCTCAGACCTATATCAATCGTGGCTTTTGAAAGAGTTAGTCCTTGAGATTTGTGAATTGTCAATGCCCATGCTAACCTTAACGGTAATTGGAAGGTCCCACCTCTTTGTAATGGTGGTACTGGTACTATTTTTGGATGGTGGTCATCATATGGTATTCCAAAGTAATTATCAAATTCAACTGTGACATATGCTGGAGGTTCAGGTGGACCAATTCTGGGTTTGTAGACATATTTCTAATATATCCCAATGCTCCATTGACAAGACCAGCTTCTATCCATAGATTTGTAGTCAACATTACCCTTGAATTGGTACTGAACAATAACTCTGTATCAAGTTCTTCAGCTAACCAATCTTCATTTGTATTACCATTCCTTGACTTAGTTGCAAGGCTACGTGCAACAGGATGTCTTAAAGAATACAACATCCTCATGTTATGGTTACGAACATTGTCATTTTTAGAGAACAAATGCAGTGTCTTATCAAACTCATCATTGCTTGCAGCATCTAACGTTACAGGAGTTCTTGTCATAAGCAAGTTCCAATCATCTATTTTTGGATTTGCATCTCTCAGATTTGTGAGAAGATGACAAAATCTTTGTTGGTGGACGTTTTGTCCATCTTGCCTGAATACTTGATCTAGTGTAACCACTGTCTTGAATTCATGCCATAGTAACTTTGCCCATTTGTTGCTGTCATAGGTAGGTCTATCATTGACAGGAGGTAACTATCCCAAATCACCAACCAAAATAATAGATACACCTGAAATAGAGTTGGATAAAATTAAATTTAGAGCATTTAGTAATATCATAACATGATATTATATATAAATATTAAAAGACATTAATAGCATGATAAAGAATAAGGAAAGGTATACCTCCAAAGGTAATGTCAGCGCTTTGTGGGAAGGCTTGTCTGAGTTGAGAATCAATATTTTCCAGCAAGTTCTGACCAATGAAGCTCATTTCATCAATCAAAATATATTTGACATGTTCCATTTCTTCTTGAAAACTTGTAAGCCTTGTGCCTTGTAGCTGCGCAAAATTTGTAATGGGTATTCGCAACTTTGAATGAATGGTACATGCTCCTATATTGAAAGCTGCAACTCCAGTTGGTGCAAGTAATAGAAGTGGAGAAGTATTTGGCATCGCTGCCATTTGGAGAGATTGATTGATGGCACCAATTAGATAAGACTTTCCCGTTCCTGTTGTTCCTTGAATTATCATAAATAAAGGAATTCCCACTTGATTGCTATGGTAGTGTGTCATAATAATGTCAATTGCCTTTTGTTGCTTCTGACTGAGAAACCTAGGAAAAACTCTGACAATTGCTGATGTTTTTCGTGGCCCCCATTTATTTTCTCCTCTTCTTCTAGGATTGTATATCTAGGACCTTGTTGCATCAATCAATGTGATACCTTCCATACAAAGTGGTCTTCTTTTGTAACCATGTACAAAAGATTTTGTGAGTTCTTCCTCATTTTCCTCATTATTGATTAGTACAGGTTTGAAGACTTCACGTGAGACATTTAGATTAATAAACTTTCTGCTGCACTCCACCAATGGAAGTTCTAATAGCATATGACATGTCTCCTAAGCTCCAATATCTCTTTCTACAACTATTTCTCTTAGAAGTTTTCTATATGCTCGTACCGCTAAATCATCTAGGTTTTCAAGGTTTGAGAGATGCATCAACATTTCTTGATATGTTTCAGAGCTTCTCTCAGCTTTTGCTGCATACTTTGCAATGTATTTGATAACTACATGTCTTGAAAGAATAGGTTGCCAATCTACATTGGCCCTCCATAACTGTAATATGTATCAATTGTGTGAATTAACTCTATCATCATTTCTTGTGGGTTCAATTTTTTTCTCACCTGATTCTACATCCTCATATAACTTTGATCCTACCAAATGCAATTGCCAAGGTGCATTATACCTGAAATATTAGAAAATATGTATCTTGTTAGCTGAACTTGTTTAAATATTTGATATAGAAAATTTAGATAGAAAATTATTTGATGAAATAATTACTTGTAAACCATCAGTTAGGGATTTTTCTTGTAGGACACTAAATGCTTAATGAACCTGTGTTCCCCGAGGCTGATTCCCACAAGAGAAAGACCTAATTGCTGAGGATGGGATAAGATCCTCCTTTGTTTTTGAGCTCCACAGACTTAGGTAGCTATTACCTTTTAGTGATGACTGTTATTATAGTATTCTTTATGAGTGGACACTGACCAGCTTCTAGTTTTCTCAATGCATAGACTTATAGAACACTTTATATATGACTTTGATCATCTTAATGCAAACTATAACTAGATAAAGTGTGACTGTAAATGAAGCAATAATCAGTGCTTTAAGGATTCTCATCCTTCTTCCTTTTAAGGAGGGGTAACCTATTATGATTCTCTCTATATAGAATTAGGAAATATGAACTAGATGCCCTGAGGACAGTCCAATCTTTTAAGTGCAATGAATGTAAACATAAAAGGTATTTAATGGATGATGTAAAAGTTCAAACTTCCCCCTTTTTGGTAATGGAAGATACAACCTTTTGAGAAACATACATCAAGCCAGTGCCTAATCTTAAGGGCAACAAAGTCACAAATGCAAGCTATTAAGTAAATATAATCGAAATACAACAGTGTGCCTTACACACCCACTATAAGTCCAAATAGGTTGCCTTGCAAGCTATTATGTTAACTAAATATTGTTATCATCAGATATCCACACAAATGCATTTACTCTCCAAGATGAAATATAAGCACATTTAATTCTTTCCTTGAAAGAAGCTCATAAGATAGTCAAGAAAATTGCCTTACAACCGGTATATTTCAAATGCCTAACATGAAAAACATACTAGAGTAAAATACATAAGCAAAGAGACAACAACAATGTGCGGCAGAAGTTTCTGTGTATTTGTATTAAAACCAAAACTTGTCACTTACAATTACAATTCCATCACTCAGAAGACCAGACACAAAACTTGGTGATCTACTTCTAAGCAATCTCCTTCTATTTTCTATATCTCCCAATATCAATCAACAAAAAAAAACAAAAAAACTCCTCTTTACAAAAATTTTACTTTGCTTTAAAAGCCCCTTTTTTCAACCACCTTGGAATTCCCTCATTAATGGGAATGCAACAAGCTTCAGGTGGTTGGAAAACTTAACACTATTTAAAGCATAGAAAAGCAAGAAAATACAACACCCACTCCCAAGTGGTGAAGGAAAAAGAACACATCAGATCAAAGTACAACCTTGCTGCTCAAAAACTAACACTTTCAACTGCAAACATTTATAAAAGCTCCTCGGTTTCAATGAGAGATGGTGACTGCCATTTCTGGCTAACCTACACCATTTTTGAATGATAGCTATTTGTCCTTGTACTTCTTGGATCATGTGTCAGGTACATCAGATGTCCTTCTCAATCTTCCTCCAAAATGTCCAAATCAACTGTAGCAGATTTAGCCCTTTTGGGTTTTGTCTTTTCATCCCATGCAGCTACATCTTCCTCTTATGGCCAATTAAAATCTTGGACAAGTTGTAGTTGGGCTTTTTGTCTTTCCCATCTACTAGAACATGAACTTGAGGAGTATCATCCAGTACTACATAATCATTTTCTTTCTTCTCATGCTACAGCAACAGATCTTTGTATAATAGTTTCTCATTGAATATGACATCCCTGCTTCTTACAATTTTATGATTTTCAAAATCCCAAAGCCTATAACCAAATTCATCAATGCCATATCCAAAAAATACATATTTCTTTGACTTAGCTTCCAGCTTGGTTCTATTTTCAGAATCTATAAGTTCAAAAGCTTCACAACCAAAGGTTTTGAGAAAAGAATAACTCACCTTCTTACCACTCCATGCTTCCTCTGGAATACCACAGTCCAAAGGAGTAGAGGGGCCTCTATTGATTAAATAAACAGAAATGTTCACTACCTCTGCCCACATATTTTTAGGCAGCCTAGCATGCAACCTCATACTCCTTGCACGCTCCATTATTGTCCTATTCATGCGTTTAGCCACTCCATTTTCTTGTGGAGTCCTTGGTACAGTTTTCTGCCTACGAATACCATTAGAGGAACAATATTCTTCAAATTTTGTGCTGCAATACTCACCACCATTATCAGATCTGAGACATTTTAACTTTTTACCAGTCTCATTCTCAACCAAGCATTTCCATTTCTTAAAAGTTTGAAATACATCAGATTTTTGTCTAAGGAAATAAATCCATACTTTTCTTGTTGCATCATCTATAAATGTAACATAATACAGAGAGCCACCAAGGGAAGATGCCTGAGTTGGTGACCATACATTTGTATGCACAAGCTCTAATCTCTCATTTTTCTTTTCCTTCCCATTCTTCACAAAACTAACTCTCTTTTGTTTTCCATAAACAAAACTTTCACAGAAATCCATATTGACACATTTCAGACCAGGTAAACCTTTATTTGAATGAAGTTATTTCATACCTTTTTCACTCATGTGCTCGAGTCTGTTGTGCCACAGTGTTGTGTCAAAATCTACAGCAACGGTTTGATGTTCTTCCTACTCAACTACAACCATTGTTCCTGAACATTCATTATCTTCTAAAACAATTAAAGTAGAAGGAACAATATGACCTGTACAAAGATATAAGGTGCCTACTTTCACACCTTTTGCTACTACTAAGGAACCTTTTGAAACCTTCCAATTTTTATCATTAAAAGTAACTGTGCAACCCTCATCACCCAGTCGCCCTACTGAAATTAAATTCCTACTCAGCCTTGGAACATGTCTTACCTCTTGTAGTAGCCAATGATTCCCATTCTCCAACTTAATCTTAATTTTTCCCTTTCCAACAATCTGACAGGGTTCATTATCTCCCAAATAAACTAGCCCAAAATCCCCTTGGACATAATCAAGAAAGTAACCTCTATGGGGTGTAGCATGAAATGAAGCCCCAGAATCTAAAACCCATGAATCATCAACATTTTTTAAAGACAAAAGCAAAGCATCCTCTTCGGATTTGTTACTTACCACATTTGCCTCCTTGTTTCCATCATTTTTGTCTCCTTGATCTTTCTTGCGAGACCAACAATCATATGATTTAACTGTGACTATAAACCATACATCACAACTTTGTGCATAACCTTCAACTGACCCAATTTGTCATACTAACCTCAACCAATCTTTTAACCCTAATACTAATCCAAACTCAACACTCTGCATTCCATCATTAACCCATGATTAAGCCTCACCGTATTAGTAACCCTAACCCCATAACCTAATCTTAAACATTAATGTTACACTAAGTATGATACTAATCCTATTTGTAAACCTAACATCATATCCCTAACCACATCCTTAATCTCACCCTATCCTTAACCCTAACCCTGACTCATAAGGTAAAATATCCTACTAACCCTTACTCTCATCCTATCCCTAACCCTAACCCTAAATGTAACTCTTACTTAAACCCTAACTCATACGGTGAAATATCATGCTAACCCTAACTCTAATCCTATTCCTAACCCTAACCCCAACCCTAAGTATAATTCTTACTCAAACACTAACTCATAATGTAAAATGTCTAACTATGCCTAAATGTCACCCTATCCCTAACCCTTAGTGTAACTCTTATCCAAACCCTAATTATATTTAAGCTAAAATGTCCTACTAACCCTAACCCTAACCGTAACAGTAACTCTTAATTGAACACTAACTCATAATGTAAAATATCCTACTAACCCTAACTGTCACTCTTACTTGAACCCTAACTCATAACGTAAAATGTCCTGCTAACTCTACATCTTACCCTATTTCAAATTATTTTAATAATATATCTGAGAATTTATAATTTTTAACCATATATACTTTTTTTTTACAACATTAAACCTAATTGGCACCCCAAACATTTGATTTTATTATATTTTTTTGCCATATACATAAACATTGGAAATCGTAAATGTCTACTATGTTGCGCTGCGACTGCTACTAGGTTATATATATTAATATATCTAATACGCCGAGAGCAATCCTTGTCGAGTTGACTATTTTCTTTATATTGCAAGCCGTAATAGGCACCTTTAGAAGGATTACTCTCGGCTAATTAGATATATAAATATATATAAGCTACTATATATTTATGCCAAGGGACGTGGCTATACAATGGGAGCACAAATGGAAATACGAGCACGGAAATATGCCATAATAAATTCCTTATAAATAAAAACTATTCTTTATTAAAAAAAAAATTCATAATATAATGTGAAGACAAATAGCAAGGGCAAAATAATAGGAACACAAATGGAAAGGCCAAAATACTATGAGGACAAATGGCAAGGCTGAAATAATAGGGCCCGAACTAATAGGACTCGAAAAAAAAGGGGTGCCACATGGATGAAGAATAAGTTAAAAAATTAAATAAAAAATTAAAAAAAAATAGTTTATTTTATTTTTTTTCTTGTAATTCGGAGACCCAAAGGAATTAGGAAGCTTGTTTAAAGAGCAAGCAAGCAACCAAATATAAAGGTCATAATTTTATTTTCTATTTAATAATTTTTTTTTTTTTATATAATTATAGTTTTAGTTTTAGATTTAAATTCAAATTTAATTTCAGTTTTAGCTTAAGATTTAGTTAGATGTAGAATTATATTTCTCTTACATTTAGATTCTAATCATTTTTTTATTTAATAGTTAGATTTAAATTTAAATATGGAGGGCAATGCTGCCATCAGTTTTTTATGTTTTTTTAATGTTTAATATTTATTTAAAATTCGAAATGATAAAGGAATTGCAAAAGACATACTGGAGAATTAAAATTGTATTCTGAATATTTATATTTATATTTTGTTTCTTAAATGCTAGATTTTTTATACAATATTTTCTTTATATATTTATATTTTAGTAATTCACTGATTACATCATTGCGATAAATAATTTTTATCACGAACTAAATTTAAGATGGACTAAATTTAAGACAGACTAAATGTTAACTTACATTTTCGAATTACTATAACTAGCACCGACTTTATAGAAAATACTTGATGTTTTTGAATGCGGACTTGCACATTAAAAATCAAATCGAAAACCCATAAAACTTTCGTACCGGTTAGATGACCCGACATGTTACGGCACAGTTCTGCATCAAACAAAAGACCTAAAATGGCAGTAGAATAGGACTAGTTTATAGCTCTAGCTGAGAGCAAATTTATCATGTCCTTGCAACTCCATGCATAGAGAGCTATGAGTCGCTTTGTGAGGCCTCATTGTTGAGCAACCTTGCATGTAATGAGTCATATAAGTGTGGTGACTTTTACATCATACAAGGAAAATACCAAATATGTCATATTGAGTCAAAATTGGAAATATAAATATGATTCTTAATATATTTGAAGCATCATTTCTTTGTTTTTTAATGAATGAGTTTATTTTCATATTTATAGGATAAGAAACATATTTAGTAAGAGCCAAACAATATGAAATGACTAGACAAAAGTTTTATCTTCTTGAAAATAAGACGATTTGCCTTATAAATAAAGAAAGATTTGACTTGACTAAATTGAAGGAATAAAAATTCTGATATATATATATATATATATATATATATATATATATATATATATATATATATATATATATATATATATATATATATATATATATAACCATCTTTCTACCATTGTAGCCATAAACTAGCTTATATATATTTTTATATATAATACGCCGATCATAATCCTTCTTGAGATGCCTATCGCAGCTTGCAATTTAATGAAAATAGGTGCATCGACATCGATAAGCTAGTAGCAGTCGCAGTGCAACATTGTATACATTTACAATTTATAATGTTTATGTAAATGGCATAAAAATAAAATAAAATAAAATTATTGGGGCAGCAATTAGGTATAATGTTGTAAAATAAAAAAAAGTATATATATAGTTTAAAATTATAAATAAATTATAAATTATTAAAATAATTTGAAATCGGGTAAGAGAAAGAGTTAGTACAACATTTTACGTTATGATCAGGGTTTAGGTAACAGTTTCAGTTATGGTTAGGTTTAGGGATAGGGTGAGATTAAGGGTATCCAGGATATTTTACATTATGAGTCAGGGTTCCGGTTAGACTTACAATTAGGGTTAGAGATTGGGTCGAACTTAGGGTTAGCAGGATATTTTACCTTATGAGTTAGGGCTCAAGTAAGAGTTACAGTTAGGGTGACGGTTAGGGATAGGGTGAGAGTTAGTGTTCAATGGAGAGTTAATGTTAGGGTTAGGGTAAGGGATAGGGTGAGAGTTAGGGTTAGTAGGGTATTTTACCTTATGGGTTAGTTATGTTTAGAGTTAGGATTAGTATCATATTTAGTGTAACGTTAAGGTTTAAGATTAAGTTATGGTGTTAGGGTTAGGGTTAGTAATGTGGTGAGGATTAATCACGGGTTAATGATGGAATGCAGAGTGTTGAGTTTGGATTAGTATTAGGGTTAAAATATTGGTTAAGGTTAGTATGACAAATAGGGCCAGTTTAAGGTTATGCACAAAGTTATGATTTATGGTTTATAGTGACGATTAAATCATATGTAGTTTTGGGTAAACGAATAGTATTAGGGTTTTTGTGAGAGTAAGATTATGGGCTTAGTTAGCAATGGGATCTAGGTTATAGAGTTATGATTAAAGTATCATACTTGGCAATACATTTTTGGATGTTGTTTATAGTTTAATATGATAATTATCATTAGTATCTTATTTAACATATTGTAAACGGTAGTGCCATGGTAACAACTAACTTGAACAATTACCATAAATTAGTAATTATAATGTTAATGATAACATATTACAGTTAGTATTAGGGTTATGATTGGGGATACGATTCTATGTTTACAGTTAGGATCAGTATCGTATAAGAGTTGGGACAAGGGTTATGATTGAGGATAAGATTCTATGTTTATAGTTAGGATTAGTATCGTATCAAAGGTTACTATAAGCGTCACATTGACCATTTTACTTATGGTAATCAAGAGGGTTATGGTTACAATTAGGTTTTAATTTTAACCTTGGGAGTACTATTAATTTTAGACTTACACCTCTCACATTACAAGCAAAGATTAGGGCAAGGGGTTAGGGTTAGCATTACAGTTAGTAATATGGTGAATATTACTAATAGTTACGGTTCCATTTAGGGTATTGTACATGTAGGGTTAGTGTTAGGACCAATTTAAGGTTGTGTGTAGTGTTAGGATGTACGATACATTGGTAGGCTTACATCATATGTAGTGTGGCGTGCGGTATACGATTAGTAGTAGGGTTTGTACAAGAGTAAGATTATGGATGTAGTTAGTGATATGATATAGGTTTTAGAGTTAGGATCAAAGTATCATATTTGGGAATATATTATTTGATTTTTTTATAGTTTAACATGAAAATTATCATTAGTATGACATATATCCTTGCAATTTAAGGAAGGGTCAATGGTAGGGACATGGTAACAACTACCTTAAATGGTTAGCATATTACTAAAACTATAATGATAATGATAATATATTACAGTCAGGGTTAAAGTTGCGATAATTATTGTTGTTAATTTAACATTGTGCTATGGATTAAGATATAGTTTTATTTAAATAGTTTTTATTAAATATTTACTTTTAATACTTTATTTTTATATAGTTAAAGGTTTTGGTATAGTTGTTTAACATTGATTAGGATTAGGTTAGAAGTAGGAATGAATAAGATGTTCTCTATAATTAATTCCTCACATTTATTCGACATATCCATTGAAGGAATAAATATTAGAAATACAAATTTCAACAAAACATGTTGCAAAATGTTGCTAGTATAGGGGTATTATAGCCAAAAATATTTATTTACTTATTTATAGGGGCAATGATAGCCAAAACCATTTATCTATTATCTTATTCATAAAATGAGTATATAGATAAAAAGGGAAATAGAAGTCCCAATACAACTATTCAGATAATTATGAAGGTTGAAAGCCAATATTACAATGATCTAAATCAATAATATTTCTCCATAATGATGCAAGTACATCACATATTCTTAAACAATAAAGTTGGTATTGTCGCCATTTGTTGGAGATTTGCCACCAAGCCAGTGCTGACTGTATGTTTGTCATTGCTGACAACATATGGTAAGTAGCATGCGTGGAAGACTTATGCAATGAGCTTAGAGTATATGTAGCATGGACATGTTATCAACATGATATCATGGATGCAAAGGTTAAGTTTGTGTACAGATAGAGTTGTAGCAGCTTCTCTCAACAATGTTCCTGACAGAGTCACAGGGCGTGTTCTTTGTGCAGTTCTCTGTATAGTTGTCATGGAGCCTTGCGCCCCTGGATATGTGAAGCAGACATGTTAGTCATCTTACATTCATGAGCGCATAGTCTTTTGTGTAGTACAAGTGTAGTTGTTCACTTGATATTCAGCAGTTTCAGTTTACTATGTTTATTATGTGGAGCCGACAGAGATTTTATTGGTTCTTGAGTTGCGCCTATCAGTTGGGTATGCGCCCTTGGATTTATGATTGGATAAGAGACAAGGAAGTTTGGTTAAGAGTGCATGAAGTAATTCATCTTGGAGAGTAAGTTACAGTTACTGAAAAATAAAATTTCAGCCCGAAAATTGTCAAATGAATTAACAATTTATAAAAATTAACATTTTTGAAGTTGTTTGCTAAAAAATGGAAACAACCAAAATACTTCATTTTTGTCACAAAGAATTGAATTG
Source organism: Chamaecyparis obtusa (assembly GCA_027943335.1). Classification (NCBI taxonomy): domain Eukaryota; kingdom Viridiplantae; phylum Streptophyta; class Pinopsida; order Cupressales; family Cupressaceae; genus Chamaecyparis; species Chamaecyparis obtusa. The sequence continues at coordinate 121,840 of BSBK01012290.1, read as the reverse complement.
TTATTTGATATGAAATATTCCAACAAATCTACAAATTTTCCAAAATAGAAACATCAAAATATTACATTCCTGGCCTACGATTTAAATGAATTTGAATGTGAAGTATTTCAACAAATCTTTATTTTTCTTTTCTCAAATTTTAGATAATTGTTAATTGTGAATTTGTCTTGATATGGTTAATGGAATTTATGAGATAATTTATATCCAAAAATCATTAGAAGATGTTTCTTGTTCAGTATAATTAACATATTAAATTATAGGAAACATCTATAATATTTTGGTAACTTTGCATGTAATTTGGTTGCATGAGCTTTTTCCTTGTAAGTAAGATTGTTGCAATGAAATTTACTCTCCAAACATTAATACCTATAAATGTTCCATATTAATGATGTTATGCTTACCTTCCTAATATTAGGCTCCCAACAATCAAAATGAAATTATTGGTGTTTTCCTCATCACAATTAATTCTTTATGTGACATACAATTTGATAGGAGAAAATCAAATCTCCTATCAGCTAACTGTTGCAAGCACAAAAGCATGCGACTGCTAGTTCATAGGTGTGGGAGTGTTATCCCCAAATCTAAGCATTCCTCCTCTCTAGCTATCTGCATGAACAAATCTATCTTTATCACCTGTCATGTGATGTGAGCAACCTGTTGACACTTCACTCCTCAGTACATAAGTCTTGTAAAATATTCATAAAATTGAAGTGTACATATATGTTCAAAAATATTGATCAAATTTTGATAAAAAAAACCCATAAAAAAAATCCTAAAAAAATATAATGTTTTCCCTCATTAACCAGGAGCCCTGGCGAAGAGTATAAAACTAAGAAAAACCCTAAGTATTTGTCACTTTTTTTAATCTATTTGAGCGTTACTTTTCCCTATCACTTAATTTCTTAAAAGGCATGTGCTCTTTTTTTATCACCACGCGGAGGTCATCTCTTGGCTTTAATTTTCCTAAGTCTAAAGGCCTGGTGATATTAATATTTCCCAAGTCCCGTGTTAATGGTTATCTCAGTATGAAATTGAACGCTAACGGTTTATCGTATGTTCACATGGGCCTTTTTTAAGTTATGCGAACACGCGACAAACCGCCAACCTTACAATAAAGCTTAATGCAGAAAAGGGTGGGGCCGCTGACATATCTGCGCACGTGTTGATCACTCATTAGTTATATTTTGCTGACATGGATAATAGTGTTAGGTTTTCTGCTCACATCGAGATAATATTTTTTATATCCACCCGCCGGTTTGTTGATGTGGTAGTTTCTAGTTTGATAGTCATCAGTGGGACCATTGTCAGAGGGATATTGAGAGGTGGAAGTAATGAGGAGAAGATCGAACGGTTGTCGTATGATCTCATAGAATCTTTCAGGCTTGTGCGATCATGCGACTAGCCGTCGATTTTGTTTTTTTTGAAGCGTAGAAGGGTGGGGCCATTGCCAGATGTATGTATATATTTTTTTCTGATTGGTTGAGGGTATTTGGTGATGTGGAAGATGTCAGTAATAGCAGCGATCGGTAAGGAAAAAGGAAAACTTACATAACAGCTTGCCAGGTTTTGCAGACGTGGATTCTCCTTCTTGGAAAAGGTATAGTGGGATAGATGGCTTAAGAAAATAAACAACTAAGGTGAATGCTAACGGTTTGTTGTGTGATTGCATGGGCTTCTTTCATATTATGTGATCATGAGACTAACCATTTGTTTTAACATTAAAAGCTAAAGAGGACTAGTGTCAGATAAATGGACTAATATGACGGCTTCTCGTATGTTCGCATACACTTTTTCCAAGCTATGCGATCATGCGACAAACCGTTTGATTATTTGCTTCTGGAGATCGACGGTCAAAATTTAAACTAGAATAAAGTGGATGTAGAGTTCTAATGAGTGACAATACAATCTCTCAGAAAATTAATGGAAAAATCATGCAAGGTAAATTGCTGAAGCAATTGGTGATAATTGCTAATATATCAAAAAGCCAAAACCTATGCTTTCGGGAAAGCCAGAAAGATAACATTTTGCAGAAGGGTTGAGCGAAAGGAGTTACAGAGACCGATTGCCATTTTCTGAAGATTGTGAAGAAAAGGTTTGTTTTCCTGCACATACTTTTTTTTGTGGAGAAAACATAAATTTTCTATTGTGTTTATTTTGCACCAATTACACAAGCCCTAGAAATGCCATCCAGGAAAGAATTGTCTGGTGAAACCGATTACCTTAAGAGGGGTCTGCATGAAGACCTATTACAACTTTTACCTACCTCGACTACAAGTTTAGTAAAGGTAAAGAAATTAACACCAAAGCAGCCTACGGTAAAAGTAGCAGATGGATTGTATGACATAGGCAATTATATTAGGGATGCTAGGATTGGTTTTCCTAATGCAAGTGGTGTCTCTCATTTGACTGGATTTACATTATTCACAGCAGGGTTCAGCTAGAGAAACACCCCTATTCCCACTTGTAATATATGGGAGAATGATTTAGGCAAGCTTGTGGTGCCCGATGTCTTCTTAGATGCAGACTTAATGGTTCAAATTGCAAAGAATTATGACCCTATTAGTAGGGAGATCAGGGGTATTAGGGGACAATGGTTACTATCAGTCTCTGCTGAAGAAATCAGGTTGGTTTTTAAATTAAGTGAACCCTCAAACAACCTGGAACCAATTGACTTTGAAGAATTAAGGCAGATATATGATGCACAGAAGCACCTTCTTAGAAATGGCATTGTAAAGGCATTTTGCACTGAGGTTGGAAAGATGATTGTCATAGGACCACATCCGCAGGAACCCTTCAAAACATAATATTTTGATGTAAGGGCAAGAGGTGCATATTGGTCACTATGTCAGATTTTTGGAGAAGATGCCAATGAAAAAATGCCAGTACATCTAATGTACATGGTTGTCCAGATATTAAATACACATTTGTCAATTACATATGATTATGCCCCTTTCATTGCTGACCTGATCCACAATGGGCTAATAGGGATTCAAAACAGTAAAGTTGATAAACCCTTCTGCTGGTATTCTTTTATGATGTACATGTTTTTGTTCAAAGGTGCTAATTATTTTGCAGAGGAGATGCAATTAACAAAATGGAGATATGGAGAGGACATGCCAGTCCAGCTGTGGAACTCCAACATGACATGTGACTTAAAAGATAGTAGTTATATACAGTTTCACAAATATTTTGCAGTGAGATTGAGAGTATTATTTGTCGACGAGAACCGAAGGGTCCCAACTGCTTTAGCTAGACTGGTTAGGCCAGACCAATTTGCAAAAGACCTCAACATAGTACACAATTGGGGTGATTTTATTCTCTATACTTATTCAACTATTATTAGATTATATGGTTTCAAAGGGACTCCTTATATATTGCCCTATCAAGTTCCCCTCAGGGTTGGCATTGCAGAATTTTTTAGACAACTAGGGGATATTGAGAGAAACACTCTTACCGATAAGAGCAGAGGGACTTTGTTCCCAAACATTACGATTGCCCACCAGTTTGTGATTACTAAGGGTGGATGGGTTCACATGGACAAAATCCTAGAGCCATATCATTTAACAAGCACAATTGCCCAGACTGCAGATCCAGAGGGGTTCTACAATGATTTGTTCAAAAAGCATGCCAGATGTTATGCAATAAACCACATATTTAATTACCCTGAGGACATAATCAGAAATATACCGGGATTAGATGATCAAGCACTTAGAAAGGAAAAGTGGTTAGCATATAAGAAGATTCTTTCTTTTGTCCATCATTTTGATCCTGGATATGACCCCCTAAGCAGTATAAATCCTATGGGGAAAAAAATAGATACCCTAATGAATTGTTTTCAAGAAATTTATAAAACTCTAGAAGAGAAGAAGAAGAGAGCCATGGACAAAAACCCTAAGAAGGCTCAGTCATTTTTTAGCAAAGATGCATGTCCAAAGATGTTGCCTCCTGGCAAATATATGCTACAAAAAAGGGCTGGTTACAATGTCATAGTCCCTGAATCTGACATTAGGAAGCAACAAAAGATAAGAGAAGATGTCCCTTCTACATCAAGGGAGGCAGGGAAGCAAAAAGAGGTTGAGGAAATGATAGATACATGTCAAGAACAACCAGCTAAATAGATTCTTGTTTGTTCTCCTCCCACCAAGAAACAAAGGCTACAAGAAAGGCATTCGAATCCAGAAGAAGTATATTCTCCTTCACAATCACCCCTGAACATCAGAGATGATCAGGAGATCATGGAACAAGTATGGGAAATGGGAACTCAGGGCCAGATTTTCATGACTCATGAATAAATAAATGAAGGAATTCTAGAGCAAACAAAGGAACCTGAATTAGGGTTAACAGTGGAACAAATTGCAGAGACAGAGTTGGACCCTATTGTCAAGCAGGCATGTGATGAATTTCTGGCTGATGATGACTTTGTGAGAACCTGAGCTTTTCTACAATTTTTATGGAAATTGAACATGAATAAATTTGAGGAAACCTGTGAGAAGAAGCACAAGGAGAATCCTCTTAAGGATCTCAAGGTTATTGAGGATGAAATAAGAAAAGAGATGATAGAGAGTTTTGAAAAAACTACTCCAAAACAAGGGAGAGAATTGGTAAGAAATGCAGGAGTGCTCATCCTCCCTAAATGGGACATAGCTGATGTAGTGGTCCTCGATGCAGTTAGGAAACAAACTAAACCTGTGCACAAGACCAAAGAAGAAGTAGAACAGGCTGTAAAAGGAGTTGCTTTCAGTAATGACCATCAAGCATTGGTCATGTGGTCACTGAACAAGAATGAAAGGAACAAAGGAAAACAAATAATTAAGGATACTCTCACTGGAGGTCTCATAGTAAAGAGGGTTCTTGACACCTCAACAATTGAAATGTTGAGCATGGTAGTAGCCACTGCTCACCTTGTAGAGAATGTGGTTGAAAGAGAAGCAAAGGAGAAAGAAGAGCTTATGATAAAACTTCAGACAATGTTGAAGGCTTATGGGGAGTTGAAAGAAGGGATGTTTCAAAAGGATAAGATAATTGTAGACTTAAAAAGAAATTTAGGGGAAGAAAATCGAATCCAGGCACCACAGTTACAATTTTCTTCTTCTACTGTTCGACATTCTTCTTCAAGCCCCATTGTTGAATATCCCCTGTCTCCTCTTCTCCCATCTCAAAGTAACGAAGATATAGAATGGATGGAGAAATAGAAGTATGAGAAAAGAATGAAGGACACCATCGTACACTTTGCTACAAATGTAAAAGCCACAAAAGTTTATAAATATGTAGCACGGTTGTCTGACATTTTGCTTTCATTTGGGAAAGAGGCGGATACTGTGGGCCAAATTTTGGATACATGGGTACCTAGGGAGAATATTTTGAAGTATTTTCAGGATTCAATCAAAGATCATAGTACTGTGTATCATCAATTGGAAAGTACTTATAAATTTTTTGAATCCCTTATTGATATTGATGTAATCAAAGAGGGAATAGAGAGAAAAGCAGGGCTTTTAAGGGTAAGATATTTTTAGAATAATTTCAAAATATTCCTAGGTCTTCTCAAAGAAGATGGAACCATAAAAGAGAGGGACCAATGGTTAGAACAAATTGAGAATGGGGTGTCGGCCATGATGGATGGTGTTTTAGCTATAGAAGATACGCTTCCTTTCATACAGATGATTGAAATGTTGCAAGATGCCAGGATACATTTTACTAAAGTAATGACTGAAGTGCATGAATTGGTTAGTAGGTGGGACAAACTTTTGCCAACACGGAATGACATTTTGGCTTTTAATTGGCCAAGTGAAGATACCTTTGCAACCTGGAAAGCAACGTACCATTCAGAAGTTGGCGAAGAAGTCCAAGAAGAAGAAACATCCACTTAGGAGGCAACAGTTGTCAATGCCCCAACTCCCTAAAGCAAGCACGGACACTACACCTGGCAGAAGCTGAACTGCCTTTGGGAGTTGTTGCAAATTCTTCGTGCTCATAATAGCAAACCATTTTGAAATTTTGTAAGAAGAAAGTCTCTATTTTACTTTTCTGTCCTATATGACAACTATTTTCTTGTCTTCTTCAAAAAAGATCCGAAGCTTGTTTACAATCCTTTTACTAGAAATTTTCAAAATAGATCATTATAAGGGACCAGGAACTTGATCAATATGACTGATAAGTTTTCTGCAACATATATTTGGCAGGAGGCAACATCTTTCCAAGTGTAACTTTGCTTAATACTGATTTACCCTTTTCTGGTTTCTCATCCATGGCTTTCTTCTTCTTCCGATCTAGGGTTTTGTAAATTTCCTTAAAACAATCCATGAGAGTGTCTATCCTTTTCCCTATAGGGTTGATACTGCCTAGGGGATCATAACCTGGATCAAACTGCCTAACAAAATCCAAGGTCTTCTTATATAATAACCATTTTTCCCTTCTGATAAAATGATCATCTAGTCCTCCAACATTTCTCACAATATCCTCAGGGAAGTTGAAAATGTGGTTTATTTGGGAGCATCTGACCCTTTTCTTGAACATTTCATTATAACACCCCTTTGGGTCTGCTATCCGGACAATTGTAGTGGTCATATGATATGGTTGGAGGAACTTGTCCATATGAACCCATCTACCCTTTGTAATTACAAACTAGTGGGTGATTGTAATATTTGGGAACAGAGTTCCTCTACCTTTGCCAGTGAGAGTTTTCTTCTCAATATCCCCCAGTTGTCTGAAGAATTCTGCAATACCAATCTTAAGGGGAACCTGATATGTTAGGATAAAGGGAGCCCCCCTAAAGCCATACAATCTAATAACAGTCGAATAAGGATAAAAGATGAAATCCCCCTAGTTATGTACTATTTTGAGGTCTTTGGTGAATTCCTGTGGCCGGACAAGTTCGGCTAGGGCCTTTGGGACTCGTGAGCTGTCATTTACAAACAATAGCCTCAGTCTTGCTGCAAAACATTTATCAAACTATATAAAACTACTGTCTTTGATGTCTAATGTCATAGTGAGGTTCCAGAGTTGGACTGACATGTCCTCACCATCCCTCTGCTTTGACAATTCCATCTCCGTTTCAAAATAACTAGCACCTTTAAATAAAAACATGTACATCATGAAGGAGTACCAGCAGAATGGATTATCATCTTTACTTCTTTGAATCCCCATGAGTCCATTATGAATCAAGTCAGCAATAAAAGGGGCATAATCAAAAGTAATTGATAAGTGTGGATGTAAGATCTGCACCATCATATACATCAAATGTAATGGCATTTTCTCTTCAGCATCTTCCCCAAAAAATCTGACACAGTGACCAATATGCACCTCTTCCTCTCACATCAAAATATTCTATTTTGAAGGGCTCCTTTGCACTTTGTCGCATGACAATCATCTTTCCAATCTCACCACAAAAATCCTTCACAGGACCATTTCTAAGACAATTCCTCTGTGCATTATATACTTCTTTTAATTCTTCAAAATTAATTGCTTCTATGTCGCTAGAGGGTTCAGTCAACCTAAAAAGTGTCCTGATCTCTTTAGCAGAAATTATCAACAGCAATTGTCCTCTACCATCCCTAATCTCCCTGGTAATAGGGTCATAATTCTTTGCAACCTGACTCATTAGGTCTGCATCTACGAAAAGGCCTGGCACGACAAGCTTACCTAAGTCCAATTGCCATATATTACTGCTAGGGATAGGGGCATTTCTCTGGCTAAATCCTACAGTGAATAATGTGAAACCAGTGAAATCAGACACCCCACTTCCACTAGGAATACCAATCTTAGCATCCCTAATATAATTTCCTATGTCATACAAGCTATCATCTACCTTTAGCATAGGTTCCTTTGGTGTTAATTGTCTAGCCTTTACTAAGTCAGTCATTGAACTGGGCAATAATTGCAATAAATCCTCATGTAGACCCCTCTTACTATACTCAGTTTCACCAGACAATTCCTTTGTGGGGGGCATTTTAGAGCTTGCAGATTCTATATAGTTGGTGTAAGAGAAACACGGACGAATGATAATATCTTTTAACAGCTAATGAGTGTGCAAATAATTCACCAACCTTTCCTTCAAAATTTTTAGAAAATGATAATCGGCCACTGCAAATCTTCTCCCCCATTTCCCTGCAAACTTTTATCTCATTGTGGATTCCAGGAAAGCATAGATTTATGTTTGATATATTAGCAATCTAAAGCAATCATTTCAGCAATTTACTCCACATGATTTCTGTCGCCATTAATTATCTGAAAGATCGAACCGTCACTTGCTTGAAAGGGAAAAATTGAACTTTGCACCAACTTTTCTTCAAGTTTGAATTCTGACTGTTGATCCTCTTTAGAAAACTGAACATACGACAACCGTCAGATCAGTAGTGCAATTGCGTGTAATGAAGACAATCGACAGTTGTCGCATGTTCGCATAGGCTTGAAAGATTGCATGTAATCTTGCGACGATCGTTAGATCTTTATCAGATTCTACTAAATAAAATGCCGAGAACCTTAACGAATAAGGCAGTTACAACTTAGGATGGTTGAGGAAAAATCGCCGGGCTTAGACTTGCAAAAAATTTAAAAGGGTTCGGACCTAGGAAATCTAAAGTGATGACAGACCACCCCGCAAGGTGATATATTATAAAACATGTGCTTTATAGACTTAACTAATTTGTAAAAGTAACGTCCCTTTAGAACTTAAAAAAAATAATGACCAACGGTTTTATGAAAGCAATAGCACTTAGGGTTTTTTCTGAAGCCTGGTTTTTAGTTACGACTTGCTATATATAGAGGTTTATATCTCTCATTGAGTATTTGCATTTGACTTATGAGTTGTTTTAATTCATTGCATGGATAATCTCTATGTTAGGGTTAGGATTATGATAATGGTTTAACATTTACATATAGAGTTTAGCATTTATGAGTAGGGTTATGATTACGGTTTAGAATGTAGTATTTTTCTAAGCGATAAGGTTTAGGGTTAGTTTTATGATCAGAGTCAGGGTTAGGCTTGGGATTACGGTTAGGATTAGGGTTAGGGGTATTATTAGCACAGACTATGCTTATATTTAAAATTATGATTATGGTTAGTAGTAAGGTTGGGTTTCTTATTATTCATTCGTTAAGCTTTAGGTCAGGGATGTTAATACAATAAGATTATATAGAATATATGTTGAGTATGGTAATAAAATTAATACATGCTCTATGGCAGGGGTTTTAGAGTTCAGGTGAGGGTTTACATATTAAGGTTATCAATAATGAAATAGAATTGAATTGAATCAATCAAATTAGGGTTATGATTCATAATTGATGGGGAAGAGGTTAGGATTACCATTACATCTAGGGTTACGATTTAAAAAATATTAAGGGTTACTGTTGAGTTATTTTTTTTTAGTATAGTTACGGTTGTGTTTCCATCATGGTTGAGATTAAGTTTTGTCTTATAAGAAGGGTTGGAGTTAAGGATTGGAGTGAGGACTCTGGTTAAAATAAAGGTTTACATTATGAGTATGATCAAAGTGAATGTTTAGGTTAGGCATGGGGTTAGTAATTTATTTGATGTTTACGATTACTCGTTAGGGTTTGAAGGCCCACGTTATGGTTAGCATTAGGTTACGATTTAATGTATGGCTTGTGCAACGATTTCAATTCTTATGACGGTCAATGTTTAGTTTGCAGAACTGATTAGAGTGAACTCAGTACTAACTATGATGTGTTTATGCACCCTGAAATGGTCACCTAAACTTTGGGCCCCCATTCTCCAATTTATCAATTTCCTAAATCAATGATAAAAATTCCTCTATGTGTTTACCTGATCTTTTAAAACAAACAAATATGAGTTCCCAAGTCATAAAAACTTTAAAGCTCTCCCCAATAGTGCTATGAAATGTTGGTCAACATCCAAATGAAATTAAATGGTATCAAGTTGCACAAAATGACTCTTGGTCTTCTTTCTTCCACATCTCCTGTGTCTTCCTAGTCTCCCATTTTCATCATTTCTCTTCTTCCTTCATGCTTCTTCATCTTCTTCATAAACTGTCCACGTCCTCTTGATTATTTTCCTCTGATTATCTAGTCTACCTTCTCCTATTCATCTCTTCTGTCACTTACATGCTTCATTGCTCTTCTTCTAGAACCATGAATTTCAACTATCTTGTTATGGAACCTCTCTTGAGAATAGATGATCTCCAACTAATTGCTCAATTTGAAGAGTAATATTCCTCCAGAAATCTCATGGGTGATAAATTTATGACTAAAACAAAAGAAAAATTGATTAAATCAGATGCCTTTGCTAGGATCATACACATGATCTTGTCACGACCTCCTTCTTTCAAACAGTTATCATCTTCTAAGTCTTCTCATCATTCCTCATCTTCCAAGTCTTACCATGACTCTTCTAGACATTAGTCAAATTCCTCATTATCCAACTCTACTTCCTCCACTAAGTCTTCACTTTCCTCTTCATCACAATCTAGTTCCTCTTCTACTTCTCCAAGAGTCTTACTTCTTTTCTCAAGAGATACCATAATGAACAACATCATAATCCTTCTCATACCTCTCTGACGAAGACTGACACGCCTATCTTTGATGACTATGATGACTCTGATGATGCACAATGTAGTGATACCTATGACACCTCTATTCCTAACAGTCATCCTAGTCGTGTGCTCGTGCTTAGTAAAATGGGTTGTCAGATTGGATAGATCGTGATGGTGATCCATATGATTCTAATTTTGAAAGAGACTATGATGCTTGTTGTGAACAATATGACACATCTACTTCTAATGAGGAAGATAAATCTTTCCACGCTAATTATAAACATAGATACTATGAGCATTTATCCTCAAAGAACTCTCATGCTAAAAATAAAGATTACACTCTTGAGCAAGATCATGTTGATGCTGGACCTTTGTCTTGTGATGGTTCCCTTCCATCTCCTACTTCTTCCAATACCCCTACATCTCCTAAAGTTGCCAAGTCTTTAAAATCTTTCACAAATCCTTCATCCAATAAAATTCCTAATGCTTTCCATGTAGTTTCCTATATTTATCCTCAAGAGCAACCTCTTCAAGAAACTCAAGCTAACCTTCACTTCGATGTAAATACTTCTAATAATGCTAAACCTAAAGAGCCAAACCCTTTGTGCACTATAATGCCTACTTTAGCTAGCCCTTCACCATCTCTTCCAAAGTCTTCCATACAATTCCAACATGTGTCCTTGTCCTTAGAACTGCCTCCATGTCAAGAGGACTCTGAAAATGGTAAAGAAAAGAACATAAAGAAAGATCAAGATCAAGAACCCTCCATGTCATCCGATCCTTTTAATGATGTATCATATTCATTTCATGGTTCTTTTGATCATCTATGCCATTTCTCATTCATTCCACCATGTCTGAAGACTTCTCCTAAGCAAGATCAAGCTACTACTTGCACCATTGACCTTACTGACAATCAAAATAACCTTACTACACTTGCACTTTCCGACTATGATAGTTCCATTAAAGCTAGAAAAAATAGTGTTGTCACTTCGAATGTTAAACCCATTAAAAATGAAGAGAAAAATTATACCCTTGTGCTGTCCAAATATCCTTGTCAAGATCAAAGTCTTCCATCTTCTTGTTCTACCACTCCATGTTCACTTCCATTTTCTACTCTTTGTAACTCTTTGCAAGCTTTGAACAATAATACCAAAGAAGGTGCTCATATTGAAGATATACATGATCCTATTGAAAATCCCAATGCTCACTCTAAAGATGCTGATGTCCTTGGTTGTGATATAGATGTTGATGATCTTATTGAATATCCTTTTGCATCTTCCACATCCATAGTTGGACCTCCTCCACCAATACTAAGGGCTTCACGTCTTCCATCCATCTAGGGCCCTTATGTCCCTTCACTTTCCCCTACCAATTCTCCTAATTCATCATCCATCTCAGGTCCATACGTCCCTCCATATCCTATCTTTCCTCAAGATCAACATAGTTGCATACCCTTGAATCCTTTTTATTCACCTACCCATCTAAACCAGTCATATCCTCCTTCTTCCACAAGTCCTAAATGTTTTGGAAATAACTTGAATGTTCAAAACAAGAAAAATAAGCAATACCAGAATCCATCAAAAAAGAAGATCACCAGCTCTTATCTAAGGGCCTCAATCCTAAACCCCTACACTCCATGACTAGAGAGCTATGAATCCCCTTTTGAGACCTCATTCTTGATTGTTCTTGAACCAAATGATTAATAAAAGTGTGATACATTTTTAGCACACAATGTGTACCCATACCCTAACCCTAATCTTCAAATCATAACCCTAAACCCTAAATGAAAAACCTTACTCATTAATCATAAACATTGATCCCTATCATAATTCATAAATCATAAGGTCCTATTCCTAAATGCTAAACAACAATCCTCGTTCTGCTAATTTATAAATCCTATATCCTTACCTAAAGCATAATGCTAAATGGTCAAACCAAATTATAAAGGATTAACTCTAATAATAAAAGCTAATCCCTAATCCTAAATGCTAATTCCTACTCATAACTATAATTGTAAATGCTAAGCCATCTAATCCTAACTACAATTGTAAAATCCCAAATGATGAACCCTATGCGTAAATGGCACGTGCTTACGAGTATAGTTATGATTAGGGTTAAACCATAATCTAAAATACTAAACCCATGCCGTAATCCTAATCCTAGCCATAACCTTGAATACTACATTGTAAACCATAATCCCAGATGAGAATAACCTAATTATGAATTGTAAACTCTAATCTTAGAACCCCAATCATAAATGTTAAACCATAATCCTTATGGCTCTAATATAATCCTAAATGATAAACCCTAATTCTAACCTTAATCCTAAAGGTTAAACCCTCATTCTAAGCTTGATTCGTAAACCCTAAATCCCAAATCCTAATATAAAGCATATTCTTAAATGATAAACTGTAATATTATATGGTAAACCTTAATCATAAATGCTACATCCTAAATTCTAAAACCTGATATTAAATATTAAACCCTAACTATAAAACTCGATATTAAACACTAATGGTTAATATTAAACCCTACAATTAAATGTGAAGCACTAATTACAAATTATAGAACATTATCCTAACCCTAATGCTTAACACTAAACTCTAATCCTAAATGGAAAGCCTGACTACAATACCTAACGGTAACCGTAGCACCCATCATGATGCGAACATGCACCATTATCTTAGTCATAAGTCTAACCCTTAATACTAAATGGTAAACCCTAACCTTAATGATAATACTAACAATACATAAATTGACACCATAACTCTTAGCATGATCATCAATGTAAATATTAAACGTAATCCCTAATACTAAATGACAAGCCCTAATCCTAAATACTAAACCCTAGTGGTAGATGCTAAACCATTAATCAAATATCCTTGCCTAAACCATATTCATAAATGATAACCTCTACTTTTAAATCTAATCCTAAATGGTAAACCCTAACACTAATCCTAACTATAATACTAATCCCTAGAATAATAAATCTATTCCTAAATGCTAAACCCAAAACCCAATCCTAAATGGTAAACCCTCACCCTAATCCTAACTATAATACTAAACATGTGTAAACAAGTATCATAATCTCAATCGTAACCATAATCCTAAATCTTAAATGGAAATCTTTAATCGTAAAAGTGAAACTCTAATCCTAACACTGGTCATAAATAGTAAACCATAATTTCTAAATCCTTACCTAAACCATAACCCTAATTATAAATCTACTCCTAAATGCTTAACCCTAATCCTAAATACTAAACCCTAATCCTAACACTTACCCTAAATCCTTACCCTGACACAATCCCTAACCTTAACCATAATTTTTTGTACTATTTCTCAATCCAAGTGGAAAACCGTACCAAAAGTATTGATTATGTAAAATATCAAGTCCTTTAAATAAAGTCTTGATTTGGTTTCTCATGCTTTGATGATATTATTAAACCTCTAAGTCTTTGAACTTTACCATGTCTCTGTTGACCTTAGTGAAATAATATATTTACTATTAAAATATATATATATTTACTATTATATATATATATATATATATATATATATATATATATATATATATATATATATATATATATATATATATATATATATATATATATATATATTCATTCATTTATTTATCTAATCCTAAATAGTGAACCATAATCATAAATACTAAACCCTAATCCCAACACTTACCTTCAAACCCAAACCTAATACAATCTCCAACCTTAACAAAATTATAATGGCATGCCCAAAATATTATGTACTTTTTTAGTCAATCTAAGTGAAAAACCGGAACAATTTTATTCATTATGTAAAATATCAAGGCCTTTATAAAATCTTGCTTTTGTTTGTCATGGTTTAATCATATTATTACACCTCTAAGTCTTTCGACTTTAGAATGTCTATATTGACCTTACTGAAACAATATATTTATTTCTCATGAATTAAAAGGTAAAACATAAATTAGTGATTATGGTACAACATTTTGATGTGACCTAAGAAATTCTTTACTCATTAACTAATATGACAACCACTAATATATTTATATATTGGCTCTTTTTTCTGACACTAAAATTCCCTCAATATATTTCCATAATTTTTAATTTAGTATTCATTAAAACATAACAAACTAAGATTGTAAAATCTCTTCGATACTAAGTTTTTCTTAGAACATTCTAAATTTTTCTCTCAACAATTCTCGCATACATTTGAATTTTATTCTCTTTCTAATATCATTCTATTCTCTATTATTCATTCTACAACAAATTTCTACCAATATCTCCCTTTGTTGTTTAACATTAGTCAAAATAATTTTGTGAATATCTTTCTTATTATTTTTCCAATTGTTCATTTATTATGTTTTTCAATGGTCAAATATATTATTATATTGAATGGTATATAAGAATGGAATTTAGAGAGAAATATCTTAATAGAATTAAACACAACTTACGAAATTCTAATAACATATCACCCAAGTTAACGTGTTAGATAGAAAAGTGTTTTTTTTCCTCCCGACAAAATGCACCGTCGTACAAATATGAAAAATTCAAAAACACCATGGATTTTTATGAAATTTTCAGGCTTTGTTCTTCATGATCTGTAGATTCTGAATCGAAAACACCAAAAAAAATTTGAAAACAAATCACTGTGTTTTCATAAATCTGGAAAAAAAAATTCATCTGTAGGTGCATTTTGTCGAGAGGATAACTAGCGCCTTTTTTTTTGGGTCAAAATTTGAAGTTTTAAACAACCAAACTAGTTCAAAAGCTGGTGCACCAGAACATACAGATTAAATAGAATTTAATTATACCATAAAATGGGTTTTCCATTGCAACTATGTTTTTGGTGTCATTTGATGCTGTTAAAATACCCTGACGACCCTTGACAAATATTTCAACTCTTAATTTAAGCCATTCAAAGAAATTAATTATCTGTAATACACCTATGGCAAAAATTTTCACAACATTTACAGTCTAATTGAAAGAAAAGGAATGAAATTGATTGTGGTATGAATCTTTTAGATAATGAGAAACCAAGTTATTAACTTAAAATAAGTTTTCACATCATTTCAAAGTCTGCTGCTGGACAATACTGTCAGCCAACGAATTCAAGATGAAAAAATTTAGGACTGCCACCATCGTTTACAAATATTGATCAGATGGCACTCGCACTAACAATAAAAGGAAAATTTACTACAAACTCACAACAACATAAAAATGCAATTTCAGCCTGCGGCTCGCGCTTGCACTTTTCAGACAGCATCTGCAAAGAATATAGATGGAAGAGCAGCATGAGAAAAATACAAAATCGCATTACCTATGGCACCAAAAGTAAGTAATAAAAGCAAATTCAATACTAGCCAGTACCCAGTGCAGGTGCTGCTTCTTGTGGATGGGGAGCAGTTTCCATTCTCAGATTGCGGCTCAGAAGCATGACGATGGCGCCAACTCCGATGGCACAGAATAGGAAGATCATACCTACGCTGCCTCTGGAGATGGGCCACAATTTAGTGGCCATGATTACCAGGTAGCTACAAGTGGATAACACAATCGCTAGACCACCTAGTATTTTAACCACTGGATAACTCAAACCTATGTTGAGCAAGGAGGATATGAATATGAATATAACGATCAAATAGCTGAGTACCGAAAGTAGAGAAACGGCTGGAGACGTGTCCCCAATAAAAGCCAGGAAGGCGAAGTTAGTTGGAATAAGAACAGAAATTGAAATGACGATTATATCTTTTACTTCCAACCCAGATTCCCATGGCGGCATACTTCGGATATTCAGGGCTCTATTGTGAATAGTCCATGACGTATATAATATCCTACAAAATTGAAGCTCAAAGTTCTTAGTAATGTGTTTGTAATGTACAAAAACAAAATAAATAAGCATGCCTTACTTTATGGCAGTCCTTACTTTATTCCCTTTCCATAACATTTAAATAAATTTTTCAATACTCCCTAAAAATGCATCTATATAACTCAGATATATGAATATTCCAATACAAAAATAATGGCAGCTAGCACATCCTCTAAAATATATCACAGTCACTTCAAGTGTAAAATAATAGTAAATGTAAAGCTATATCGACACTTAAGGTCAGTATAACAGATAACTTATTTGCTGATAAAGGAACTGGTATGCTGTATTAATTCAAAATATGCTATTTTAATTCAAAATATTAAACGCTTGCAACTGTAATACATATTGAATATGACTTACAAAGGATCGTGTCCTTTCAATGAGTTTTTTTCAAAGTTAACAATTCATAACAACAGTAAACAAACAAAGGACTGGCGTAAACAAATATAATAAGGATTCGTCAAACCCTAATTTTACATTCGAGACATCCTCTATCTATTTTTCGTGTTCCTACTGAATATAGAACCCCGCACAATGAAAATCCCAAATCCACTAAGAAGACATCTATTCTGGGATTTTTAGTTTTCGTAAACCCTGAACCTAAAAGCGTTCTGTGTTTTCGGTACAGGTCTACCCCGGAAACCCACAAAGTTTGCAGTCTCTCACTCTTCACCAAAAGAATAGAGTGCTTTGAAACAAACAAAATAAATTTACATATTAAGACAAATACAAATAGCTACAAACAAACTTGTTATGAGATTCTCTGCTTTTGGTTTCTCTACGACTCACTAAAGATCGAAACTACTGTGTATATTCGAACATTTAGGCCTTTGAGACAAAAAATAAATAAAAATGTATTTTTTTTAACTATTGAAAGAAACTACTGTAAGTTGTAACCCAAAACAAAATCCACACAAATACTAATAAATATAAAGCCAGCTATAAATGCTATTTTTAAAATTGTAAATATAAAACACACTTGTCTTCTTTGTTATTCTAGACCCAAAACGTTAAATCCTTCTGTATTTGCGATCAAAATCTTCCCCAAAATTACACAGTGTTTGTCATCTCCCACTATTCACAACAATTCCGCAAACACAAAATACTTTCAAACGAACAAAGTTATTAAGGAAATGGAATGAAGTAACTAAAGGCCGTAACTTACTTAATAAACTTCCCATTAACTTCGACGGGAAAGGACAAGCCAAAGTGGAGTGAGTTGGTCATCATTAATGCCATTAATTCATGCCAATCCTCAATTCATTCTCTCATCCTTTTTGGCGGTCTTTCCATTGCTCATTTGAAACAGTTGTTCAGGTACATTTTCGAAACTGTTATGTATTTTCCCCAACTTTTCCATTTTAGTTGCACAAGGCCGCGAACAAAAACATCAAGTAATTTTGGGGAAATCGCTTTCACTTGTAGGAGGAAATGTCAGGTCATCTCACCGAAATGAAAGTGTTATGGGTTTTCGATTCGAATATTAATTGCGCAAGTCCACGAACAAAAACATCAAGTAATTTTGGGGAAATCACTTCCACTTGTAGGAGGAAATGTCAGGTCATCTCAGCGGAATGAAAGTGTTATGGGTTTTCGATCATTATTTAATTGCGCAAGTCCACGTTCGAAAACATCAAGTATTTTCTTTAAAGACGAGTCATCTCAGCGGTATGAAAGTGTAATGGGTTTTCGATTCAAATATTAATTGCGCAAGTCCACATTCAAAAACATCAAGTATTTGCTTTAAAAATGAGTCATCTCAATGGTACGAAAGTGTTATGGGTTTTCGATCATTATTTAATTGCGCAAGTCCGCCTTCAAAAATGTCAAGTATTTGCTATAAAGTCGCTGTCAGTGATAGTAATTAGGAAAGGATGGGAAATGTAATTACGGAGGTCTGATGTGCTATCGTGTGTACGTGATTTTTGAAATAAAGAACGGTTACCCATTTCGCACAAGCGCAATTTACATTTCGAATATTAATGGTAATATTAACTTGAACACTTCAATTAATGCCCATCCACTCTTCTCCTATTCTAACACCATTTTCACGGTCTTTCATTTGATGAAGAACTGTACCGTTACATGTCACTTAACACTATGATATTTCGGACATGCGCAGTTAATATTTAGTCCCTCTTAAATTTGCAACACTATGAATCTGTGATTTGTTTCGCACATGCGCACTTCTAATTTAGTCCTTCAAATTGCAACTCTTCTGTTCTACAATTTGTGTCGGACATGCGCACTTAACATTTAGTGCGTCTTAAATTTGCATGGCTATGAAGATGCCATTTGTCTGGGACATGCACACTTAACATTTAGGCCTCTTAAGTTTACATGACTAAGAATCCGCAATTTGTTTCGGACATACGCACTTAACATTTAGGCCTCTTAAATTTGCATCACTAAGAATCTGCGATTTGTTTCAGACATGCGTACTTAACTTTTCATCTACGTGGCCGTCCTGTTTTCCATGCCATCACGCTTTTTATGGCTATGAATCTGTGATTCATTCCCATCTTTCCAATGAACAAGGCAATCATCTACGCTAGCAAAAATCTTTTAGAGATATTTGGATTTGAACAATAACGGCTACCAGGTCTAGATTTAAAACACAGTCGTCGATCTCCTTAACTTCACTGCAGATGAACGGTCCAGATTATCCTTGAAACAGTAGTAAAACTCCTTGAAAAAGTCAAAATCCACCTCGGCACACTGCACCCAATGAACTTTTAGCACGTCGGCATATTACCAGCTTTGACCCACTTCAACTTTCCACTTTTAAGTTATTCGATGACTGCGCAACTGAAAAGCTCTGGCCCAGACTTGCGACTTGTCAATCTTTTATTCACTCTTGACTGGTTTATTAGCAACACCTCGGTAACTCCTTTGACAATGGACCCACTGCAACCAAGGTTCCAATCAGACGGCAAGCACATGATCTCATAGCTCCCGAATATTCCTTCCGCTCATGCGCTAGCCATTGATCCTTTTGAACTGGGGACCCCACTAACACACAGGTCCACCAAAAATTTGGAGATTACACGACCTAATCCACTCGCTGAGTCGCTACCTGTTTGGACTTAACCACAAGGGAAATGGGAGATCTGGCGACCAAAGGAAATAAGCCGCTCGTTGAGTCGCTAGATGTTTCATGAAGACCGCCAGGAAGCAAGTGACAATGATAATGCTACAGTCGCTAGTATGAGGACCAATGAGAAATGAACACCTTAGCAACTTCTAACAACACTCGGTCCCATGGCACAACCGGCCTAAATCAGACGAAAGTCACTTGATCGCAAAGGAGAAGAATATTCCTTACGATCATGTGACAACCGTAGATCATATGTCATTTGCCACCCGCTTGAATACTTTGGGCTGCCACACCTGCCAGGTCACTTTAGGAAATAAAACAAAATCAACAGCTATCGCATGATCACAAGGTCTGAAGAAATCCCTTGCGAACATGCAAAGACCATCTGATCCTCTGCTAGTTGAAAGCCTCCTTGGAGTATGGTCCCATAAACCGGTCGCAGCAGCGTGGAAAGGAAATGTTGACCATCAGGGAATAAGTGCACAGATGCAACGAGATCGAAAACATCCAGGGTTTTCATTCAGAATAAAAGATAACAAGGAGACAAAAAACATTGAGAGTTTATGGCATTTTGGCATATTCTGAACTATCGAGATCGAAAACATCTAGGGTTTTCATTCATAACAAGGATAACGAGGCAGAAAACATCAAGATTTTTTGACACTTTGGCATATTCTGAACTATCGAGATCGTAAACATTAGGGGTTTTCATTCAGAACAAAAGATAATGGAGACAGAAAACATCGAGAGTTTTTGACATTTTGGCATATGATGAAATCTCCTACAGACCTTAAAACTCAAAAATCTCGCTGGGTTTTGCGATTCAACACGTGCGCTCTGGACTGGACCTTGGCAACACATTGAAGAACATGGGGCTAAGGGCACGAATCATAAAACTTTATGGATCGACTTCACAGGTGAAACATAGAATAGACATGGAAAACCAGTGACCTTGAAGCAATCCATTTGGCATGGGGTCAATTCTGGAACACAAAACTTTGACATAAAGACAAAATTGTGCATGAACACTTCTTGGAAAGCAAGGAAACTATCCTAGAAAACTGGAAGAAAGTAGGAAAACACAAGAAAATTTCATATTGCCACATATCCATCGAGGTTGTTACAATTTGCACATTTGAAGTAAAACATCATCAAGGTCGTTACAATTTGCAAATTTGAAGTGAAACATAAAGGTTGTTACAATCTGCAAATTTAAAGTAAAAACCAATTGAACCCTTTAAAGTAAAACATCGTCAAGGTTGTTACAATTTGCAAATTTGAAGTAAAACATTCATATGATGGCTTTGATGACTGAAATTAGCCATGCTGTCCCTTTTTTTTCAAAAAATGGACATAGCATACAGAGAAGTGTGTGCCTGTTGCATATGGTTAGTCAGAATAATATAAATTATTTCCAATATTTTGCATATAATAAACACCTTCTTTTAAGATCAAGATCAATCGCCACATTATACAATTGAAAAGTAAATGTGCAATCCATGGACATACAAGACATGGCAAGAGGTGCAATTTTTTCATTGCCAATAAATGTCTATTTTATGTATTCAAGATCACTGTTGAGGGAAGACACATGATGACTGTAATTAGCCATGCTATCCATTTTTTACATATACATAAATGTCAAAGAACACATATTTTCCATCACTTGCTATTGCATTGCTTAGTACAAGTGGGCCTTGTCCGTTAAATGAATAGCGTGCAGCCTATCATGAACGTGTTGTATTACATAGATAGAACTATCCACACTTTGATAGCCCTCCCACATACATGGAAATTTGGCACGAACGGAACAGGTTCTTAGATACTATCAGGAGTCAATCCAGCTGCCTCCATGAATTTCACCTTCCAGACATCTGTATGACATCTCCAAACATCTAGCATCGCATCATACTTAACAGTTGATTCAAAAAACATCTTCTTGTTACAAGCAAGGGCTGCCTCCACATTGGTACTAATCAACTATTGTTCAAGCAATTCCTGCTCCTACTTCACAATCTTCTCCCTCAACTCTACAAATGACCTCTCTAGGTCCCTGTATTTCTTTCGCCATTCTAAATTTTCCAACAAAAGCTGTTTATTCTCTGCTTCAACAGCATCCAACTTCTACAATATCACAGTAATGTGATTGCGCTGAAGCAAAATATTATTTTCAGTCAATTCATGTACTGTGCTCTTCAACGTATCAGTCAATTCCTCTACTATACTCTTTAACGTATCAGCCATCAGGGGATTATCTGTGCCTGCATTATTTCCAATCTTGGCCACACCACCAACATCTGTTACTCTGGCTAATGGTGCTTCCATTGAAGAAGGTACTTCCCTATGACCAGATGAATTTGTCGACATTGCACGCTTTCCTGGGCTATCAAACTGTGAATTTCCTACACATGTATTGGGAGGGTTATGCTTGCTAGATTTTTCCACGACCTTTGGCTATGTGGAAGCATCTTTCCGTTTGGCCATCCCTGCTTCCCAACAATGCAATTATAGTTTGTTAATTAGGAGTGAACTTTATTATGACTTGCAGAAGTTGCCATACAATCAGTTTCCATAAATAAGGAATGAACACATGAGGGCATATAGGAAATTTATACCTCCACTGTCAGGCCACTAGAAAGCTGGTATGTAGTGTCTTCTGCCCGATCTGCAACAAAATCGACAAAAAAAGAATCATTAAAACTTATTTCTGAGATACAAAGGGGGAGCATCTTAACAGAAAAACATATACCCCCAATAGTTACCACAAAGAAATATGGAATATCAATAACATCAAACACTTAAACTGGGACCCAAACAAAGGGATGCACATGAACGCACAAAAAAAATCCACCTTATAGTGCCAAACATCTATAGCCCACCTCTTCAGAGTACTATACTGCAAAATATGCCACTAAAAAAGAAAAATGTGAATCGAAGTTTAAGTTGATACCAGTAAAGGTTAGCATTATACATATCAAAGATAATCCTTTGGTGGTGCATCGTAACAGATCACCAATAATTTCAATAAAATTACTATTGTACAGAATAATAATATAATGACTCATCATTCAAATATGCAACACAACAACACAAGTAATTAGTAACATGATAACAATGTTCCGCAAACTGAAATGCCTTGAATGTCCACAACACACAATGCAAATATAACAACGTACGAAATCAACCATCCAAAGGTACCAACACATTTGGGCATTGAACATAGAATAATTAACGCAAGGAAATCTGTGCACGATTTGAACTCGTCGCAGATCCCATTCAAGCGTACATCACCAAATTAACTAAAATCAATCTAAGAAAGGTTAGTATTAGTAACCCTATTGCAACACTCGCTACACTAATGACTCAATGTAGACCCCTCATCATTTCCTCCTACGCTGTCTATTTTGCGCAAGTGAAAAAAGTCCTGTATAGAATCTTCTCCACTTCTTAGGGTCCTTCTGCACCGTTGGAGGGGTTATACCAAGGTGTCAAATCCTCACACTCGTTCTTCTAACGGGAGGACCAAACTACTCCCCAGGCTCTATGTCCACTGTCAAGGTGTCATCCACTTCATCCTAAAGTTACACAGACAACTTCTGATGAGTGCTTGCTCCAAAAGAATGTCAACAAGAATATTACCATACACCTAAAGAAATTTTATAACCAAACATGAAAATAACTGAAACGAATAATACCTTCTGCTGCGTCACAGGTAAAGTATGGTAGAGGTCTGAAATGTTCCACACCTTGAAAGACTTAACAAAGTCGCATAAAGATTCTGAAAATGAGTGGGGAAAGGGCAACCTAGCATTGGGGTCAATGGCCTCTACAATGTGGACTTTCACCATGCCCGACGGTAGTCATTTGTTGTGGCATTTGACATTCCTACCAACACCTTCAATAATGCCTTTGCCAACCAATACACTATTCACTAGCAACTCGACGTGTTCTCTGCTTGCATATGTGTGACCACCTTCCTCTAATAGCTTCTCGTCGATAAAGGGTGCGTGCACTTGGAAAATGTACACCGGAAAACCAAACTCGTGTCAGAAAAACATATGATTCATGGTTCAAGAGGCATATGAAATTAAGGAATCCTACTATTACCGATTCAAAAAGGCTATGGGAATTGTCCACTTCACCACACCAAACTTCACCAGCACTATGAGTTTCCATCCCAAATTCCATTCGTGCAAACTCACCAATAATGTCATGCCCCACATTCCTTTGTCCACGCGCATTTTCTTCTATACTGCAATCTTGTAAATTACATAAAGAGTAAAGGGACTGGTATGACACTATCAAAGAGACTGCCAACTACAAATAAGACATTATAATACATCGTTGACAGCATAGCATGGTGCAGGACTTGGAATGTGCAATAGCTCGTAACAGAACGTTCCCAACACCTTTTTGGTTTCCTCTGAAATATGATTCTCGCTCACCGGCACAGAAGTAGCTCGAATGGGACTCTCTTGGAAGACACTAAATCAATTTACGCTATGTTCGCATCCACCTTAATTTCTACTGTAACATGTTGACAGATAAAATAAAATGTACAACTCTGGTTGGGGCCTGCATCATGGGAGGGCTCTCCATGCCAACCCCAGCACTCTTAGCCTACATAACATATAAGAACATGTTTTAAGAACACATGTTATCGATGAGGATGGTATCCAATGTGTGTACAAATAAGTGTGTACACATTACAACACTAATTATATACATACCGCTTCTTCGACTGAATCGGCACTTACCTGTTGACATGCACACCTGCCCTCACCGCCATTGCCCTCCAACATAGGCTATGTCACCATTGACAATGGTCAACATCATTAACACTAACAAAATAACACAGATAAGGAATGGCATACAACAATGACACAAGACTTACCACGACATCTCTATCATTGCGGTCCACTGACATTTCTTTTCTACGCATTCATTGCACCAACTTGTATGAACTCCCAGAATTCTGCCCAGCAGAATAAGTACCCTTTTCATAAACACCGGGATCCAAGATCATGCATTCATCTTCACCACTCTGCTCTGCCAGACCATGTCCTTTATCCATAGAAGCCTGACATGGCAAGTAATTCGTAAATGGGGTCACATTGATTGAAATTGCGAATTTGAAGGTGAGTGATGAAATGGAAGAATAAATGAAAACTTATAATACCATATTACCTTTTCCTCTAACTGAACACAATCACAAGAAGATAATTTTCTCTTCCTCCTTTGCTCCAGACTCTGACTTCTGTCAGTAGAGTTCGACCCCGTTTTGACGACCTCAAGCACTTGAGAAAACTTAGAAACGTTGTTTTTCTGGGAAGATTTTCTCCTCGTTTCCATCTTATTCCATCCCATGGGGCATCACTACATAGGTCAATTACCAGCTGCAACTAGCATGGTAGGCAATGCATCAACTAGTGTATCCCTATCAACTTCCTCGCACACAATTATAGATGATCTTGGACTGCCCTGTTAGTTGCGCATTTTTTTTTCAATGTGAGTGAAAATAACAGCAAAGCAAAAAACTCTTAAAAAGAATTATAAACCAGAGTCCTGTTGCATCCTCCCTTTGCCAATACCTTATAATCTTTTCTCTGCACCAATGCTAACAACTTTCTCAATCTTTTTTGCCTGGCCGCTGTACTCTCATATTGACCCATTTCTTCTTCAATCTTTGCCTTGGCTTCTGCTGGGAGGAGCTCCACTGACGCCTTCTTGTACAACTCGAATATGCACTTCTCTACGCACTTTCTTTGGGCTGTAGACCTCATCCTCATCTGGTATTCAACATTTCTCTCCCTCCTTTGGTAGTACCCCTGATCTTTATAAGAGGAGTGATGCCGTTTTGGGTTCGCTGAGGCAGGTCGGCTGCGTTTGGGCGCTTCGATCAATGGAAGTGCATGCATCTGCATCCTATGAATATTGATCCTTGCAATGTCCCAAAATTTAAGACCTCTATCTACCGAACACGGACCTACGATGTAGTAATATACCAATCTATTGTTGCACTTTTCAGTTCTGTAATCAGTCCTCCCCTACGCACAATGCACCAGAACAATAAAAATGAGATTTGTAAAACCAAAAAGCTTAGAAGATACAAAACAATATCATCGGGCAAGAAGGATGACTCCACTATTCCTAAACATTACATCATGATTGAAGGTCTCTCAGAGAAATCAAACCTTACAATCAATCTAAGAATCTAAATAGTCTCCCCAACCACTGTGAATATTGGGATCCTCCGAAGCATGATAGTTCTGAGCAATAGCATAACTATCATCCCTCTCTTTTTCTTCATGATTGACACTGTCAACATAAGCACTCCCTCTTCCAACCTCAAGGGTGCCTCTCTCAACATGACCAATTGGATCACATTCAGATGCTTGCTTTCAGGGGTCCTCCATCCCAGGCATAGTGCTCGTATCACCCTGAAGTAAACAATGTTATGACAATAACAAAACACCCGTCATTTAAAGGTTGAAGAACACGAACCAAATATTTATACATTTTTAAGGCACACTCATTCAAACTATAGCATATTGGTACGATGCAAATGATTACTAGTTTCCTTGATGAATGATCAGATCTCGCCTATCTGGGAGATGTCCTTCTGAAATCCCTCTTTGTGTACTGACAAGGCCAAGTCCATGTATTAGTGAGCTACCTACCTCCTGGATGGACTCACACAAAAGAATAGTTATAGACATCCCAAGACCATACTATCTTGCGCTTCTTACCAACAAAATTTTTGCATCATCCAATACCCTCCGAGTTGCCCCATGATGCATCCCAACAACTGAATCATGCATCTCGATAAATCTATCCATATAATTCAGCAACATACTAGCCTGCCCATATAAAATAATAGTAGTGTTACTGGCTGCTCAAGTGGCAGATACATTTCGTGCCTCGAACCTCTCAGAGAAAACCACTTCGAATGGCATATCAAATTAACATACAGATCTCAGTTCACAATATAAGTATCTGCATTTCTTTCTTCTGCTTATTTGCATCTACCTTTTTTTTTATTATTACATTTTACAAATGACATATTATATACAAATAGTCTAATGGCCTAAATAAGTGAAACAGAGCTTGCGTATTTATATATGGACAGATTGTCAACGTATTTACCATTCGTATAAAACAATGCCACATAAGATTCCACTCTTCTACCAAACCATTGTGTCCGTGAGGAGGTCCCCTGATTCAAGTACAAGCTAAATTTTATATAAACCTATATTTGACAAGTTGCTCGCATCTACCCAAGCGATCTAATAAAACAGCTAAGTAGAATTCAAAAAATCTGGCTACTCCCAACTATTTTTTCTTCGCTCTCCACCAATTTCAAAATGGACAGTCTTACATTGAAAGTGAACAGAGCCGTGCCACATGAACAAATGGGCCTCTCCCAACCAAACACAACCATATATGTAAACAATCATCCTGAATAAATAAAACATTGACTCAGAAATACAAATAACACCTACGATCATAATCTGAGAGCTTATAACATCAGTAGGGGCAATAGGGATATCGGCCATAAATAGCAACAGCAACAAATTCTACTCAACTACGTGACAGATATACTAATAAGATCCCTTATGTCTCTCTCTCTCTCTCTCTCTCTCTCTCTCTCTCTCTCTCTCTCTCTCTCTCTCTATATATATATATATATATATATATATATATATATATATATATATATATATATATATATATATATATATATATATATATATATATATATATATATATATATATATATATATATATATATATATATATATATATATATATATATATATATATATATATATATATATATATATATATATATATATATATATATATATATATCGATTGTTCAACTTTATATGACATTAGAATGGCTATTTAGGTGTAATTTTCAAACAAACAACAGTTCATTACAGTAGAAGATACTACCACTAGAAAAAAATATCACAATGGGTTTTCTATGTCACATCAACCATGCTAATTAATGTCCAAACACAAGCACACAATTCTTAACGAATAATGCATACTATGACAACAGTATATGAAACAATTGTTTGAACTTCAAACATCTCAAGCATCAAACCAGCTATACCTTTCAACAGATGGGGTGAACTGCATACCCATTAAATATTGCAAATAGCAGTATGGCATAAATACAATTAATTACTCGTGTTTCGAGAACTATTACCAAAAAAAAAGGGCTCTATTTCCATGTCTCTACTTTTCATTCAATTCATTCCATTTAGTTTGCATTAAATGTATATATTTCAAACTTGTTCCACCTGACTGCCCACTCTCATTGCATCACTAAAACCTTCAGAAACCAACCCAAATAATTATGAACAAAAGCCTCCACACTCATGAAATAATATATCTATCACATTGTCAATTTAGCAACACAACCTACCAGAAACAATGGAGGTTACAACATTATCCCTATACTCACACATTCACATTGACCCAAACATATAAAAAAAAAGAGGGGAGCAATATTTTTGATGTGCCCAGCACACCATTCTCATTCTTTGCGATCTGCAAGCTATTACTCAACATCTGCATCATTGTTCAATCCAACTTCTTCTATTCCTTCCGGAGTTCGATCGTCATTTGGAACACATGGCTCAAGGCTAAACACACTGTCATGGTGTTTGTGTTTAAGTAGGAA
The DNA here is from genome assembly GCA_027943335.1 of Chamaecyparis obtusa. NCBI lineage: Eukaryota > Viridiplantae > Streptophyta > Pinopsida > Cupressales > Cupressaceae > Chamaecyparis > Chamaecyparis obtusa. The sequence continues at coordinate 93,675 of BSBK01012290.1, read as the reverse complement.
TAAAATAGATCCATACGTCTTGTTCAATTCCTTGATCATCCCAGCATTCAACCCTTGACCATGCCTCTTGACTCCAACCTGAGTAATTTCATCATCAAGATACATTGCAGATTGCATGTAAGCCTGAAGAACACGTCTAACACTTGGATCACCATTAACCATCTCTCTTGGCACTATTCCTCCTACCTGGGATTTTCCCTCGTACAGGTCGTAACACCTTATAGCATCATCCAGAGTATTGCCTGGAATATAAAATTCCTTGACAAATGTCAAGGCTATTTGTCGACACAGCCCAATGCTCTGAAGGAGATCCATGTAGTTTGACAGAAATATAGATATCAACTGGGATGGAAATATGAATTGGGGTTGCGAATAAAGAACATTTCACCCAATGACATTTGCAATGGAAGATTCCACGTAGATACAGTCAGTTTTGAACTAGCGTGACAACATTATTGGTACAATCTATCCCTCTTCTGCCTCATCCCATTCCTGTACAGGGATACACATGCGGTAGTTGTGAGGGAGCAGAGCCATCCACGGTAAGATAGACAAGTATAATTTCTATTTCACACTGACAATAACACAAAAAAAAATTAGATCCTTTACTATACAGTGATGCGCTACAAACAAAAATAACAGTCAAGTTATCAGTGAAATTTCACAGTACAGTAACTCAAAAGTGAAACGGTCCAGGTATGTTTCACAACAAAAACCCTAATTAAAATTAATTAACAAAGACATGCCCCCTGTTAAATTGACAACAGAATGTTTCACATAAAATTAGGGTAACCAACCCTACGTGTCCCAGCTACAAGCCTCAGGTTAATTTGACAACATAGATGCCCCTGCTAACTATCTAAACATTGCAATACCACTTGATACAAAAGTTAAAAAACTACTAATTAAATAAAGAAGATAGTTGTTACAGATTTCATGCTTCTGTAATCCCTACTGTTTACAACAGGTTATGATGGGAGAAAATTGTATTCAGGAAGATTCAGATTAACATTTGGGATCACAATTTGACGTCCATGATCAACATGAATGATATGGTAACAGAGAGGAGCTCCTTGCATACATAATTTAAATTTCCAAGTACAGCAACAAATGGAACACATTTTATTTTGTGGGAGATTATAGTCAACGCATAGCAAATGTAATTAATGGTTTTCAGAAACAATTATTTATTCCAATTTTAATTATTCCCCCATTCTTACTTATTCTAATTTAGGCCACTAAGCATGCAATGATGAGCTTTCAAGGATCATTGATTCATTTACTTCCTCACCATCATTCCATGCAAATCTTGTATCGTTCAGTCTGAATGTTCAATTGACTGTGAATGTTCAGTTTAGCCATAACAGACACACTGGATAGCCACATAGTTCTCTTTGGACCTTTGTTGAAAATATTTGGTTGCTTTCCTAATGTGAGGATGATTAGAAGAAGAATAAAATACAAGGGACACCAGTGCTCAAGTTATGCTCGAGAAAATCTTTGGCAGATTTGAACATACATATATGTTTTTTTTTTAGCAAAATTAGCCTTTTCCATGCAAATCTTGTGTAATTGAGTTTGAATGTTCAGTTAAGCTAGGCTTTTAACAGTTGCACTGGATATCTGTGTAGTATTCTTTAAATCTTTTTCAAAAAAAAAAAAACTTCTTTTGCCATTACGAGTGTCATCACAAGAACAATCAAATACGATGAACACTAGTGCTCAACTTATGATGAAGAGAATCTTTGGCAAATTTGAACATTCTCAAACTTTGTTTATTCTGCAAAATTACATTTTCTTTGTTGTGCTTTCTCACAATCCTTGCTATTCCATTTAATAGCCCTAGTTGTTTTTCAGAAAAAATTACAACTCTTATGTTGTGCTCTCTCAAGATCCTTGCCATTTTATTTATTACCCCTTGCTATATGATAGATATGATCAAGAAAAACATCTTCTCTTTTGCCATCATGCCTCTGACAGGCTTTGATCTTTTCTAAACATTTGAATTGAATATATTGGCTAGCCATTTCATATTGGAGCCAGTCTTCCGGAATATACATTTTTTAGTTATATTTATGTCTTTCAGTATTATCTTCATCTGCCATACGGAAAGCTTTTTTTCAATTGTTTTAGGTGCATGAATCTTCTCGAAGGGATGCTGATGCGATACTACAAGAAGATAAAGATCAGTATGGATGTCTTGTATATTTTGTTAGATAAGGTCAAATTTAAAATGATAAATTATGTGTCCAAACCGGTGTGGTGTAATGGTTAATAGGGTAAAAAAAATTGAGCAAATGTGTGTCCTAGTGTTTACTAGGGCCACACTTTTACAAACTGGAAAATAAACAAAAATCCTTACACTGTTAACAACTTCAGATGACTATTAACACTGTAGAACTATAAGATACCCTGCCCCAATTCATCTACCCAATGGAATTTTTATGTAGATTAAACCTTTGTCCTCTGCATGCAAGTGTCCAGAAGTACCACTGCTTAGCTCCTGAAAAAAAATCCCATTGCAGACCTACTGCTAAGGGAAGAACAAACACCTAAACTGACTAATTAAACAAAAATATATAATAGACACCATAGTCATTACCATCTGAACAAATAAGATAAAACAATGAAAGAACACATAGATAACAAAAAATTTGAGAAATCCTTTATATATCAAACCCCAAAATTCCTATTCCTTCCAAAATCTGCAACTTCTACTCGGTACAGGACAACTACGCCTCACACCCTACATATTTGCTAAACCAAACATAACAAAAAATTTGAGATATCCTTTGTATATCAAACCCCAAAATTCCTGTTCCTTCCAAAATCTGCAACTTCTACTCGGTACAGGACAACTACACCTCACACCCTACATATTTGCTAAACCAAACATACCAAAAAATTTCCCTTTAAAAGGACATCGAAAACCAAAATTGGCATCTGTCCAAACTGGCAGCTCCCACCCCACAAAGGAGCACATGAACTGCTAAGAAAAGGAAGAAACTGATCGATAGTGGGAGCCTATCAATTACCAAACAGAAACCATTACATCTTCTGTCTTCGAAAGATTTGGCAATTTTATTATTTTCCCCATTTTTTCAAATCTTTTGAACCTCCACTTCAGAAGAAATAGACCATGTTGCCATCCATATGAAAGTGCAAACCGTGTGGTAGGCCTATCATCAATGCTTTCTCTCACGATTCTTTGACACAAATTTGGATCATTGCCAAAATTTCCAACTCCATTCTTCTTGTGGAGAGGTGTCCAATATTGATTCCACAATTCAGACGGACCACTAAAACTATGTGAACTCCCTAAAGTAAAATGCATAGTAGAACCACTAATAGACTTGAAATCCTTCCTTCATTCCAATCGCATTTCCCATCACTACTGTCATACTGAGTTATATAGTCACTTTTTACAAAAAAAAATGGATCCAAGGAATATTTTTTATGATCATACTCATGTCCCCACAATTCACAATCCCATTGAACCATATTATAATCAACTGAAATTCCAATATCTACCTTTTGAGATTCAACATTCATTTTCATTGGTAGAATTTCATTGCAGCTCTGCCTCAAATTTGGTTGAACTTCACTCTTGAAATAACTTCTCTCTTTCACTGTGGCTTTTTGCTTGAATCCCCTTTTGGGCTGATGTTCATCTTTTTGTTCAAGCTCTAATCTAGCTTCTGTTAAAAAAGACAAAGCTACCACTTCACATGTCCCTTCCTCTTTCCACGGTTTTAATATATCTTTCCTTCCTTCCTGTTTAAGTTCAAAAGTATTTTCTCTACCCAAATATAACATTGCACTATATTCTCATGGCCTGCCCAGCAACAAATGACATGCATCGATTGGCACCACATCATAGAGTAGTTCACCCTATACTCACCAAATTATCGGTAGATCCACAATTTTTTATCACCTTAAATATCTCATCCTTACATTCGCATTTCCTTCACATTACACTTATACTTTTCCAATCAATTTCATATGTTTCTTTGTCCCCTGCGATTAAAGTTTTCTCAACATTGGCTTCTATCCTGATTCAGCCTCAACTTCTTCTTGCCAAGGTTTTTCTTCTTCTTGGGCTACCATCACCCTTTTGGGGGTTTTGAGGACAATCTATGACCCCGTGGGTTAAATCTCAAATTAAATGCTTTATGAGCTTTCCCTCTCCCAATGAGGGTTGTTCACATCATCTACCTCTAAAGCTTCCCCTCCTCTAAAGTCAACCTTTGCATTCTCAGCTTATTCTAGCTCCTCACTAACAGTAGGTTGTGAGTAAACCTCTTTCTCTTTGCTTTGACAGCTTTCACCTCTCTTACTCATAATTTTTCTTTTCCGATTTACTTTCTCCTCAGCCTTTAAAGCATATTTACATGCCTCGTTTGCAGTGGGAACTTTCACCAATGCAAGCTTGAAGTTGAAATTTGAGCCCATTCACATATCAGACCACCTGTTCTCATGCACTCTCTTGGATACCTGTTTGAATTTGAAGCCTCATAAACTGTTCGGTATAAGTATGCACTAACTAATCCATTTGTTTATAATTCAGTAATTCCTTAAACAATTTTTGTTGGTAATTTGAGGGCAAGAATTGGGCTTTCAGATGTTTCTGCATCTTAGGAAAAAAGATGAATTTTATCTTTTCCTTGTCTTATTAAACTTTGCACATTTCCCCACCATTGGGCTGCATGGGATTTGAACTTGTAGGCAACAACTTTTACTCTTTTTAAATCATCTTCATCTATGTCTTCCATGTCAAAGTAATTATCCAATTCTTCAACCCAATAAAAAAATGCATCTAGGCTGACCTCACCTTTCAAATAAGAAATATCAACCTTTATCTTTGAACTCTATTTTGCCAATGCCTCAATAAGCCTCTCCGTAACATTTGATATCCTAGTAGCATTCACCAATTTCCCTTGTTCCTCCTGCGACTCATCCAATTTTAATGTTGGCTAAAGGGTGCCTGCTCTTCTAACCAATTCACAAGTATTCCTTTTAGCACCTACATTCCTACTACCCCTTGTCACCCACTTGATGCGGAATCCCCTATGATCCATCAAATATTGCTCTAATACCAAGACTAATGCAAATTAAACCTATGTCCTCTGCATGCAGGTCTCTGAAAGTAAATCTGCTCAACTACTATCTAAAGATCTTATAGCACTCCTGCTGCTAAAGAGAGAACAAATGAGCAGCTAGACCAACTTATCAAACAAAACTGTCAAATAGACTCCATAGTCATTATCTGAACACATAAAAGAAAACTATGAAAGAACACATACATAACAAAATTTGAAAAATCATTTACATTTCAAACCTCTGAAAAAATTTAACGTACAAATTTTGCAGCTTCTACGCATTAGAAGAAAACTAGTCTCACACCCTACATATCTGCTAAATGATAAATGACAAAAACTTACCTAAAAAGGAAAAAGAAAACCAAAATTAGCAACTGATAGCTGCCACCCCAAAAAGCAGCATACGAACTTCTCAAAAAAACCAACTAACCAATGGATAAACCGCTACATCTTCTCTCCCTTAGAAATATTCAACAGTTACATTAGCTTGGAAATGTAGTAATTGGCGAAATTAAGCAATAAGCAGAACATAACCAGGGTATCATCGGGTGGTGGCTATCCAGCCACATAAATTGTGCGTTTGTCTTATATAGCTTTTTGCAAACTTTTGAAAAAAAATCTATGTTCCCCCTTCGTATGGTTAACAATTTTCGTGGCTACATTGCCGCCGTTGTATCATCGAGGGTAGCAGCCAGAATAAACTTGCCATCAGGGGAAAATTAATGAAATAAACGGCAGGCATGTTCTCATCAATGAGCCTCTTAAGGCATTTCCCATTGGAGGCATCCCATATCTTGCCTGACCCATCATGACTGTTGGAAACAACCAGCGACCCATCATGGTTAAAATCAGTAGCTGTGACAGGATCCATATGGGCATGAATAGCCCTAACGCATTTCGCGGTCTTGACGTCCCATATCCTGACAGTCTCGTTAAAACTACCAGACACAATGAGGTTAGAATGGTCGTTGAAATTGACAGTGAAGACCAAATTAGAGTGGCCCTTTAGGGTTTTAACGCAGTCCCTAGTTTGAACATCCCATATCTTTAGGGTTTTATCATTGGAAGCAAAGCAAGTGTAGCGCGAATCATAACAGTTTTCGACAATCACAACTGCCACATCATAGCAATTGTTGAAAACACGTAACAATTTCCAATTTCACACCTGCGCACACAACATTTCATCCTTCAAGTGGGACCGACTTCAAAAAAGTTACTGGATGTTTTTAATCATGCACTTGCGCACTGACAATGGAAAATACATAATAGTTTCAACAATCACACTTGCGCACTTGTGATATCGATTGTCAAAAATGCCTAACATTTTCCAATTTTGCACCTGCGCACATAACATTTCATCCTACAAGTGGGTCTGACTTCACAAAAATTACTTGATGGTTTTGATTGCACACTTTGTTGGAATGTGTCCTACCCAAACTTTTGCGAGCAAAAATCGCAACAATTTTCTTTTTAAAACAAGATTTCTAGTTAACTAGTTCATAAAACATTCGAGCGAAACATAGCTGCTTCATTAATACAACATGATTAATGAACAAAATCTAGATTTTAAGTTACCTTGGTGAATGTACCAGCGCTACTATCACCATCCAAAATGGGATGCCAGTTTACCTGCCACAATTAGTGCTTAGGGTTACCTAGATCTTGTCTCTTAGGACCCCGACCTTCAAGGGAAGCTCATGTGGTAGTGTAAGAACCTCTCTTAGAGACAAGGTGAACACTTATACCTAGCTTTTTCAGGTATCTTCTCCCACTCCCACCCTCCATCTGTACAAGTATGTGAGACGTGGATGAAGCACAAAATTAATCTATTTACTGTTTAAACCCCAATTCATTTTTATAATTATCACTTTTTTTTACAAACTTGCCATATATTACCCAAGTCTGACCACTCACAGGCTCCAACCCATAGGGCAAGACACTGCTCCATACAGTCCCTACATGTCCATCCTCAAGTTCAGAATAGCAACAGTGTCGCTACCGTAAAGAAATCCATGAATCCTAGCTAGTCAAGTATTCACACGGATATAGAAGCAACATTTTCATACTAGTTCATTCAAATAAAATACATCACATTTCCATTGTGGCACTCCCATCAATGAACACTCATTTAAATTCAATGTAATTAAAAGTACCAGAACATTATAGCTTTAAAATGCAAAAGACCATTAAAATTAAAATAAGCAATCAGCAACCATTTTTCCATAATCTAACACCCAACTATGAACAACGGGTGAAATACAAAGAATGTCACTCATAGTTTCAAAGACATAATACTAAAAACTGAATCATTCAACAAGAAAATTGATGTTCTGGCTAATAAAATTAAACAGAATCGATGTATCCGTACAGAGATAAATATATCATCACGGTTTTAAGTTTTAAAGAAAAGCTATCAGTCCAGCCTCTGTATTTGTTTCAATGTATTTGTTAATTCATCTGGTAGAATACCCTGTGTGATTGGAACTATATAATGTTACAGACAATGTATGTTTCAGGAAACACCAGTCATTGGTTTCCCATTTGAATTTCATTTTTACAACAAGTTCATTTCGACAATTTTGAGAAGGGTTTCTTTATGTGCTTATTCCTTTTTTTTTCTTTAACTCAAGATACTAAATAGAGGCGGATACATGCGTCGGTTGATAATAACAAGGCAGGATCAAATGAACAAATAATAACCATGATTAAACAAATCTGCTACAACAGACTTATTGATTCGATATATAAAATTACAAACATGGAACTCTAGTCAGACACCGAACGCACAAAAGAATCTGCCAATCAAAAAACATTTCATACTCTGTCCCCTAGTTTCACCGAACCAGAATCCACAAACAAAATCACAACACCCTTCTCCAGTTAATCAGAACAAATTAGTACAGACCAACAACAAGTTCCCAAACTTTTAGCAAATCTGTCAAACCCCAATACTTTCAGTGATGAAAACAATTTCACTTTCAGAATGCAGTTCCAAATTTCAAAAATGAAAGCAGGTTATTTAACAACTTCAAACCAGTTCGATAATGAATTTATCTATTGGTTATCTAGGCATAACTTTGTATATTTTATTATTTTACTAATAATTTTAACTTGGTATGCAATTTTTAAGCTGAATAAATGTTATGTTGTTTCACTTTTATATATATATATATATATATATATATATATATATATATATATATATATATATATATATATATATATATATATATATATATATATATATATACATATATAATCAGTCTCTGTCTCTATCTTTGACCGAATCAATTGATTAAAACATGTTTGATTAAATATAGAATTGATGAAAAGTTTGCCATGAGCTTAACTTTAACCGTGTCACTCATCACATTCAAGACAACCTATGGTGTGGCTCTAATTCTACAGCTAATTGACAATAGCCTAGCAAATGACGTTACCTAAATGAGCTCAAATTCTCAGACTGGTAATGTCGTCCAATTAAAAAACTCTTACTATAAGTGATAGTCTCTTCAGAAAGTTCTACACCAAACACCAGATATGCATAGAAGAAATAACTGACACATTATGTATGCAATGTTTCGTATTCAATTTGGAAGCCACTGACAATTGCCCTGATAGTCAATATAGACAGTCTTATTATTTGTGGATGCTATTCTATCCACATGGCTTTTACAGGGAAGATGTCTAAGTCAATTTTCTAGCTGTTCTAAATATATTTCATTTCATTTTATTATTGCCATTCTTTATTGAATTGAAGTTAAATAATTGAAGGGGATTGTGAAATCAAAAGCTTAGCCCACATTGAGCATATCTCTAATTTGCCATTTCAAATTCAATATTTGCACATTTTCATTTGCTGTGTATATGGGATAGATAATTCTTTACACGCAGTCTTATGTACTTTTGAAGACCTTAAATTCTATAAAGAAATGTTAAAGTTTATATCATGAATGAATACGGTAGGTAGACTTGGTTTAATTTTTTTTGCCAATTCTATGCGTGGAGAAGACTTAGTGGTCTGGACCCAAACATTGGACAAGTGCACATATAGTTTTTACAGAACTTTTCATGGATGCCAGTAGTACACAGTTTCTAATTACATGTGGAATCTTTCCAACTACCCTAATATAATTATACTCTGCTAAATGACACCATCTGTGCCAAAGCTGCAATAATGGCATTCCATGCAACCACATCGCAGTTGGGTATTTTCTTAAAGAGTTCTGGACTGCCTCTTCAATACAGCCTGCATGGGCATACCCGGGGACCATGACACTCCACGAGTGTGATGATATGCAGATTTCTAATTAGAAGTGTCGAAGGCTCCAGTTAAGTGTTTGTTTACTATGTTTTGTGTGCTTTCAGCACAGCCTTACACAGACACTAAGGAATGGACAAGAGACTCATTTCAAAGGAATGGTATCTGATTGCAAGTTTCCTCCATTTTTTCTTTTGACTCAGCGGCAGTGATAGCTTTTGCAAAATTTGTGCTCAAGGATGATGGTATCGGTGTCTTTGGCCTATTCTGCCCTAAGAAGATTATTTTCCAAGACTTAATGGCAAAATTGGCTATGGGAATTATCCTTATCCTTTCACATTCGCTGTTGTTTTGTTTTTTGTCTTGTCACATCCGCAACGGGGCACACGAATCCCATGCTCCAGTTCTCAAAGAATTTGGCCTCTAGAGGTCTACTCGCTAGGTTCGTCACTTTCAACTACAATAGCCGCAAAGCAATACAGGCCATGGAATCTCTGCAATGCCTCAAGCTGGACATACGCTTTGAATGCATTCAAGACACTCTTCTAGAAATCTCCACAATTATTCCTACCTGCCCTATTTTTCCTCCCCTGTTAAAATATCTCTGGTTTCTCATAAACCAAGCTTAATTTTTCATCATGGCGATGAGGATCGATAGAAAATCAATCATATTTCCAGCGAATCCAACGAAGGCACAACAATTGAATCTGAGCCTCTCAGATTTCCAAATGCTGGGCATGAATTAGATTCAGAATGGCCTTGTTTATTCAAAGCCCAATGTCTCCCATGAATTCGAAACGACGGTGGAGAAAATGAAGAAAAGTCTCTCAAACACTCTGGTGCACTTCTATCCGCTGGTCGGAACATTGGCCATTTTACCGGAAGGCTTGGTGTATATTGATTGCAATGACCGCAGAGCAAAATTTATTGAGGCATCTGTCCCTGACATTAGGGTTTCAGATGTGATGAAGGAGGCGGTTAGTGATGTTGTTGCCAAGCTGTTTGCCCTCAATGGAGCTCTCAATATGGATGCGCACTCTCTGCCTATCTTGGTCGTGCAGGTGTCAATCATAACAAACACGTATCACAGACTGAGCGGCCAAACCCTCCACATGCTGGGAGATCTCTTCCCTTTCATGTTGTGTCAGAGTTATCTTTTGGACTTGCTGCAGGCAAAATATCTAAAGTCCACATGTAAAGTGCTAGGCAAAAATCAACCATTTTGATGACTTCAATGGTAGTCATTCTACCTAGAAGATTTACAACCATTAGATCCAATTTTTTGCTTGGAGGTGTTCATAGTGAAACGCCTACATCGTAATAAGCCTTAATGGCATGATTGAGTCTAGAAGATACCTAGGGGTCACTAGGAATAGATTTTGTTGATCCTAGGTTGCTGGTTGTTGAAAATGACCTATAAAGGTCTCAAATTATGTAATAAGGCCAATAGAGCCTCTACGTGATGTTAAAAGCACTCAAAGTGCAATATTTTATAAATTGCCTAAAATGGCAAAAATGGCCTCATAAGGGCTTAATGGAGTCAGTTGGGTTAGTAAAGGTTATAGGGTGATAAAGGTTCTCACTAAACCTTTTATATGTCTAAAGGTTAGTTTAAAAGTGTTATGTTGTCCAGTTGACAACTTTTGTTGTCAACTTGACAACTAAATCTTATGTTTGTCATTTTAATGCTCACTGTTGCAAATAGTTTTAGGGATAGTTAGAGTTGGTTAGATAGTCTTGGTCGAAGCTTAGTGTCTATTTTAGGAGACACACACGTGACGAGTCAGGGATGGCATGGGGAAGATGAAAATATTGGAAAATGTAATGCTCAGTCAATAAAATTTTAATTTCTTTGCAAACTTGTAACTCTTTGTCCGTTGTACAGTCAGAGCAACAGGATTTATTTTGAATGTAAGAAAACATGATTTTGGTTGAAACAAGGTTAGAAGACATTTATTTGTATTTCCTTTACTTGCTTATGCTTTAACTTCGTCATTTGGGGTTCTTTTAAAGTCAAGAACGTGACTGTTGTTGCATAGACAGGGACTGGTTGGGGTACAGTCAACAAGTAGCCCTGAGAGTTTTAGAATGAAGTCACCCTCCCATTTTGTGACTTCTATGAAAGGTGGGAGGGGAATAAACATGTATTATACTCCTTTTATTATTATTTAATGCAGGGAAGTGTGAAGGAGGTATGCTACAGCGTGGACTGCTGAACAAACAGCAAAAGGTGCATTGTTCAAGCACCAATGGTGGTTGGGTGATGCCCGATGAAGGAAATGAGAAGGTGATGATTGTAGAAGTTTATTGGGATGCATTTGAAGGTTTTTGAATCAATTTTGAACTTGTGTGTTGCAGGGAAGGGTTTCTTCTAGAAAGCCCTAGGTCATTGACCCCAAAGTGAGGGTTTGGTAGATAAACAAGTAGATCTGATGTGAGACCAAATAAAGTTGAATAGGGTTTGGTCTATTGCAAAATATTTCATCCTTCTATAACTCAATCTTTATAATCTATGTCTAACCATGACATGACATGACCACACAATTATTGCACGACATGGCATGACATGACAACGATGATTTGATTCCTTTCTCCAATCTTTTGACTGAGATGAATGTTACATCAAATTCATTGACAGAAAAGCGCATGGGAAGACAATTAGTGCAGGACATACATCGTGAAGCGCATGGGAATGACTATACAAATCATTTTACTTGGACCTCACATGGATCAAGAGGGATAAAGTGGGGAAACTTGCATGGTACGCCTACTTTCGCGGTATTTGGACTCCACTCCTCATTTCATTTTCATTTCGCTGTATGTGGGATCCATGCATAGTAACGCGGTATGTGGATTCTATGCATAGTAAGAGTCCACTAATCCTCTTATACGGGACCTTGTACAAGTTGAAATTTCTAACTATAGCAAGCTAGTCCTTGAGAACTTGACTCTCAATGATATGAAGTTGTTGAAGGGTATAACATTTGATAGAGGGGTAGATTTGAAATATTTTAGGTTGGATGGTTGTCCAATGTTGAAAAAAATACAGTACACTTATAACAAGCTTATAGAATATTTCAGCATTCATGACTATCCAGAGCTTAATGTAATGCCATATTTTATAAGTTCAAGTTGCGAAGAGAGTATTATAATTGATGGATGTGGGAATTTAGAATATCTTCAATTGAGCGGTTGTATGTAGATTCATTTATAAAGTTTGGATTGTATTTTATAAGAATGGAACAATATTTTTGAGAGGAAACTTAGTCATTTTTAATGTAGAATTAGTATACAGAAATTATTTACTTGTAGGAGTAAATATTATTGTTGTACTTAAATTAAAATAATTTTTTTTGTTGAAGAATTTTTTTATTTTTTTCTAATAGTAAAAGATATGGAAGTTTAATATTTTCATTACAATATGGGATCATTTGCAAGTTGAAGTTTCACAATGTTCTAAGGAATACAAAGTTTTCTAACCTCTTCAATTCTTTATGAAAAGACTTATAAGATATGGGTTAACAAATTATTAGAATAGGGTTAAGAAATGATAATTTAGAATGATGTTTTTGATAAAAATTTATTAGTTTTTATTAATTTTAGTAATTATTAGTATTTTAAAAATTTATTTTAATTAATAATAATGATATTAATAGCTAATTAAGTTTTAAAAATTAATGTTAATATTTTTCAATGTCAAAGAACACTCAACAAGTTGTGTGTACAAAAGTGTAGAGTTTTGTAAATAGTAACAATAATCCGTGATTTTACAAAGCTTATATGACTGATTATTAAAGATTCTTTTGAACTTGAGTTGCCAAGTCTTGCCAAAGCTAGTTGGTTGGAGAAATCGAGATTGGATCCTTTGACATGCTGCATAAAATAGCGAATATTGATGAGTTCATATAACAAAATATATCAGACTTAGTTATTGCAGCAATGAATTAATATAGAATTACATTCATAAGTTGAAGTAAATGATTTTAGTGATTCTTTTCAGTAGGCAATCATAAATTTTATTTTTTAACATTGGTGTTCTTATATCATATTATTGACCTTTGTTCTCATATGATAGACAATATTTTCATTATTTTTTAAAGGTTTTAATCTATATGCAGTGTTGTAAATTTTACACCTTTATTTAAGGTATCCTATTTCACACTCTCCTAGCATAACTTTTAATATTTATCATTCCTCTATTCATTGTAGGACCTTTAATTATTTAAATTAATACTATGATTCCTCTTCCACTTTAATTGATCAACACTTTATTATTTGGATCCTTAATTCTAGTTGTGTCCTTTATTTTAACTCATTTTAGCTCCCCCTTCATTTAAATTTTGAAGACACATTTTCCACATATACACATCACATCTCTTTGCATAAATAATTTTGGGGCATATAGACCCTATTATCTCTTCTTCCTTAAAAAAATTTAGACTTTAATCAAGACTACATCAATCAAGACGACCTAGACCTGTACTTTTATTCCCAAAATTTTAGGTTGATAATATGTTGGTCTTATCCTTTCTATAACTACCCTCAATAAAAAATATAATAACTCTAGGTCAGCCAAAAGACAACTTTACTTTGATACCCTTATACAATGCCTCATTCTCAATTCATTTCTACACCCCTCATCAACAACTCATTATTACAACACTACAAGATGATATTTGATCCAAGGAGAAGTAGACTACATTCAACGCATCTTTAATCATTGTTTCAATTATAAATTCAAGATGATATATCATGTTATCACATTAAAACAAAGAGGAGTTAACCTAAGAAAATTGCATCATAAATTGAAGGTGTACTCATTTCCAATCAAGCATTTGAATTCAAATTTATATTTCATTTCATTATTATTGTAGGCTTCAATCCCAAAATGAGGTATGACTAAGGAAATCCCCTATATAGCCCCAAACACAATTTTTCTCCTTTTTGAATCAAAAGGAAAAAAAAAAGTGATCAAAAGACCTAAATAGATCTTCTCTCTCAAGTTTGACACCAAAATCCTCATCAAAGGCACTTGGGATGCCCTTGTCCTAGTTAGGGGTTGATGCAAATAATAGTGGTCCAACACATTTGTCCTATGTACTAAGGACTGATTCTTCAACCTAATAGTGAGAAAGTGGGAGACAGAAGATAGTTCTAGCATATTTTGTTAGGCCCAAAAGTAGACAAGCACCACTGAGGAGGGTGGGGGGGGGTGGAGGGGGGGGTTAATTAGTTATGTAGAAAACCTAATTTTTTTCATTTGAGAAAGGACAAAACCTAGATCGAATCAGAAGCATTAGCTACTACTGTGATCTACGAAAATGGACTATAGACCAAAAAAATAAAAATAAAAAACTAAGATCTCCAAAAACGTAGTGATTTTTACCAAATTTTTTTTGTTGTTTTCCATTCAAAACATGCAGATCATCGATATTTTCTATGTACCTGCAATATTGCAAATCGATCTCTTCTCTCAAATGGCATGCCAAAACGGAGCCTCCAATTCGCGCCCAAAACCCTCTTTGTGCACACGACAAAAAAACCTCTGATTTGCGTCCGAAACCCTACAATGTTACAACTTGTCTCTTTTGTGAAAGCATTTGCCAAAACAAAGCCTCTAATTCACAGCCAAAACCCTGCACATGGTGATAAAAATGTAAAAAGGTAAAAAACACAGAATAATACAGCGTTAAAAGAGAGAAAACATAGAATAATTTTTTGCAAACATACGTTGTTCACTTGTCCAGATCTTCTACAAACGGCTCTAGAAATTAGCTACGCCCACCTGTAAAAAAATGGCCTGGATCTAGAAAATAGTTACACCCGCTTCGAAAAAATGGACTATCTCTGAAAATTGACTACGCCCGCTTAATAAAAACCAACTGCCTCTGGAAATCCGCTACGCCCGCTCGATAAAAAATAGGACTGGCTCTGCAAATCAGCGCTCTGAAAACCACAACTTGCAGACCCTTCTCAGCCCAAATAAAACCCAAATGAGAATGGACGCAGGAAATTGACTATTTTTCAATCCATTTTTCATTGACTGTGATACATCTAACTCACCTACCGATCAGGTTAGTAAACCATGGTTAGTAGCCCACAGTTACCAGATCTAGTTAGTAGACCATGGTTAGCTGATCCAGTTAGTAGACCGCGGATAGCTGATCCGGTTAGTAGACCGCGGATAGCTGATCCGGTTAGTAGACCGTGGTTAGCTGATCCAGTTAGTAGACCGTGGTTTGCTAATTACGGTTACAGGCTCCACGATTACAGGCTCCCCTTTTGACATGCCGGCGAATTAGATATCCGGCGTCGGCCTTCATGATCGTCCTGTCAGATCGCCCTGTCCTGCCTGCTAAATTAGTCCTATCGGTACATGCTACTATAGGCCAATACTATAGGGAGACACATGCACTATAGGTGGATGATTTATCGGGAGCTTAGCTTCTCCCATAAGGAAATGTAAACCTAATCACGTGTTCACATCATTGGGGCCATAACAGGCATATAGTACAGGGCTCCATGCCCATAGATGTTGTACTCGGTGACATACCCTAGGTTTTATACTCCTGTCTCACACTGATGGACTTGACAGTGTGCAGACGATTTGACAGCCAGAGAAAACTAAAATCATATTTAATTTTAGCAGTATGTTTTTAAATTATAAACATTTTATACTTAGTATGTTGGAACATTTTTTTTATGTATTTAATAATTTATTTTTACTTTATTTTTAATTTCTTATTTATTAGATTATAAAATAAAATAATAAATATATTAAAAGTTAAATATATATTCACAAAATTTTAATATATATTTCTATTTGTTGAAACATATTTTTTTATGTATTTAATAATTTATTATTTTTATTTTCTTATTTATTAGATTACAAAATAAAATAATAAATATATTAAAAATTAAACATATATTCACAAAATTTTAATAATAAATTATATATTAAATTTTCAAAATTTTAATTTTATATTAATTTTATAATTATATGATAATATATATAATTTATAATTGAAAAATTCAGAGATATATATTATATGAAAATTTTAATATTATTATTTTTAACTTATATATGTTTTTCATAAATATAATTATTTTTAAAATTATATATTTAACAATGTTAAATAATAAGTTCTATTTTTTTCTTCTTATTTATTTAAATTATTAAAAATATTTAAATATATAATTAAAAATAAGTATATTTGTTAAAAACTTGTTATTAAATTTATCTACATATTTATTTTTGGTGTTATTAATCTTTTTATATAACATATATTCTAAAATCACTAAATTATATATTTGTATATTATAATATAATTAATATCAATTAAATTTAAAAGGATAGTGTTAAATAAATTATTACATAAAAATTAATAAAAGCTAGATTAAAATTATAAAAAACAATCCAATCTAATCTATTTTTGTATGTCTTACTTTTACCAATGTAATATAAAATGCATCCAACATATACGAATCTAATTATTAAAAAATGTTAAATATATAATTATCTTTATTAAAAACTTATTATTATATGTCTATATATATTTTGTTTTAAAGTTAAATAATAACACTAAATTTTGATTTATTTAAAGAAATTTAATATAAAATTTATTATTAACATTGTAAATATATATTGAACTTTTATTATATTTATTTAGTATTTGCGCCATGTTAAATAAAATTATTTGAATGAATTATAATTATTAAATGCAATGTTTTATTATAAATCTACTATTTTGAAAAGTTTAAGTACAATATTTTAACTTTATAATTTAGAAAAATAACTTTAACTTATCAAATAGTTCCCACTGCTTTTTATTATTTTACTATATAATCAAATAAATATGAAACTAAAAAAAATAGTTAAAAACTAAAAAGAAAAGATCTTCGTGCATAAAAATGAAGACAAAGTCTTGAAAAAAGTCTTGAAAATATATAGTACCATGCATTGGATATATGGAATTTATTTTTAATTAGAGTTTAGTCATAGCTTTGAAATATAAGGATACGATAATTAAAATTTTAAAGTTTAAAATTTAAAATTTTTTAGTTTATTTTTACTTAATAAATTTTATATATATATATATATATATATATATATATATATATATATATATATATATATATATATATATATATATATATATATATATATATATTATATATATTCATTATCTATTATGTGTATAATATGTATATGTATAATTTATTAAGTACTTTAAACTTTAAAATTCTAATTATTTTATCTTACATTCTAAATGGCCAAAAAAATATTATGTAAAAATTTGTTTACAATTTTAAAAATAATTTATTTTTTATTTTTTAGTTTAGTAAAATAATGAATTAAAATGTTAATAAATGTTAATTTTTAATAATATTTATTTATTTAAATTTTTTATTATATTAATTATTATTATACTATAACATTTAATTTAATAATTTAAATGATATAAAAAATAAACATAATATTAAAAATTAAAATATATTTATTTAAATCATTATATTAAATGTTATAATATAATAATAATTAATATAATAAAAAAATTAAATATATAAATATTATTAAAATGAAGTTTTATTAATATTTATATAATAAAACACCTCTCTCTTTCTGGAGTTATCTAATTGCAACATCCATAACCTTACTTTGAAACTTGAACTCTTTGAGAAGGCTTCAGGTGGCCGTATCTCTAAATCTAAGTCCATCCTTCTTGGTTGGTATGAGGATCCCCCCACCTGGATTCAACAATTTGGCTTCTCTTGGGGGGGTCCTCATAAAATTGTGAGGTATTTAGGAATTCCATTCTCTATTTCCCCCTCTCTTAAAGATATGTGGGCTTGGGTTAAGGAGAGAATCAATAAAAATCTCAATAAATGGGATAATAGAGTGCTCTCCATTGCTAGAAGGATCCAAGTTTGTCAAAAAATCCTCTCCTCCTATGGCATATACTATTCTTCTGCTTGGATGTTTAGTAACTATCAGATTCATGACATTCAGAAAACTGTTAGGAACTTTCTCTAGTCTGATGGGAAAGGGAAAAGAAAAGCCCATAGTGTTAAATGGAGTTGGTGCCATGTGGATAAAGATTTGGGTGGTCTGGGTTTGAAGGATCTCAAGCTTCAAGGGATCTCCCTAGCTGCCAAATGGATCTTTCAGGCCCTTGATGGCCAAGAGCCTTGGAAAGTCCTTGTTAGAAATAATATATAGGAAGGTGTCCCTAAGCAGGCCAAAACTTGGAAGAACCTCCCTTTTAGTGATCTTGTGGCTGGTTCCTTCCCAGTTTCGGTTAAGGGCACTGAGGTCTTCATTTCGATTTGGAAAGCTTGGGAACATGTTCGTGGATTTATATATAACTCTAGATTTGACAATTATAATTATCTACATGGTGAACGTTCTATTTGGTGGAACCTCCAACATAATGGTAAACCTCTTGCCTTGACTCAAGGATGTTCTGCTAGATATTGGCATAATAAAGGTATCAAGTGCTTTATGGACATCCTTGATAATGATAACCTTATTAGTTGGCAAGTGCTCAGCAACAGGTTTGATATCCCTGTCTCTCATAAAAGGACCTTCAATATGATCAATACTGCCTGTTCTTCGCTTAATCTTCCTCGGTTTACAAATGTTGACTCTCACAGATTCCTCACCTTTAGATGGGATGATGGTTCCCTCCTGCCCAGAGTTAAGTCCAAGGACATTATAAGATTCTCAATAAAAATCTGCAGATCTTGGATCACCTGAACTCTTTATGGTATGTTAAGTTGGATAACCCCTCATGGCAGAAAATCCTCAGCAATTGCTGGAAATCTTCTATCCCCCCCAAACTTAAGTGTTTTAAATGGCAATTGATGTTGGATAGATTACCTATTAAAACTAATCTTGGAACTTGTGATACTTGCACTATTTGTAACAGGCTTGAAACTTTGAGACATATCTTCTTTGATTGTTCATTTGCTAAAGATATTTGGTGGCTGTTTGGTATATCTCTAACCCATCAAGTTTTTACATTTGATATTATTATAGGTTCTATTCCCGGTCTTAAAAAAGATGCTAATCTTTTCTAGAATATTCTCTCATCATGCATCCTTTGGTTCATTTGGAAGTTCAGAAATGAGGAAAAATTCCAAGGTAATGGAAGAGTTCTTACGGGGTTTTCTAAAAAACTCATATGTTTTAAAATCATTTCGCAAGTTTGTTGTGTGATGCGGCTTGAAAGAGGAAAGCTGGAAAGATTTCTTCGGGATGGACACGCAACCATGTTTTTATATGAAATGAAGAATGGTCTTCAGTGGGCCAGTATTGCTAATAACCAACAAGCTTTTGACAATGCTCTTAAAAAGTTCATTAATGATATCAAAGAAACTAGAGGTCCCTTTTTTTATCAGCTGGAGCCTTTCGCGCATGTGCTGGAAAGGAAAAAAGTTGTCTGGATGGAAGGAGACCAAGGCTGGACCGCTTGGGTTGATGATCACAACAATCCTCTTCATTAATTGTTGCTCCTTTTTTTGTATTATGCTCTTGAAAACTGATGTATTATGATGGATGTTTATAGTTAGTGGTTACCTTCATGGTGGATTTGGTGGGGTGATGCTTCCCCCTCTCTCCTTGTTGTAATCTTTTCCTGATCAATTGAGTTATAATTCAAAAAAAATAAAAATTTATTAATATTATTTTAATTTATTATTTTACTAAATTAAAAAATAAAAAATAAATTAATTTTAAAATTGTAAAATAAATTTTATATAATATTTTTTTTTGTCATTTACAACATAAGCATCGGATAATTAAAATAAAAAAATTTAAACTTAAAATTTTTTAATTGTTTTTACTTAATAAATTTTATATTTACATATTATACACATAATAGATAATAAATATGTATATGTATAATTTATTAAGTAAAAATAAATTTAAAAATTTAAAACTTAAAACTTTCTAATTTTTATTATTTTATTCTTATATTTTATAGCAATCACTAAACTGTAATTAAAAACAAATTGCTAGAATTAAATATGATTTTAGTTTTCTCTGCTGGCTGTCAAATCGTCTGCACACTGTCAAGTCCGTCAGTGTGCGGCAAGGGTACAGAACCTAGGGTATGGCGCCGGGTACAACATCTATGGGCATCCAGCCATATCGAATGATATGGCTGGATAGCAGTCGCCACCCACCCACTGCACCAAAAATCTCCGTCCAATACTATTTAATTAATATATTAATATTTAAATTTGTTACACTTCAATCTATTACGTTTCATTCGTCGGTGTAGTTTAAGAAAGACTATGGGCAAAACCTTGAATCTTCCCAATCAAATGCTTGACCTTCTATCAATGTTAACCTCAAATTTAACCCGAGTTACACCTCCTATCGCTTAAAATAAATTCAATCTGTGAAGTAGTGAAACCCACAGATAGCTCGAAAAAAGTCTTGCATGCTGATGTCATCCGACGTCAGCATGAGGTAAACCCCATTTTTGGAATCCACAGACCGTGGGTTTGAAACCCCGAGGCTCACGATATTTTTTATCACGTTCTGCACAGTGAGACGCATGAGAATCTTCCCTTCCGAGTACTGATCATCTCACTCAGCGTCCAGAACAACAGTCTTGCTGATTTTTTTCCCCGTCTGGTCCGTGAAAGCTGAACGATTTTACACCATTCGCTCACAGAGGGACTGGGAGAGTGCATGAGAAATGTCAAAGAGGTGTTCAATACTTGCAAATACACATTATAGGTATGAAAAAACTCTGTTTTCCAAACCATTTACTGGCGGTCTGAAACCATTTAAAGTTTTTGAGCTGAATTCATTTCATCGTAAACTAAACCGTACACAAAAATTGCTCGGATAAACTAAACGATAAACTATTTTTGGACGTGGGACAATAACGCCATCCCGGCGTGAGAAATAATTATAGTGTCCATACATGAGCATCCCCGCAGGTAAAGCCTATCGGCTTAATTAAAATGCACTCTAGCCTAAAACCTTTCCTCACACATAACAGACAAAATCTCTTGAAAATGACAAAACTTATATCAAACGACACATAAACTTTCATTTATGGGAATTCTTGAATCATATAAATGGAACATGATTTTGCATTCTTCACATATTATTGCTTTTACCTTTATCACAAGTCTCATAGTCTTAACATCACATGTAGTCTTACCACTTGTAGCTAATTGATGTTTTAATGTTTTTTATTTTATCATTAGGTAGTCTCTCCTTTTTGAGATTCCACAATCTTCTCCTTTTATTTCTCTTGGCTTGATTCTAGTTTGATTCATTGCATTATTCTTAAATTGTTTCATTAACAAGCTTGTTAATTTTCCAAGAATCATCAATTTGACCGTTTCTTTTGAGGTTAGTTACTCTCGACCTTAGAAATTGTAATAGTCACAAAAGCTCTAGTTTCTTCATAAAAAGGTCTACTCTATCTAATATTAGGAATCTATGAAGTTGGGTCATAAACTCAATAATCTTCATATTCTTCATTAGAGAAGACTTACTGGCATATTTGTTCCTTTTGATATCTTCTCTCCTTTAAATAAATTTATGCATCATACTCATAGGAGGAAGAATAATCCTCATCAATCTAACAAAAGCAAGCTACAAGACAACATATTAATAACATCATCTTGATCACAATTAGGTTCATTACATGCATCACAACAAATATTGTCATTTTGAGATGATTTAGCAACCATACATTGTAGTGGTGAATGAGGTAACTGACAGACCATGCACCAAGGAGTATCGTCAATCATATTGACTTTTTTCTTCAATGGAAATTAAGAGTTTCTTTATTTTATGAGCCTTTCTGATTATTATAAATAGGTTTCTCATTATGTCATATAGTATTATAAGACACATCTAACAACTTAGATCTCTTTTCTTGTTTTTGATATTTTTTTCTTTTTAGATCCCAACCCTTTTTCTATCCTAGCAATGTTTTATAATTCAAATCCTTCAAGGCGTTCATTACTTTATCCAACTTGTCTTCTGATGTTGATGATATATTTTTCTGATTTCTAGGGCTTGGGTTTTGCAAATGTTATACCTCAGTGCCCCTCTTTTTCCAATTACTAGATGTCTTCTTACTATTTTCAATATTTGTTGCAATTCCAAAAGCATCTCTTAAAAACATTAGGTTTTTTTCCATAAGCTCATATCTCATTTTTACATCATAGGCATTAGAAACCATACACATTGATTTGTTTGATCTCATATGAGGTAGAGTCTTATTTAGAATTCTAGTAAACCTAAGATTGAAATTAGTATCAAATGAACATTCAACCCCTTTGTAATGCTAGTAAATTCATTTATGATGCCCCTTGGATCAATTTTATCCCCATGTTGTCTTTGAAGACTCTTTTAAGTTCATGTTATAATCCAAAACTTTCACCAAGAAAGTTTCTATACCAATCCTCGACTTCATCAGATAGTTTGCATAAACAATTTCATGAACACATTCTCATTTTCTATGTCAAAGAAATCCATCAGATTTAAAAATTCTTTTAAATATTGTTCAACAAATATTGCATTACTTCCTAAAATTTTGCCAATGAATTCTTAATATCATTTCACACGGGGATAGGGTATCTTGGAATATCGGTGAAATTTGGTTTTCTATATTTTTCAAGTTGCGCAAGTCTCCTATCTAGGATATCTTGGTTACCAATATTGTAATTAGCATTGACATTCTGATTTATATTTCCCTAAATATCACAATATTGATTTCTCATGGGATTATGGTTTATAGGATTTCTAGTTTGCATAGAGTTAGCTCTTTCTTGTGGATTACCCATAACATTCTGATTAACTCTCATTACATTTCATCTCTTATCTTGATTGACCCTAGATACTCTACAAATTTTTATATGAGGTTCATGACTTCCTCTAGTAGTTCATTTTCACTAGGCATAGATGATGATGCATTATTTGTATCTTGATAATATTCAGCCTTTGGGAATTCTAAATTTATTGGATTCGCAAATGAGTTTGTGCTTGGACTTATTGATGATAATTAAACATTACTTTTAGTCTTTCTGCTACTTGTATTTCAAAAGCTTCTTGAAACCTAGATTCTATAGAAGTGCAATGTTTCATAGGAAACCTACTCTCTAAGAAATGACTAATTTGATTAAATTTTGATTATGGGATGAGACTGAATCAACTTGATTCATAGGGGATTTCCTCATTCCATTTTCCCTCCATATTTTCTCTAGTTGTTTATCTATACTATAATTGGCTAAAGATTATTTCAAGGATCTCCTTCCTCCCATATTTAAAAAAAATTAACTCTGGTTATAAGATGTCTTAGAATTTTTCACCCATTGAAATAAGATTCAAATTTATTCAATAATCCTTTCTTAACCATATTAGTGCTCTTTTTGCTATCAACTCCCCTAGAGAGTCATCAATTTGTTGGTGTTCCTAATTGATTGCTAGATTATCTCTATAAAGTAAATATATTTAATGATCAAGATTCTCATATCAATGAATAATTAGCATGATACAATGGTTTGTTCTCCTTTTTTGTTTAGGATTTGCTAGACCTAAGGGGTAAAACATCAATATTTAAAATATTAATCTCTACACATTGAGATATTGATTAATGGAGTATAATATTCTCACTTTAATATTAAGTCCTAAAATTAGTATTACTCTACCTACAATTAGCTAGATCCTCAATATCTATCTTATTCAACACCTTGAAAACATGGAGCAACTTAAAAACATAAAACAAAAGGGATTTTTTTAAAAATTTTACGGTTTGAGAATCTAGGTTTTGTACCAAGAAATACCCTAAGATCAATGCCTATTAAGGATAATAGAATCATATATCACATGCAATATAATCATGTACACACACATTTATGTGCGTGTGTGTGTATACATATACATATAGATACACATATACATATACATATACATATACCTTTTCCTGCTAATTCTAAAGTGTTATATTGGATCACACTTTTATTTATTTAAAAACACTCAATATGCATGTATGTGATAAGGTATTTATTTAGAGGTAAATCTCATATGGTGAATATCAATTTGAGTTAGAATTTCTAAATGCTTGTTCTATAAATTAGGAGATTCACGATAATTTTAAAGTACTAGTTATTTTCAGTTCCTATGAAATTCATAAAAATAGTCATCATTTATGAAAACATCTCCATGTAGTTGTTTGTCATTTCTTGTTGCAAGTAGTTAAGGATTTGTTGCTGCATGAAAAAATGTAATTCCCACTTTCATGCATAGTTGGATGTTATGTTGAACTCCAATATTCTTAGTGGTTGTGAAACTCTATATTACCATACTCCAAACTATTTAGGAAACACATTTGAACTAGCTATTATTGATTTAGAGCTAAAGATTATATTTTTTTCTATAAATACATAGGTTGATCATTTCTTCAAATGTATACTGGTGAATTAAAAAAATTATTTTTGCATGCTAAAAGCTACATGAGCCTAATAATTTTGATTATATTTATTTTGATATGTCTTGAACTAAATGTATGAGTAGGCTACTTTTTGTAAGAAGAATCAAATCTAGTTTAATTTTGTGTGGATGTTTAGAGTATTGTTATAGTTGTCACAAGCTCATTAGATTTTGATGAGACATCTATTGCCTGTATATTGTTTTTTAGTTATATAAGGGATTGATAAATTATTTGTTAGTGTCACTTCTTCTTCTTATTTTCTAGAGTCTCAAGTCACATGGTCTAATTTTTAGCTTCAAGTTCATATGTATGTTGTAAATCCTTGAAAAGGTACTTTCATTGTCTAGTCTATCAATAACTCAAATTCCTCAAATAATTTATTTTATAGCTTTTAAGAGATTTGTCTCATGTTATATTTATTAATTTTTGTGTTATATTTTATGCATTTGAGTTGGCATCTCTAATTTTTTAGATTTAAAACCAAGTTCCTTATCATGAAGTGTTTCAATCAAAGATAAGAGATTTCCATAATCTATAATAATCAGATGCAACAACTTCTAGATTAAATTGTGTAATACATTTTTGCATCAACATTTTGTATCACAAAGAGCCCAGTCAATGTTACTGTCATGGAGGATGTTAAGACAGCAGGAGCCACTCAAACTAATGTGGCTCTGGAAGAGGTGAACAAAAAGGACCTGAATGAGAACAAAGGGCACTCTGCGAGTGGGTTTATGGGAAAAATTAAGTTCCAGGTCGATACAATGGAAAACATGGTCATGAATCTCACCAAGGACCTAGAAGCCACGAAGAAGGGGTTAAAAGATGTGAGTAAATTTTCTCTTAAAGTTATGCATGCCTCTATTACTACGCTTTGTATTCTCAATGAAAAGGCTACGGAGGATATGGAAGCTGTCAAAAGCAACCATGAGCTCTTCAGTTTCCTCAATGAGGAGTGGGCCGATACTCTGCTATCAAAGAGCCTATGGACTGGAAAATAAAGTGTTGGAGCCCTGCGAGTAGGAGGTTGGAGAATGTTTCTGTTTCTTTGCCTCTATTTTTGTTTTACTATGTTTAGTTTAGTCTGCTCTATACTCTGGTTTGGGTTTTTAGCCCTGCGTGGCACCTTGCTTGGTTAATTCTGAACTATTTTAATACTCTCGTTATGTGGTAGAGCTTGTTTTCCTATTTCTATGTTTTTGATCAAGGTAGAACTCTTACTTCATGCTGTCAGCTGTTTGTTGCACTCGTTGGTGATTAACTCTCTGTTAATTCCTTAGTTTTCTTTTTGTACTTCAGGTCAACACCCTTTTTTATTGCTGCTTTAATCAAAAACATTTTGGATCACACTTTTTGATCCATCATTACCATGATAGAGAGAATTAGAATTAGCATATATAACTTTTTAGATGTGAAACCAAGCTCTCTCCCATGAATAATTTCAATCAAAGACCAAAGATTTCAACAATTCATAATAACAAGATGCAACAACTTCTATATATTAAATTATGTAAAATATTTTTGCATCAATGTTTTGGATCACACTCTATGACCCATCATCAAGATGATAGAGATCATTAGAGTTAGAATCTCTAACTATTTATATTTAAAAGAAAATTTTCCCTCTCATGAAGGGTTTCAATAAAAGATAAGATATTTCTACAATCCATAATAATAAGATGCAACAACTTGTGGATTAAATTGTGTAACTATCTTTGCATCAACATTTTAGATCACACTCTATGATCCATTAGTGGAATGATAGATAAAATCATAGTTAGCATCTATAATTATTTATATTTAAAACCAAGTTTTCTCTCATGAAGAGTCTCAAATAATAACAAGATATTTCCAAAATTTATAATATTAATATGCAACAACTTCTAGGTTAAATTGTGTAAAATATTTCTGCATCAATGTTTCACACTTTGTGTTCCATCATCAGGATGGTATAGAACATTAGAGTTATCATATCTAATTATTTATATTTAAAACCAAGTTCCCTCCCATTAAGGGTTCAAATCAAAGACAAGATATTTCCATAATCCATAACAATAAGATGCAACAACTTCTAGATTAAATTGCATAAAATATTTTTGCATCAATGTTTTAGATCACACTATGTGATCCATCATCAAGATGATAGAAAGAATTATAGTTAGCATCTCTAATTGTTTATGTTTAAAATAAAGCTCCCTCCCATGAATGATTTCAATCAAAGACAAGAGATTTCCACAATTCATAATAATAAGATGTAACAACTTTTGGATTAAATCGTATCATTTTTTTTGCATTAATATTTCAGATCACACTCCATAATCTATTTAGGACAATGCATTAGATTTATCATCTCTAATTTCTTATATTTAGAAGGTCTAATTCCCTCCCATGAAGGGTTTCAATCAAAGAAAAGATATTTCCACAATCCATAATAATAAGATGCAATAGCTTAGATAGTTAAATGGTTGAAAACATTTTGAGTCAACCTTTTGTATCACACTCCATAATCCATCATTTGGATGATAGAGAGAATTGGAGTTATCATATCTAATTGTTTAGATTCAAAACCAAGTTCACTCACATGAAAGGTTTCAATCAAAGACAAGATATTTCCACAATCCATAATAATAAGATGCAACACCTTCTAGATTAAATTATGTAAATTATTCTTGCATCAACATTTCAAATCACACTACATGATCCATCATCATGATGATAGAGAGCATTAGAGTTAGCATCTATAATTATTTATATTTAAAACCAAGCTCCATCCTATGAGGGGTTCAATCAAAGACAAGAGATTTCCACAATTCACAATAATAAGATGCTACAACTTCTAGATTAAATTGCGTAAAATATTTTTGAATCAACGTATTTTGAATCACACTCTTGCGATCCATCATCAAGATTATAAAGAAAATTAGTATTATCATATCTAATTGTTTATATTTAAAACCGAGTTCCCTCTCATTAAATGTTTCAATCAAAGACAAGAGATTTCCACAATCCATAATAATAAGATGCAATTACTTCTGGATTAAATTGTGTAAATATTTTAACATCACCATTTTGGATCACACTTTGTGATCCCATCATCAGGATGATTGAGAGAATTAGAGTTAGCATCTATAATTGTTTATATTTAAATCATTGTTCCCTCCCATGAAGAGTTTCAATCAAAGACAAGATGTTTTTACAATCCATAATAATAATATGCAACAACTTTTGGATTAAATTGTGTAGAATACTTAAATACATCAATATTCTAGACCACACTTCATGATCCATCATTAGGACGATAGAGAGCATTAGAGTTAGTATATCTAATTGTTTAGAACTAAAACTGAATTCCCTCCAATGAAGTTTTTCAATCAAAGTCAAGAATATAGAATATAGATAGATTAGATTCAATGCAAGAATGTAGAATATAGATTTAATCAAATATAGTGGGCTTAAATCCATGTTATTGTCTATGCTAACTAGTCAAGAGTGTAGATCTCCACCAATACTGTTAAATAAATAAATAAAGACTAAAGTTAGACTAAGGTGTTATTTGGAATGAATGATCATGCATATGAATCATATTTTATATATAATTTAAGGTACTCAATACTTTTTTCTGCTATCTCAGACATCTTAAAAATATAGTTATTTGTTGAGTAAAAGAAAAATATAAATTACATACTTCGACAAGAGGAATGGAGTAAATATATACATGCTTGGTTATAACTACCCCTAGTTGGTAGTGTAATATTCCTCTTGTTCTTTTCCTCCCAAATGTGCTTCAACTAGGTTTTAACTATGGTTAATTATGAAATATGGTAGTGATACTTGTGGTTGGACTACAACATCATTTAACAGTTCATAACATCAAAACTTGAGTTGGAAATATGAATGGTTGAGAGTTCTCTAAGAGGTACCACCAATCCTCTATCTTATTTATCATAGTTCAATATATAAGTATCATTTAGATTTGCACAACTTTTACATCATACATATAAGTGATTAAGGTAAATTTTAAATAGTTAATGGACGTTGAATTTTTTTATTTGATCAAATGTTAAATATACATTTTAAATAAAAACTAAGAGGGAGAATGAGAAGAAACGGTGGAAGTTTGAAAACCAAGATTCTAGATGGTTGCAAAGGATCTTTTGAGGAGGATCCAAATGGGGAAGAAGAAGATGGAAATGATGATGCTTTGGTTGGTGAAAAAGTGGTGGGAATGTCTGGGGCATTTCGTTTCCTTGTCTCTAATGATCAATGGTTTTAGGTTGTCACTTGCGCTATTTGGTTAGAGATTTTTTTCTTATCATTTTTGGGTTGCATAGGGATTTTTTGGATCCTTAGATATATGGCTCTCTAGCGCTAGTTGGATAGCACGTTGTTGTCTATTCCATTGACTAGGTTTTTGGTGTTTCCCTTTTTTTTGTTGTGTTGACTAGTGATGGGTGTGGAAGCTCTTTTTCTAGTTTTATTCCTTGGTCTAGTGGCATATCTTTCAGGATTGGTCTCCTTTGGGTGGAAGAGGCTGGTGTTTTCCTAATGATATGCAATAAGAGATTACTCCTTGTGTTTTGGTTGTAGACTCTTTGTGGGAGATTTTTTTTTCCTCTTTTTGAGTTTGGTATTTTCTTCACCTTCTTGTGCTAGTGCCTTTTCCCTATGTGGACATGTGGTTTGTATTCAGTGAGTGATCAGTATCATTGATGACATGGTTCTTAGCTTGTGTAATGCCCCTCCCATTGTCTGATTTTATATATGTTATGATTATTTTAGGATGATGATTTATATGTTAGGATATCATTGATACTTATGGTTTTACTGACCCCATACTTGCATGTGTATGGTCAGCGTGCGTATTTTATATTTATGTTTGATGTGCTTGATGTGGTTGAGGGACACAGTCATAGTTACTTGCTTGCGAGATCCACACGATCAATTGATCCCCACCATTGTCTGTTATATATCTATACATGTATGTACATGCTTATCTTTTATGTAGGTTTGCAGGTACCGTGCATCGACTTCCCTGAACTGTTAGGATGAGTGTGCCCTATCGCAATATCTCAAATGGTAAGAGAGGGGAGATAACACACAGGTCCAAATCCTAACCTAAGCCATGATATTGTCTTGAAATAGTGGACAAGATTTTTTTATCCTACCCTATTAAACTCATCCAGTGGATGTGAGTTTATAATGCCTGGCTTGAGTATGAATGTGGGTCTGTAGGTTCTTTTGATTTTGGTTGTTGATGTGATTTATATAATTAGATCCTTGCTATTTTTAGCTATTAGATATTATTTAATTGGAAATTAATTAAATGCAATTATTAAGTTTAATTATTATTTAAAGTTTATTGTATGGTAGAAGTATTTAATTAATGAGAATTAATTAAATACATTCACCTTAGAATTATGTAATTGTAAATTTAACCTTTTTCAATTAAAATGTGTTTGTTAATTTAAGAATTAATTTAGCATGTGGAAATTATTTTAAACTAAATATTTTATTTTTAATTAATTGAATGCATTAAGTTGCACAATCAGAATTGATTAAATTAAATTAAAGGTATTAGTTAATTTTGGTTAAGTGTTTTCAACAAAAGGCAAAGTGGAGAAGAGACTTTAGTTCAACTGAGATTGAACTGAAAATCATAGCTTAATTCATGCAAAGCTTTTTGGTGGAGTTGAGTTGCAAACCCTCGCATGTGGAATGGGAACTCCTATATGTTGGAGATTTGGCCATGATTTTGAGAGGGACACGTTGAAGAATTTTGGGTGAAGAATTCAATTTTGGAAAGGCTTCAAAAGTTTGGAATTTGTCTTTAGATTTGGTCTTCGTTCAAGTATTATTCTTTGGTGTTTGAGGTAGGGTTTGATTTGCTTTATGAATATATTGTTTTGTAAATTTTGAAAGGACTTTTTCTTTGTGCCTGTTTGTATTTGCAAGTCTTGAAATCTACTCTCTCTCTCTCTCTCTCCGTATTTAGAAATTAGTTTTAGGGAAATCCTTATTGTTATTGCTGTTAATTTTGAGTTCATATATATATATATATATATATATATATATATATATATATATATATATATATATATATATATATATATATATATATATATATATATATATATATAAAATTATGTGTGTGTGTATTAAAAGGAAAAAATAATTTTATATATATATATATATATATATATATATATATATATATATATATATATATATATATATATATATATATATATATATATATATATATATATATATATGTTTTGAAATTAAAATTTGTCATTAAATTATGCTTTATTTTAAAAAAAAGTTTCTGTTTTAAAATAAAAGTTATTAAAATGGGATCTTTATGCTTTGTTTTATAAATTTAATGGATATTAAATAAATTTAAAGTATTTAAAAAAGGGGTTAATATTAAATTAAAAATAAAATAAAATTTAATAAGGTTTGGAGGGGCATTAACCGCCCCCCCCCCCCACCCCCCAACCCCTCATGACACCCAAAGGGGTGTCTACCATGTGGTAGTACCCAAGGGTACTGTCGCACAATGGTCTCCCCTAAGGGGTTGTCATGTGACAATACCCAAGGGTACTGATGCACGTCAGTCCCCCATGGGGGGTGTCGCGTGGCAATACCTTGTGGGGTGCTATCGTACAGTACTGCGTGGGCCCCAATATTTTGTTGGGTATGGTTTTTTTTTTAAAATAATAATAAATTAAAATTTGTTTTATTTTAATACGTTTTCTTTTGGCAAGTTAATTAATTTTAAGGGCATGTTATTATTATTATTTTGTGAAAGATATTTTCTTTTATATATTAAAAGTTGGATTTTGATTTAATTATTTAGATGGATGAAATTTTTGTATAGATACTTATATTTATATTTAAAGTATAAAACATAAGTACAATAGTGTAGTTTATTTATATGATTATTTACTCGATTTAAATTGCATGGAATATTTGGGGATCAATTTTTCTATTTGAGGGATATTTTATTTAATGTTAAGGATTTACTTTGCATGTATTATGAAGAAGATAAATTCATTTCTTAAATTCTAACGTGAGTTTTTTAACCATGTAATTAATTGAGGTCATGTCTTAAATTACCCTATGTGTTAATTTAAGGGGATAGAATGTCAATCAGTGGGGATGAAACCCAGAGGCTGGAATTGGGTGTTTTGTTTATCACGTTTATTTGTCTTGCATACTCTGTTGTATCGATTGATTTGTTCTAACCCTCTGTGGAGATTGTTCTATGTTGAATCTGGTCTTGCATGTTCCTATCACTGTTGGAACTAGTTGTTGAGTTTTATGAGTTGTGTTAACTCAGAGTTATGCTTTGATCTTGTGAAACCATAAGGTAGATTAACTAAGTGTATAGGTGGGAAGTGGCTTGTAGTTGGTGTCGAAGCCCGCAAGTGGCTGCCAGGATATGCTATCACAAGTGGCTTAACAAGTGATAACTAATGACATTGAGAGTTTAAAATGAATTAATAAGATATTGTGCCTCACCCATGCCTGAGTTCCTAATTGAGTTTTGACTAGGATGGGAGTGGGAAGATGCTTGCTGCCTATGTGGACTAGATATGGCATAGTTAGTACCTCATCTACACGAGAGGTTACTGATACCACATACAATCACTAGGGCATCAGGGTCTTGAGAGACTACTAGGATAATCTTAGAGTTGGTTCGTGTGATGACACTTTGCTTTATGCATCTTAGGTTTCCTAAATGTGTTGGTTTCCTCTGGTTGAGTAAGTCTTACCTTGTTATCCTATTGTACCTTTTGAGTTAGGAAGCTTTCAGGATCTCTTCCTTAGCTTGTTTTGGTGATGGTTGTTATTCGAGTGGGATCTATTGTTATCTCCTCAGCACAATGGGAGTGGACCATTTAGGTTCCATGAGGTTGGGTGGTAGTGATTCTTTTACCATTTGAGATTCCAATGTCTGTGTACCAATGCTGGATGATCCCTATAGTAGTTGTACCTTCTTGTTCTTCATTGATGGAGATGTGTTCTTATCCTTCTTATTCTATGTGACCTTGTATCATTGTACCAATTATTTAGGAGATATCATGTTGTACTTTATTTTGGTTATCATATTACATACCCTACGACATGTGCGGTGGATGTAGATTATTATGGATACCTTATGGTACCAGTTGAATTTATGTTATCTTTTATATTATGTTGTATTTATAATTCTTTTGTATTCATGAGATTTGTAATTATATCTAATCTAAATTAATTAATTAATGTTTACATAATCTACATCAAGGATCCCTTGAGATTTGTAATCTATGTGAGTTGTGAATTATACTGTATTGCTTCTGCATTATAAGACATTGTTGTTATTGTTTGTTAACACTTAAGAAAAAAAATTATTCTGTAAAATTAGTTGCATGTTTAGGTTAATTTCTCCTGGGTTCCATGGCATGGCATTACAACTTGGTTCTAGTCGTCTCTCTTCAAGCCTTCTATTTGGAAGTTTTTTGGGACTCTCTTATATTTTTTGCAACTTTCTTGATGGATTCCTTTGATGTTGACTTGAGCATGATGGTGGCAAATTCTTTGTGGTCCATATTTAAAGATTTTGGCCTTATGGAAGATACTTAGCCTATTCATATTTTGTCAATGAAGGTTGTCATGGAATTTGCGAGTGGATATTATATGTTTCTTTATGACAATATTTTGAGGCAGGTGGGAGGTATTTCCTCTCTTCGGTCTAGCCTCTGCAATAGGTATTTTTTTTCTTTAGTAGATGTGGGAATTTGGATGCTTAAAATTTTCAAAGGCTTGTTCTTGCCTCTTTCTATTTTTGGTTAAGGGGGCTTTCTGGTTTTGGGGTTGTTCATACCCTAGTTGGATCTCAGTGCTTCTCTTTCCCTATGTTTTGGTGGGCTCTTTTGGGCACTCTTTTTTCTCTTTTCTTTGAGGTTTCTATTGAGGTGGAGCCTCCCCTCTTACATCTGAGGTATCTTCTCACTTCCATGTAGTGGATGTGGTTATTCTGTGTGGCTATCTTCTTCATCCTCATTTCCTATTGAGGTGGTTCCATCATCTATGTAGGGGGTGATCTGTATTGTGGGTGAGTTTTTAATCGTTTCCTTAAGTGGTTTTCCCATTTTTCTAGTTGTTGGGAGGTAGGGTAGTTTTGGAAGTGGTTTTATAGTAGGATCACTTCCACTTTAACTACCTCTATGGAGGTGGGATCCCTTCCTATTAAGGTGGAGGGGAGTCATGTTGGGGGAAAGTTGTTGTTCTATTGGGAAATCTCTATTACTCATAGCTAGATGGTTTTGGGTTCCATGTTTAAACCAACAATGATGAGAGCTATTGACTCATATGTTTGGTTGTTTGGCCTTTGGTTTCCTTATGGAAGATGTCTTTTCTGGTTATGGGATCCATGTTAAACCCATGCTTCAGGTTATGGGAGCCTACAACTCAAAAACCTTGCAAGGTGGAGGAAGCCTTTTAAAACCCTATGTAGTGTCAAAAGATTTCACCTATCGATGGTACAATTAGTTCCTTTTATTATCTTTTAGGCTGTTGATGGTTTTGTAATGGTAGTGTTATTGTTGATTGATGATTTTTTCTTTGCATTTTTTTGTTTGTGGGTTATAGATCCCTTCAAAATATGCTTGTAAAAGGTTTTAGGTCTCTTCAAAGCTTGATTGTTCCTAAGTCAAAAACTATGAATTTTAAATTTATTTTTTGTTGATTGAAAACTGACTATTATATCTTTACAAGTTTGATTTGATACATTGTTTTGATTAAAGGGGGAAAACTAGTTTTATAGGGACCAAAAACCCAAAAATAACAACAAAGTAGCTAAAATAGTCTTAGAAAAAAAACAACCAGGACATAGATGCAAACTAGATGCCAAAAATCCAACAAGAAACACTGGATAGAGAAACCCAATGACATAAAAATTACATAACAAAGTACCAAAAAAAAAATTACAATATTTTAACTACATCATCATTCATCTGAATGATATCCTTTTTAATATTCTTGATTTCCCTAACAACCCTATCGACAAAGGTCATACCCTTATCCTTACTACAAAGCCTCATAGCAGGGCCAAACATGGTCTTCTCAGTATCTTCCTTGTCAACTTCTCCATCCTCCAAAGGAACCTTGAGTCTCTTTCAAGAACCAACATATGTGGATTAAATCTTCATGACCAAATTGCTACTGATAGTGGGATAATTACCCTTGGAGACTTCTTGAAGTTCTTCAACCTATTCATTTAGCCTTTGAAAGCCATCACTAGTGTTATCCATATCCATTTTACTCACTACAACCACTGCCCTGATTTTATCCTAGACCTTACGAAACTCATCTTCTAGGTCCATGATATGCATTTCATGATCATATTTCATATTTTTAACCTCTTTAGAAAGAGAGGTGTTGGCTAGTGTAGTATCTAGATTCACAACATTTAGGTTAACCTTATCTATTAATCTCTTTATGTCTATGATAATGTAGGAAAAAAGTGAGCTCTGATTATCCAACAAATTCCTAAGGCTGGCATTAGTTGTTAGATTGTTCAAAACATATGAACCCATTTCCTTCGAATGATTTGATATGTTGTTAATTATGTATAACTAGTAGATTAGTTAAGTTTGTTGCTCATGTGAATCATATTTTGACAAAGTTTCTAACTTCTAGCTTGGTTTCTTAGTTTTTCATTTGTCCTCCTCATGTTAAAAATAATTAATAAGGAAGATAAAAATTTGTGAATAAATAAATCACATTCACATTAGATTTTTTTAAACTATTTCACTAATAGACAACTGATTCATTTCTAGATAAATGTCACATAATGCATAATCTAAGGGACGTGACTTGATGTCACTTCCCTCTTATTTAATCATCATCCCGATTCATCTTATGTAATGGACCTACATATGATGATGTCTTTAATAAAGTTATTAAAATTTCATTAGTGTCCTCCCATGTAGCATTTTCTTCATCATACTAATCCTATTACACCTTACTCTAGTTGATCATCCTATTTTGCAAGTGGTGTTGATGCTTCTCCACAATTTTGTATGGCTCTACAATTATTCCCTCTAGTTATTTGACATTTAGTGCATTCTAATTGAAAATATGCTTTTCATTAGGCACACACTTCTTATGTAAAAATATATGGAACTCATCATGGATGCAATTCAATTGTGGGGGTAGGGGTAGTATGTAAGAAATTGGATTTATCATGTATAATATTTTAAAAGGCCCTATGTATCAAGAGGATAACTTTCTTTCTCTTCCAAAATATTATTCAACTCTTGTGGGTCTCATTTTTAGGAATACCTTCTCTCCAACTTCAATTTCCCTCTATATCCTATTTTAATTTGCCTAGCTCTTTTGTCTATCTGCTAGTATTTGCTTGAATAATTTAACTTGATTCTCATTTTCCTTTAATGTATTAGGACCAATTATTTTTCTATCTTTAAGTTTATCCCAACTTAGTGGAGCTCAGTAAGTGCTACCATTTAATGCTTCAAATGGTGCCATACCTAAGAAAGATTGAAAAGATTTTTTATATCCAAATTCCACTAGTGGTAGATAGTCTTCCTTCTTTTGCTTTGTAAAATAATTTTCCTTTAGTTAACCTAATGTATATTGAATTATTTTGTAATAGTCATCAATATTATTTATAAATACCTTTGTGGGATTATTATATTGTGAGGGTCATTGTTTGGGGTGAGAATAGTTGTTGGAGATTTGCCGGCAAGCCAGTGTTCATTGTATGTTTGTCATTGATGACAACATATGGTAAGAAGCGTGCATGGAAGTCTTATGTATGGATCCTTGAGATTATGCTGCCTAGATATGTTATCAATGTGATATCATAAGCACAGAGGTTGATTTTGAGTACAGAGAGTTGTGCAGTTGATTGTATAAGTAGTGTTCCCGACAGTGTTACATACAAAGTTTTGTATGTGATTTTCTGTATGGCTATAATGGAGACTTGCACGTTTATATTTGTGTTGTAGACATATTTTTGAAGCTATATTCATGGATGCAAAGGTATTTGTGAAATACAAGTTGAGTTATGATGTTTCTATTTGATAGTCACAGTTTCCTGAGTTTATCTGATAGAGCTGACAGTGTTTATATTATTTCAGCAGTTGCGCTTATCATTTTGATATACATGTTTGGTTTCGTGTTTGATGATGAGTTAATAATGTTTGGTTAAGAGCACATAATTTATTTCATCATAAGAATAAAAATTAAGTTAATTTGGTGGAGCCAACAGTGTGAAGCGACGCGTCTACTCATATTGAGTTGCGCGGTCCTATTTGTATTGCATGCTTGGTTTAGCCATTGGAGATGTTATTAGAGATTTGTATTGTTTCTCTATTATGATTTCAAGAAGGTTTTGATAGTCTGACTTGATTATATCATTTGGAGAAAGATACTTATAGCCGGTTAGTTGTGATCGCTAAGTATGGAAGATAGTTGAAAGACAAGAGCAGAGCAAAAGGTGTGAAGTATTGAGCCATTAGTAGAAGGTCTATGTGAAAAAGAAGAGAGTGTATGATATTAATTAGAATTGATCAAGACAATAGGTCTAACTCATAGTTCACCAAGATCCAGATATAGTGTGTATCTATTGTGCAGAAGGTTGCAGCCTTCACCATTGGAGCAGTGAGCTCTTGGACAATGCGTTCTCACCCCTAACAAGGTTATTTGTAAAAGAATCCTAATAGGGTCTGACCTTTGACCAGGTCACTATACTTTATGCATTGAAAAGATCAACTCCTAATAGGGTTGTAAGATCTTCTAATAGGGATCATTATACTCTAGTGTAATTCTATTGGGTGCTAATTTCCACTGGGGTTTTTACCTATTTAGGTTTCATCATAACCAAAATTGTGGTGTTGTGTTAAGTGTTATCTTATTGTGTATGTGCTTAATGTTCTTTTGTACTTAATTGGATAAATAATTGAATCTTGTAGATAACTAATTCACCCCCCTCTCATTTATCTCTTGGGACTATTCCTAATAATTGGTATCAGAGCCAAGTGCCTTGGAGAAAATTTTAACAGCTTGAGGTTGATCAGATGACATTCTTTAGAAAAGAAAGTCCTAAGTTTGATGGAGAGAATTATCTAGACTGGAAGAACAAAATGATGACACATTTGCAGTGCATTTCTTTTGAGATTTTTGAAGTAGCTACTAGAGAGGTTCAGATTCCTTTATAAGATCTTGCAAAAGATGATGCAACTTTGAAGTAAAAGGAATTGTTCACTCAAAATGCAATTTCCAAAGAAGCCCTTATCAGTGCCTTGTCTAACATTGAGTTTTTCAAAGATCAAGAAAGTAGACAAAGCCTACAAGATATGGAAGTATCTAGAAGACATGTTTGAAGGAGATATTCAAGCCAAGAATGCATGCAGAAAGATATGGAAGAAAAGATACAATACATTAGATATGCTACTTGAAGAGAACATCAGAGCTTACAATCAAAGGATTGATGAAGTAGTTGTAGGAATCAGAAACAATGGTGGAGAAATTTAAGAAGAAGACATAATGGATAAGTTGATGACTACCTTGACACCAGAATATGACAGCAAGATAAACATCCTTGATGAAACTATGCAGTCTACAAAAAATTCAAAAGAGAGACCTTAATCAACAAGATTTTAGCATTTGAGATATCAAGACTGAAGACATAGCCTAAAAGTGAAACAACATTCAAAGCCTTAGTCCATGGTAAGAAATCTTTGATCACTTCTGGTAATTTTGATGATGAAGATGATGATAAAAAATTAGATGAATTCATTGATATGATTGCTAAGAAAGAAAGAAAAGGAAAAGGAAAATATGAAGGTCAGTTGCCATTCAAATGTTTCTCATGTAACAAGATTGGTCATTTTTCATCTAAGTGTCCTACAAGAGTCAAGAAATACAAAAAATACAAGCCTAAGTATAAAGAAAGTTACTATGCTGAAGATGGAGTATCAGATGAAGATTCAGTAGAAGATGAAATAGGATTCATTGCTATTGAAGTGATGGAAAGAATGTTTGATGAAATGGATAAGGAAGATGAGAGGAAAGCACAAGAGCTAGCCTTAATTTGACAAGAAGACATCAGGATAGACTGGATCATTGACATTGGTTGTTCACATCACATGACAGGAGACAAAGATAGATTTGTTCATTTGGATAAGTACAAAGGTGGCATAGTTAGATTTGGAGACAACACTCCTAAACCTATCATAGGTCGAGGAGCTAT
Source organism: Chamaecyparis obtusa (assembly GCA_027943335.1). Classification (NCBI taxonomy): domain Eukaryota; kingdom Viridiplantae; phylum Streptophyta; class Pinopsida; order Cupressales; family Cupressaceae; genus Chamaecyparis; species Chamaecyparis obtusa. Next base: position 54,585 of record BSBK01012290.1, on the reverse strand, counting down.
CACTTTGGATGGAAAGAATAACACTAATGATGTTCTATATGTTGATGGTTTGCAACATAACTTACTTAGTGTTGGACAGTTTCTTGACAAAGAATATTAGTTGGAATTCAAAAACAATAAGTGCATCATTAATAACAAAGAAGGAGAAATTATTGCATCAGGATCAAAGACTAAAGGTAATGTTTTTCAGTTTAATTTAGAAGAAATTTGTTTTGTTGCTAAAGTATATGACAATTGGTTATGGTACAAAAGACTATGTCACATCAATTTTGACAATATAGTAAAGATAAGAAATGTAAAGGCGGTAAGAGACCTCCCTAGTATTGCAAAACTAGTTGATACAATTTGCAGGGAATGTGTGATGGGAAAGCATGTGAGGAATTCATTCAGAAGCAAGCATAATTTGGTAGAGAACAAATTGGATCTAGTGCATACAGACCTATGTGGACCAACTCAAACAAGATCATACTACGGTGAAAGGTACTTTATTTTGTTTGTTGATGATTATTCTAGAATGATGTGGGTTGCGTTCTTAAGAGATAAATTTGAAGCATTTGAGAAGTTCAAAATATTCAAAGCTAAGGTTGAAAATGAGTGTGGATTAAAGATAAAAATGTCTGAGATCAGACAAGGGAGGAGAATTCACCTTTGACAGATTTTATGAGTATTGTGAAGAACATGGGATAAAGAGAGAGCTATGTGCACCTAGAACCCCTCAGCAGGATGGAATTGCAAAAAGGAGAAATAGGATCATACTTGACATAGCGTGCACCATCATGATAGAAGGAAAAGTTGCACACACCTATTGGAGAGATGCAGTCAATACAACAGTCTATACTATCAATAGAATTTAATTAAGGCCAGGCTCAGACAAGAAACCTTATGAGCTATGGTTTGGTAATGTACCTACAGTGAATTACTTTAGAATCTTTGGAAGAAAGTGCTACATCAAGAGAGATGAAGCTATTGGCAAGTTTGATGCAAGAAGCGATGAAGGTATTTTTCTTGGTTACTCTACTAAAAGAAAAGATTATAGATGTTTTAACTTAAGATTGAAGAAGATCATTGAAAGTGCTCATGTAAAGATTGATGGAAAGTTTATGATTCAAGAGAGATATCATGATTGTGCACCTATGATTGAAGAAGAACCTAGAACTACCAATAGAGAAGTAGTTGTTGAAGAAATGTTTGACAACATTTATGTATTATTCAATGAACCTGAAACAAGTGAAGGAGAAACACAGAAGATAGATGAGAGAGTCACACCTAATGTTCCAAAATTAACATCTAGATACCATTAAAAAGGAGACATCATTGGAGATTAGAACAACAAAGTCATGACAAGATCAAAAGAAAAAAGTTCAACAGTTGATGAAGCGGTATGTTTACTTTCACAAATTGAACCCTTAAGTGTTGAAGATGCCTGTAATGATTCAAATTGGATTGAAGCAATGAAAGAAGAGCTATATCAGATAGTTAAGAATGATACATGGGAACTGGTCCCTAGACCTAGTGACAAAAATGTGATTGGAACCAAGTGGATATTCAGAAACAAGATGAATGAAGATGGTAAAATGGTAAGAAACAAAGAAAGACTAGTATGTAAAGGATATGCGCAAAGAGAAGGAATTGATTACTCTGATACATTTACATCTGTAAATAGATTGGAAGCCATAAAGTTATTTTTAGTCTATGCTACATTCAAAGACTTTAACGTATATCAGATGGATGTCAAGTCAGCATTCTTGAATGGAGAGTTGAAGGAAGAAGTATACATAGAGAAGCCTGAAGGATTTAGCTTATCAGACAAACCAAACATGGTATGTAGACTGAAGAAAGCCCTCTATGGACTTAAGCAAGCCCCTAGAGAATGGTATGAAAGACTAGATGATTACTTGACTAAGATTGGATTCAAGAAAGGAGCAACAAACTGTAACTTATTCATAAGAGAGACACCTAAAGGATTATTATTAGTTGCTATTTTTTTTATGACATTATTTTTGGAGGTAATGAAAAGCTTAGTGCAGAATTTTCTAAAGAGATGCAAAGCGAATTTGAGATGAGCATGATTGGACCTATCAAGTACTTTTTGGGATTGAATGTGCAATAGAAAGACAAAGGTATTTTCATTAATCAGTCTAAGTATGTGAAAGAGATATTGAAGAAGTTCAAGATGGATGATTGCAAGATAGTAAGTACCCCTATGATAACAAGAAGAAAGATTTCAAAAGAAAATGATTCTACAGCTATAGATATAACCCTATACAAGTCTATGCTTGGTAAACTCATTTATCTTACTCAATCTAGACCATATATTTCTAATGCAATTGGTATTAATTGAAGATTTGCAGCTAAACCTAAACAAAGTCATCTCATGGAAGTAAAGAGGATATTCAGATATTCGAAAGGAACTATAGACTATGGTTTATGGTATCCTAACTCAGAGAATGTAGAACTTCATGTGTATACAAATGCAGATTGGCCAGGTTGTGTCGATGATAGAAAGAGCACATCAGGAGGTGCAGTATTTCTTGAAAATAGACTTGTTATTTGGACAAGCAAGAAGAAAAATTATATTTCTCAATTAACAACAGAAGCAGAGTATGTGGCAACAACATTAAATTGTTCTACAATTGTTTGGATCAAGCAGATGATAAAAGACTTTGGAATCTAGATTGATTATCTTATTGTTATTCATTTTGACAAAAATAGCACTATCAATATGTCAAAGAACCTTGTGATGCATGCAAAGACCAAACACATTGAGATAAAATATCACTTCCTAAGAGAGAAAGTTGCAGAGAAAGAAGTGAAATTAGACTATGTGATTACTAAAGAACAGTTAGCAGACATACTCACAAAGCCTTTTCTAAAGGATACATTTGAGTATCTCAAGGAGAAGTTGGGAGTAATCCCCTTCCTTGGATCTAATTAGATTTTGCAGTAATGCATCAATCCTTAGTGACTGATGAATGGTTGACTACTCTACTTCAAGAGTAGTACCTATGCTTATTTGTTTTTAGTGCCCTTTTCCATTGATGTCAAAGGGGGAGTAATATATAGTCATGAAAAATAAGAAAAAAAGAAGGTGGAGTATGAAGAAAGTGGAAGTATACAGAAAACAAGCAGGAGGAGCATGAAGTAATGGGGAGCATACAGTAAGAAGATGCAACAGTTGAAGAAGTTCATCCTTCGGGGAGTTTTGTTGAGGAAATGGAGAATGTTATAAAATAATTGTACTTTTGGATTGGTGGTTTTTTTCATTCCATATGTTGCCATCAATGCCAAAGGGGGAGATTGTTGGAGATTTTATAGCAAGCTAGTGTTGACTGTATGTTTGTCATTGATGACAACATATGGTAAGCAGTGTATGTGGAAGTCTTATGTATGGAGCCTTGAGAATATGCTGCCTAGATATAACTTCTACGTTGTTTCTCTAGAGTCTATTTTTTTTATTAAGGGAAAACTGGTTTTACAAGGACCAGAAATCCAAGTTTAGTACATCAAAAAATAAAGATGACGTGACATCCTAAGTTGTCATTTACTTTGAAGGATCCCTTGATGACATGGCATCCTACATGGCAGGTGAAGAGATGACATAGTTATTATTTTATTGGAAGCTGACACCCACTTGGAAGATACTAAGTTTTGGGAAGATATTGTTGTATATTTCCAATTTGAAGTGGAAATTGATTTGGAAATTTAATATGTTGACTAAAGAGTCTTGGTTTTTAGTTTCTATTGTGCATTAGAGTGGTATTTTAGCTTTTTGAATTTATGGTGGAGTTCACTTTTGACAAGTGGTGTGAGGTAAGGAAGGTTACTATTCTTGGTCATGGTAAGTTCTATGTTGTACTTGCATTGTATTTGGCAAGATGATCATTATGGATGAGATAGGTGTTGTATTTGGCAAGATGACCATTTGGCATCCACCTTTTTCATCCATAATGGTCATCTTGCCAAGTGCATAGGTTGAGGACATACGATTTGTCACTAAATGAGTATGCGACATTTTTAAAGTAGAACAAAGTAAAAAATAGGCCTCAAAATAGACATGAGGGGGAACACCAAAGAAAGGACCCAAAAATGAGTGTAAAATTATAAAGGGTTACAATCTATGACACTACAGTTGTAAATAGTTACAAGAAATGGGAGATTGATGAAAGGTTAATGTAGGATCAAGGAAAGGTTGTGGGAATAGGGGAATGTAGTAAGGAAAAACAATCAATATATATGGGATAGGAAAGAACAATGAGGTAAATAAATAAATTGATTATGTGTGAACTACCAATGTTAGAAGAGAGATTAAATATGATATAATAATAAAAATAATCTCGTGATGATGTATGTTACCTAGAATGAGATTAGTAGAAACCATAAGTGATAGAAAAATGAAATAAATGAAAAAGAGATGAAAGGAAAAATAAAAAGGAAATGATTCAAATGTTATATAAATGAAGATTGTAAAAAAAATACATTTGCATGGGCTTAGATTAACTAAAGAAGGGAACAAAAGCTAATCCCTAGTACCTAAATCTTTAATATTAACTAAGGAGTTAACTATATTTTTCTTTCTGGAAGGTAACTTGAAATTAGATTAATATTACTAATATGACACTAAAGTTACAAGGATTTTTAAAGTACAAGAATGGAGTGGAAACATACTAATATAGATTTAATTGTAAGGTGAACTTGTAGTAGGAAAGTATAAACCTAAAAGTTAGTAAAACTTGAGGAAATTCTAGATATTGAAGGTTATAATGGATGTATATTATAACTATTTTATGTTATATTGAGGAAAATACTCTATTGAATGAAATAATTAAATTTTGGGTGATGTTACAGTATTCTAAAGTATTATTTCTCTATTGTAGGATGTCACTACCCCTTTTCATTTCTATGGTCCTTGTGAGAAGCATGTGAATTTAAATCTAAGAGATCTAAAGCCTTTGAAAATTATATACATTTGTTTCCTTTCCCTATTTCATGTTTATAATGATAATTTTTGTTTTAAAGACCAAAAATACTTTAGTTGATGATTAATGGAAAAATAGAGAAATATTTTTTTGTATGGAGACTATATTATTTCCCTAATAGGTGTATTTAACCTCCACAATAACATAATTCAACAAAAAAGTACTATGTTTAGATCTAGTGATTTTGTGATGGTGGTGTGTAACAATGGTGGACATAAGACAACCCCTAGGACTGAAACTAATAATAATAGTATGTAAATTTATGAGAGCATCTAAAGAATGCAAAATTTGATCACATGGGGGTCACATGCAAGAGAAAGAATGCGTTCAACTTTCAATGGAAAGAAAAATGTGAATTTGTAGATTTGGGAATAGTTATGGAGAGAGAAAATAGTTTTTGATGGCTCGCAAAGGGAAAAAATACAAATATTTGAAGGCTTAAATGCTCAAGACATGGAATATAATCTCCAATTCTTCAATTTTACCTCAGTATACTTGCTTAATTATGACTTCTTTTTAAATCCCTTATATATATTGGAGATAGAAGAATGGTACAATTTTGACAATGCAAGTCATTTTTGATTGGAGTGATAAATATGATTATAGATAAACTATTATTATGTATTTTATTGACTAATAGTTAAAAACTAGCAAAATATTTGTGCATAGAAGGAAAAAGGATAGTAAAGTTCACTATTCAAACTTTCAATTCTATGGTGGGGCATATGTGACCTACACACATGTTTCCACATGTTTCCAGAGGGTTTACAATTAAATAGTTATTGAGATGTATCAAGAAAATTATAATTAATTATTTGATAATTTTACTTGTTGTTTTAGTTTACCTCAAATAAAGTGAAACATTAGGAAAAACATGTAGAACTATTAAATTACTATATATTATGATCATTATTTTTAATAAAAAATTGATACTTAACATATTCAAAATATTAAAATTTTAATTTGTACTATTAATTTTATAATAATTTTTAAAATAAATTTTTAGAAATAAAACTATGATAATAAAATTAAATATTAATTTAATATATTTTGATTTAAATAAAAATCAATATATATTATAATATGGTAAATTTTTATTTAAATTATAATATTTTGTAAAAATAAATAGTATAAACTAAAATAAATTTATAAAATATAATTTTTAATTTAAATTTATTGATATATAATAAATATAACATAAATTTTTTCATAAGAACCTAACAAAATAATTTTAAAAAAAACAAACAATCCAAATAAACATTCAAATAAATTTTGATTATATGATAATGCATGATAATGTTTCAAAAGTGTCACATTTAATATCTGTTATGCAATAAGACTCAAACTAAATAGACCAATCATATGTTCAAAAAATAAATTTAAAAATTTATAAAGTTAAAAATATTGCTTAGCCTACCTACAAGTACTAATAATTATCAATTTTAAAAAAATAAATTTTAAATAATTAATTAAAAAAATTCTAGTATAAAAAGTTAGGTATCATGTTTACTTAAATAACAAATTTAACAAATATCTATTTAAAAAATATTAAATTTTCACGACACACAATGATTATCATATCAGAATGCAAGACTGTTTCTGGAGATAAATTCAGTCATATGATAGGCAAAACAATGCCTCACTAGATTCCCTCTTGGTATAGTCGTAGCAGTATATGAAATTAATAAGTTCATGCAGGTAAATTCAATGATATGTTAAAGTATGATCTAGTCAAAACACTCCCTCAGTAGATTTTCTCACTACAGTCATAGCAAAATGTCATGAAATTAATGTGCTCATGCAGATAAATTCAATGATATGTTCTCAATAGGTTTTCTCAAACAAATATTTCATGAAATTAATCAATCTAAGTTTTGGCATGCAATTGATTATGGATTTTGTAAATGATCTAATATTTTTTTTTCGGAGGTCTTTTCTATTAATATTAAAGTACAGTATTCACAAAAAAGGGGTTGGGAAAAAGTCATCCTGTGCAAGTCACACGACAACTAAAGCGGGAAGCATACAAATTCATCAAAAAAACATATAGAAAGAGAAACCCTCAAGCTGCTCCATAGATAGTAATCCACAATGTTTCCAAATAATGGTTTTGGTCAATCAATAGACCACTCTGAAGATTTGATAGCAGTGAATCATTAAAGAAAGTGAGCCACATGCAAAGATAACAGCTATTAGATGTGCAATATTAGGTTTCAAAATACTAGAGTCTCGTTAGCAACAGAAGATGAAATGTTAATGACTTATTACTGGTGAGAGATACAATGATAATGCCGCGGCTACTAGTGGTCATCTTGTACAATGGTCATCTGATTTGTCACTGAATTTTCCCTTGCAACATCAATTGTGGAACAAGAGTAATGAGATGGATAAAGGTATCCATCTAACATAGTGGCAGACCAGGTGGAGGAGGAGGAAGAGATTTAGACAAACCAGGGCCATCCTCTACAATGAATGCCATTTCAAAACCAGCCGTTGTGTGAGATTCAAAATGGCAATGCATCAACCAAACGCCTGCAATCAATCAAACAAAAAACTGTTTAGGTAGTTGATACTTGTTATTATTATAAATTTACATTCAATAAAGTTGATCAAGATTGAAACAATTTAACAGCCCACATAAAAGGAAGTTACTCCATTCAATAGTTGGCCCTTTTAAAACCAGCCCATCTTTAATCCAAATGTGACTTATTTTCAATAATAGCCGATGTAAGTTGAGGAAAACATAAAGAAACAAAAAAAACTTATTTTAAACATTCCTACCCTAGCTGGGCTCTGATACTCCGTTCAGTTTCTTATGGGCTCACTAGGATTTGAATTTACGATCTCTTATTCACTATTGGAGTACTCTAGCATTGACTTACTTGCCTCTTTAGTACTCTAATATCATGTTTAGCTTTTTATAGATCAATTAGACTCAAACCTAAGACCTTCCATTTCAAAGTGGAGTGATCTATCATTGAGCTATTGGCCCCTATAGAACAACCTATCTTTAGTATAGATGTGATTTGTTTCCAACACCATCCCTTAAGCGACACTATAAATTTCCAGGGCTCCCTTCTGATCTGACTATGATACCATGTTGAGGCTTTTGCAGACCAGCTAGAGCTCGCACCTAGCTCCTTCCCTTTATTATTAGAGTACTCTACTATTAAGATATTGACCTCTTCAAAAACAGCCCATTTTAATCTGAATGTAACTTATTTCCAACAATAGCCACTATAAATTCCAGAAAATATAGTAAAACAGAATTAACTTACCTGGATTGTTAGCTGTAAACCTAATGGCTGCCCACCCACCAGCAGGAATTCCCACAGTGTTTAACTTTTGAGGATCTTTCAGGTTGAAGTAAGCAGGATCTCTTCGAGGATTATAGTTACCAAGTCCTTGTCCAACAACATAAAAATCATGCCCATGAAGGTGAAGAGGATGGTTCGCCACGGTAAGAACACCTGTGTTTTGAAACACAATTTGCACTTTACTGTTGAATTTCAAAACTTTTACTTTTGTTCCAACCTCAGGCTCCCATATACTCATCGGCAGAGATGGGTTTTGCTGAGTGTAATTGAATATCAACGGAGGATTGTCTGGAAAATCTCTGGTAAAGACCCCATCAATACCGTGATAATAAGCCTGCAAAATATCAATATTTGGTGTGAGAAATGAAATGTTATTGAAGCTTCCAACTGCTCTTCCACCCATCAAACCCTGGCAGGATTGGTGAGGGCAGGTCACAAGTCCAAACCCCTCTGTTATCACCATTTCTTCGTCTACTCTCTGGGGAACTGAAGACCTAAGGCTTTTCAGGTCACTGCTGAACTTGAATGCAAATTGGGTATCATTAAATGCAGGAAGGGCGGGCATTAGAGGAACAGAATTGGTGCTGCCCATGTATTGTAATATAGCAGTTGTTGTAGTGTTTACGAAACTACCACCTCGAGCTTGGCTGTTGTATGCTCGGATGGCCATGTAGAAGAGCCCTGAGGGTTTTGAAGTGGTTAGAAGCACATCCATTGTTTGACCTGGTTGTATTAGCACTTGGTCAGTTGTATATGGCTTTGTATATAAGGCATCCACTGCCACAACTTTGAGTTTGTGCTCTGCAATTGCGAAGAAAAATGCATGATTCATGGCAGCATTCACCATCCTGAGCATATAGGTTTTACCTCTCATAACCAAAACCCTTGATGTACCTGCATTCAAACTTCGTTCAATCAATTTCAGATTGCAGTTTTTTATCGGAACTAATCAAATACCACAAACCCACATGATGCTTAACTTGATTGAATCTGTTTCATAAGATATGGTTTAATAAAAGTTCAGATAATTCACAGTCTAAGATACGTGGATTAATAAAAGATTAAGTATTTCAGATTCCATTATGAGAATGAAGAGAATGGTTATGAGAAAAGCTTAAATTGCTGGAGATCACACTGTGCAATGCATGCTAATAATAAAAATGTGCGATCAAGTTATCAGATTACACCTCTCAATCAATGATAAGGCTGAAAAATTATGATTTACCTTTGGCATCATAGTCAATGGCTCTTTATTAGTGTGATCAACCTTTCTTTCCATATAATATTGTAGAATATAAAGTGTATTATTGAAGTATGATTCTATTTTATATAAAATAATGTTTCATTATACTTTTTTGGATTGCCATTTACAATTTATAAGTGTGGGGCGGGTAGAACTTCTTCTTAATTATGATAGTCTGAAATTATATGTATTGTAAATGATTTTAATATTAGAAAATAAGATTATATTAGAAATAATAAGATATATTGTAATATATATCTAATTTTAATTTACTTATAAGTTATAGAATATTAAATTACTATATATATATATATATATATATATATATATATATATATATATATATATATATATATATATATATATATATATATATATATATATATATATTTAAATATTATAAAATAATTTATATTTATCCATAAATCTATATAGCATTTCATGTGAGAATTTTGAAAACTAGCAAATGGACACTTAGATTGTAAAAAAAAATTATTTAATATTTCTTGATTTGAACTATACAATTCTATTTAATTAGCAAACCACGTTCAATCTATAGATCATTATATATATAACAATGCATTTACTCACTCTAAATAATGTAACCTATTTTTTTGACCAAAATAATCATAATAACCTCGGTGTAAGACGAATAATACAATAGGAGATCAATATGATATTTTTTATATCAACAATTGTAGTATCGAGTAAATTGACACAACCAAAGACATCTCTTTGAGTATAGTACAGTATATTGACAAGGTATCAAATAATTTAAGTAGAGTATAGTGACAAGGTATCAAATAATTTAAGTAGATTAAAATTATAGGTAGGTAAAGAATAAAAAACACGGGGAAATATGAATAATACAATAGGAGATCAATATGATATTTTTTATATCAACAATTGAAGTATCGAGTAAATTGACACAACCAAAGACATCTCTTTGAGTACAGTACAATATATTGACAAGGTATCAAATAATTTAAGTAGAATATACTGACAAGGTATCAAATAATTTAAGTAGATTAAAATTATAGGTAGGTAAAAAATAAAAAATATTGAGAAATAATTTTTTTTCTAAAAATAACCTATCAACTAAATTAATTGAAAAAAACTAATCTAAATTAATAACCAAATCTAACCTAAATTAATAATCTAAATTAACAACAAAACTTAATCTAAATTAAAACAAAACCAATCTAAATTACAAACTATTATAAATTAAAAAGTTAATCTAACCAATCAACAAAACTAATACCAAGTTTAAAAATTAAAAGTAATTCTAAATCTAAGATTGTTCCTTTATGGATACATCATTTGTGGCTTGATCTAAGTCTAATTTGATCTCTACTTGGAGAACCCAAGAGAAATCAGAATCTGGAAAAGATATGAAAGTATATACAAATATATTGTAAGAAGATAAATAGATAGAACATTAGAATATATTTTGCACAAGTAAACTAAGTTTTGAAATGTTTCATGAAGTATCAAATCTATGTATTCCCATATTCTCAATACATGAAAGTCATCTTCAACTCTCACACACTTGAAAATAATGGTTTTCTCCTTTTTTATGCAGGTTAAAAGAAAGATTAGAGAATAAATCACATGCAAACCAAAGGACCATAAAAATAGGAATTACAATTGGTAATATCCAAAGTAAACTTAACTCATAATAGTACTTTCTAAAATATTTTCTGGCAAAAAAATTAAAACTTACAAATATTTATCATCCCTTAAAATTTTTCCTACTACTAAAATATGACAAAACAATATTTTTTTTTTTTATTGTAATGTAGCTAAAAAGGTGTCATGATAATAAAAATTGTTGGAATCCTATAACATCAAACCAATTTACAAATTGTGCATAGATGAATACAATAGAATATTGAATTGGAAATAAAAAAGATGATTAATATATTGATTTTACTTATTATAATTTATTTTTCAAATAAGAAAAATTATCTTAAATATTTTAAAAATATTTAATGATTTATTTTAATGATAAACAAATTCAACAATTTTTCTATGACAATTTATGATTTATTGTTCAAACAAAATGAAAAAAATATTCTAAATCTAATTCATACACCACTATTATTTTGGATCACAATTATTAATATATTTTTTAATTAAAAAATATCCCATTAATATTTACAATCACAAATATTCCATCCATGCAAAAATATTCCCCCCCCTTGGTAGAATATTTGTGAGTTCAAGGGTAATTAACCATTGGCAGAGCATACAAAGAAGTCTCCTGGCTGGCCATTGATGGTGTATGCATCAGATTCCACTGGTTCAACACCTTTTTGAAGTGCATCAGCTATCACATCTTCTTCATTGTTTCTCCACCATTCACCTAAAAGAGACCAGAGCAACTCAATATAAATTTAAAGACTGATCAAACATTAGAATAGAAAATTAAGCACAGTGAAAACTAATTTGGAATTGCTGTCAAGACCAGTACCAAAAATGAGAGGAAACTCAGCAGCTGGTTTAGGAAAAGGATAAGACTTTCCAAAGCTGGGATAAATGACAATAGCTCCATGAACTGTAGCTCTTAGATATGAGACATGGGCATGCCACCACAGAGTCCCTTCCTGCTCTGTAATAGTGAAATTGTAGGTGAAGGCATTTCCAGGAGTAATGGGACACTGTGTAATGTAGGTTGCCCCATCAGCCCAACAAGATCTCAATTGTTGAACTCCATGCCTGCCAATAAAAATTATATTAAGCTCTTATTCTTCTAGTTATAAACATTTGAAGCGTTGATCAAATGAATATTAAATAGACAAAGTTTGAATATAATTATTATATGACTGTTTTATATTTCAATTTTTTTTTCCTAATCAACTGTGAATGATTAAATCTAACGTACCAATGTATGGTAATATTATAGGGTCCATTATTCTGTACTAGAACAACAACACTGTCACCTTCATGAGCATACAAAGTTGGGCCTGGAAATTGTCCATTGACTGTCACAATTTCTCGCTCCTTGCATAGTTGAGTCACTTTCTGAGTACGAATCTGTAAAATAATTTGAAAAGACGATCATATTAACAATATGAAATTTCTAAGATCATACTCTACTGCTTTTGATCTTAAAACTCTTTATGTTGATTATATATTAAATATATTAATATAAATCCAGCTTCCGCCCTTTACTGACCCAAAAAAACAATATGCAATTTCAACAGTCTATAATATTAATATGCTTAGACTTTTAGTTCTCATTATATAACAATTTTTTGTCGTCAATATTTCAGATCATATTCTATAACCAATATTATATATGAAATTTCAACAGTCTATAATATTAATATGCTTAGACTTTTAGTTTTCATTATATAACAATTTTTTGTCGTCAATATTTCAGATCATATTCTATAACCAATATTATAACGAAATATATTAGAAAAGAGAATAATAAATATTCTCAGTATTTGATGACTCACAATGAATTGTTGATTGACCACCATTGTATTAACAACCCATGGTGTGACAAATAACACAGATAAAAGCCAGGAAAGCTTAAGCATATTGGGAATTCCTGCCATTGATGATTCTCACTCATCAAACTTTCAACAAGAAAGACTTATTTATTCTTCAGGGGCAATTGGAGTTAATGCCAATAGCGACAAATATTTTTTGGTGTTTTCAAAATGGAAATTATTTTCTTTATTATTCGATGCCTGTCGTGTAGTACTTTCTTTGTGAATCATGTAACATATTCCACTCCCGTCAAAATGGAAATTATTTTCTTTATTATTCGATGCCTGTCGTGTAGTACTTTCTTTGTGAATCATGTAACATATTCCACTCCCGTCGTGTAGTATTTTATTCATATTCTACCCTGATTTTGTCGGGTAGTATTTTATTCCATATTCCAACCTGATTTGTCGGGTAGTATTTTGGTCCATATCATTATATAAACTATTCATAAATTAGTTTTTCTTAGAATCGATATTTTAAAAAAAACATAAAATGAAAGCATTAAAATGATCAAACAGTCATTAAAAAAAAATCAAATAATAGGTAGGGGTGACTCTCAAATTCTAGACCTTTATGAAAGTAGATGAAAGAAAATTGGTTTTTATAAATCTTTCATATGAATTAATCAAAAAGCTATAAATTTGACCTTCAACTCATAATTTTTTCCGTTTGATAAGTTCACCTTCTTCCTAGCTAGTTGTTTTTCTAAGAGTTAATATTTTTAATTAGGATAATCTTTTGCATTAAGTGCAAGTTGATTTAAAAATATTACTCATAATTTGAAAAAAAGGTTCGAATATTAGATCTCTTACGTTAGTAATGTAAGGAGAGGATAAGAAGGGTAGTTCAATCACAATAATAGTTAAATCCTTGTAATGTAAGGAAAGCATAATAAGGGAGGGTCAATCACAATAATACTTAAATCTAGAAATGTACTTTTTTCTTTTCATGCTTACATCCTCATGATGGTTCATGGAGAGTGATTTGACGTGGAGAGTGATCTGAAACGTTGATGGCATAATCGCTCACATAGTTAAATCCGGAAGCTTTTTAGATACAATAATAGTGTAAAATTCATAGTCAAATTGGGAACAAAAAACAAAGAGAGAAAGAGACACACCATTTAATGCGGTTCAACAATTTGGCTACATCATAAGGGAGGGTCAATCACAATAATACTTAAATCTAGAAACGCACTTTTTTCTTTTCATGCTTACATCCTCATGATGGTTCATGGAGAGTGATTTGACATGGAGAGTGATTTGAAACGTTGATGGCATAATCGCTCACATAGTTAAATCCGGAAGCTTTTTAGATACAATAATAGTGTAAAATTAATAGTCAAATTGGGAACAAAAAACAAAGAGAGAAAGAGACACAACGTTTAACGCGGTTCACCAATTTGGCTACATCATAAGGGAGGGTCAATCACAATAATACTTAAATCTAGAAACGCACTTTTTTCTTTTCATGCTTACATCCTCATGATGGTTCATGGAGAGTGATTTGACATGGAGAGTAATTTGAAACGTTGATGGCATAATCACTCACATAGTTAAATCCGGAAGATTTTTAGATACAACAATAGTGTAAAATTAATAGTCAAATTGGGAACAAAAAACAAAGAGAGAAAGAGACACTTGATCAGCATGATATCATAAGCACAGTGGTTGATTCTGAGTATAGATAGTTGTGTAGTTGATTGTATCAGTATTGTTCCTAATAGTGTTACAGACAGAGTTCTGTATGTGATTTTTAGTATGGTTATAATGGAGACTTGCACATTTATATTTGTGTTGTAGACATGTTTTTGAAGCTATGTTCATGGACACAGAGTTAGTTGTGTAGTACAAGTTTAGTTATGATGTTTCTATTTGACAGTCACAGTTTCCTGATTTTATCTGATAGAGCTAACAATGTTTATATTGTTTCAATAGTTGTGCTTATAATTTTGATATGCGTGTTTGATTTCATGTTTGATGATGAGTTAAGAATGTTTTTTTAAGATCACATAATGTATTTCATCATAAGAAGAAAGTTACAATTAATTTGGTGGAGCCAATAATGTGAAGCGACACTTCTACTCATATTGATTTGTGCGGTCCTATTTGTATTGTGTGCTTGGTTTAGCCGTTGGAGATGTTATTGGAGAGTTGTATTGTTTCTCTATTATGATTTCAAGAAGGTTATGACAGGATGACTTGATTATATGATTTGGAGAAAGATACTTATAGCTGGTCAGTTGTGATCGCTAAGTATGGAAGATAGGTGAAAGACAAGAGCAAAGTAGAAGGTGAGAAGTATTGAGCCATCAGTAGAAGGTCTATATGACAAAGAAGAGAGTGTATGATATTCATTGGAACTGATCAAGATAGAATGTCTAACTCGCAGTTCACCAAGATCTGGATATAGTGTGTATCTATTGTGCAGAAGGTTGCAGCCTTCACCATTGGAGTAGTGAGATATTGGACAGTGAGTCCTCACCCCTAACAGGGTTATTTAAAAAAAAATCCTAACAGGGTCTGACCTTTGACTTAATGTTCTTCTGTACTTAATTGGATAAAGAATTGAATGTTTTAGATAAATGATTCACCCCCCCTCTCGGTTATCTCTTAGGACTATTCCTAACAATGGTGTCATTAATTAACCATTTCCACACTAAGATTCAAAATACAAGAGAAAGAGGGGCTTCTAGGTGTACCTCTCAAATATAACCTAAGTTAGATTAACAAAATCTAAGAAGATGAGGGGATGCTAATGCTAAACCTAAATTATACTATGGAAGTACACAAGAAACTCCTCTTTCACACAATGTAAGATTCGATTAAGGTTGTGTAGATTCACTTGTAAAATTGAACTAATTTATTGAACAAGATAAGAAATGGAAATCTAGGTGCTAAATGCAAGGAACAAACCTAATTAAGATGTAAAAATAGATCTAAGCTAAGATATAAAATAGATAATGAGGTACTCACCTTGAAATATGAAGAGGAATATGATTTTCTACTCTGAAAACTACTGTTATAGACCTATAAATGAATTTATGACCACAAATTTGTGATCAAAGATGAAAACTCAAAAAATGTAGAAAATATCAAGCTTCCAGGAATGGGTCGACCATGTCACCATGTTTCAAAATAGGTTGACCAAGTCACCATGTTTCAAAGGAACTTTATTGAAGTTGACCTAGATTTTTTTAGTAGATCTCTATTTGCAACTTCTAGATCTATACCTACAATTCTGAGATCTGCCTCTTGCACACAAAAAACTAGGTTTTGGGGTTG
The DNA here is from genome assembly GCA_027943335.1 of Chamaecyparis obtusa. NCBI lineage: Eukaryota > Viridiplantae > Streptophyta > Pinopsida > Cupressales > Cupressaceae > Chamaecyparis > Chamaecyparis obtusa. The sequence continues at coordinate 38,264 of BSBK01012290.1, read as the reverse complement.
AGGTGGATAAGTGATTGCCTTAGTAAAAACCTAGATTGAGGAATCAAGCTTGAATTGAAATGTAAAGGTATAAAAGAAACAAGAAAAATGTATATATTCACCTTGCTTGAAGAAACCCTTGTCAATAAGGATTTTGTGGTGTTTGTATGTTGATCTTGAACTTGCAATTTAGGAAATCTCCACAAATACTATGAATCTACCAAAATCACTTCATGGAGCCATGGATATAAGTGTGTATCAAATAAAGAAGATGATGAATGCCTCAATTTAAATCTCCTCCCTTGATGACCAATAAAGTGTTAGATCTTGAAGAGGAAATGCTCATAAATGATCTTTTAATGCCTTGAATGTTTAAGTGATTGAATTCTTCAACTTTCACATGTGATTTCTATAGTATATATGTCTATCAAAATGAGGTGCATGGACTTCCTTTTATACTAGTTTCCATGCGGTAAAACAAAGCAAACTGACGGGGTCACTAAATTTTGCAAATTAAATCCTTGAGACAACATCGGGCTTGAGGATCACAATCCCCAGGGAATAGGTCAACCTATTCTAGAAAAGGTTGACTTGGTTGACCTATTCCACAATAGGTCAACTTGGTTGACCTATTCCAAGGTTGGCCAACAAGGAGATAGCCCCAAGGTCTCAGAGACTACATAGTTGAAAAGGGAGAAAACAAGGCTGAATGAGAGAAAAAAGGGACTAAGCATGAATCCATCCATGGTCCAAAAAATTGATAAAAGACAAGAGATAAAAGGTATTAAATGAGGAGTGCATCCATTTTAAGATGGTACATTTAGCCCCCACTTTAGCAAGAGTATGAGTTTCCTCAAACTCACAATAAAGTAGACCGAAAAGAAAGAGTTGATCTTATCATGGCTAAGGATATGAAGAAATCATCAAGCCCCTAAGAGACTTGAGTCTTCATCACATCTAAAGCCAAAAAATAAGAGAGATGTCACTAACAAGTGTAGCCAACTTGCCCAATAAGGTTTGTGTTCCTTATTGTGAACTACACAAAATAAAAGTAGAAAAAGGGTGGGGGGTGCAACAAAAGATGATATTGAATGGTCTAGCAAGTGTGTGTGGCATGCTAGTCAACTCATCAGATGATTCAACTTCAAGGGAACTCCATGTCCAAAAAAGAAGAATTGAAAGATGACCCAGGCATAAGAATGTGTGTATCCTTAAGGGATCAAAAGATGAATAGGCTTCCAAGAATGTCAATAGTCCCAAGAAAGATTAAAATCAAGGATCAAGCCTCCTAGACTATTAGTAATCCAAAGAGAGATCTAAAAGAGAAAAGATCCCCCAAGAATTATCAATAGTTTGGTAGAGGAGACAAAACTACCAATGTGTGTGTGTGCAAAAAGTGAGAAGAGTGTATACCCCCATGTTATAGCAATTGCAAATGCCTCAATAGGAGAAATGAATTTTACAGAAGCATACATGCATCCAAAAAGAACATTTCCACTTTGAAATGCCCCCAGGAGAGAACATTCCAAGGGAAATCAACACATAATAAAAGAGAGAACAAGAAGGGATCCACTAACTTTGGGGTTAGTATGATCATATGATAATATGTAATATTATATCAAGTATGAAATGTCATCATTTTCCAAAGGAAGTAGAACTACAACACCTTGGAGGAAAAACATGTAAGATACAGAAAGAAGAGACTTTTTGGCTTGGCAACAAAAAATAATCAGTGCTACTATGTCACAAGCATCCAAGTAGACTACACAAGGGCACATTTATGAACAATAACGCATATAAAACACATTTAACAAAAAAATAGAAAGAGAGAGATAAAAATAAAAGAATCACACAACATTTTAGACTACTTTATCATCTTGTGCCAACAAAGAAGTCAAGAATCGTCTAAAGCAGTATAGACAAAACATTTTAAAAAAAGCACAACATGGGGGAAACACAACATGAACACACAAAGACCACCATGATAGAGAATTCTGCATCAAGCATGCCACATTCCCCCCCATCTTGGTCTAAAATGTTAGGTAAGGGTGAGAAAACCACAAGAGGAACAACATCAAACACAGTAGGAACCATCGCCAAATCCAAGCAAGGACTTTGGTGGGAGTCACTACACTCTTCACTAGGAGTGATTGTAAGTTGTGTAGAAAGGATGTTAGGCTTATAATAATCCATATCAATATTCTCATATTCATCATCACTAACATGTGCATTAGAATCATGATCAAGAGTATCTTCCATATCAAGATTAATAGAATCTAAAATATGAACACAATCATAACATTTATCCTTTTTCATATTTTTGTTTCGATTAACTTCCTTTAAAGGCTCAATATGGTTTGATAAAAGGAAGGAAAAGGTTGAGAGGAAGACATAGTGCAAGAAGAAAGGACATGAGCCTTAGCCTTAGCTTAATAATTTTTACGATGCTGACGTACATGCTAGTTACAAATGGTTTTATGAGATAAACTTAACAGATTAGGTTCCACAATCATAGGTTCCAGGGAGGGAACAAATATGGGTTGAGGAATGATAGGAGGAGGAATAGGTTGGGTAGGTAAGATAGTATCTAGAGTATAAACCTTAGGAAGGCTAAGCTCAAGAATATTTTCTACCTTGTATTAGTGATAGGATTGAAAGATCATGATAGTTAGGTGGTTTTTGAAAAAGAGATGGTGAAAAGAAATTTATATCAACATAATATCAAGGGTCCTTGAAGGTTTGTAAAGGGAATTTTTAATGGTGATAACTTCTCCTTTGTGGGGAAACTTTATGAACTTATAAATAGGAGAGGATATAGCTTGTGTCAAGGAAAGCCACAAAATGCCAATCTTAACCTGAAATTGATCCAAAGTAGGAATGACAAAAAAGGTAGTATAAACAACCTTACTAGTAATAGTCATAGGAAGATTAAGAGAACCTTGAGGGTGATAAAGAAAAACATTACAAGTTTGAATACAAACACTAGATGTATCATAGGTATCGTTATGCAATCCTTTACTAAAAAGATGTTCTTTAGTGATAACATTCACGCTGGAAGAGGGATCAATCAAAATACCATAGGAAGAGATATGGGAAACCCTAGTAGTAATGTAAAGAGGACCATTAGGTTATTTAAACATATCATTGTCATTAAAGGTGATGGGAGATGAAGGTTTAAGTGAAGGTTGAGGTTGAGGCTCAACATGATTAACCACAAGATTAGCTTCTTTTACCTTATCATCATAACTAATGTTGGTAACTAAAGAAGGTTGATTAATGACATTTGTTGAATGTGAAGGAAAAGGGTTGGTGTAAATTTGCAAATTTTGGTTAGGAGGTGGTATGGAATTATTCGTACTATTAACCTCAACATCAACAAATATAGCATTGCAATCAATAAGGTCTTGAATATAATTCTTCAAAGTATAACACCTTTGAGCATCATGACCAGGTTGACGATGGTATTGAAAAAAAGCATTTTAATTGAATGACTTAGGCATTGGTTTTCTAGTGTCAATAGGACAAATAGAAGGAAGTTTAAGAATGTTGGCATTAATTAAATTCGTCATCACCACATGTAAAGGTTCTGATAAAGTAGTTTACTTATGATTAGGATGATACACATAGGAAAAAGTAGTCGTACCTTTGGATGTAGCAGCCACTTGATCATCAACTGTGTTTGTTGACTTGTGAATATTTATGTAGTTTTTAGGCTTAGAGAACTTATTTTGATTAACAATAGCATCACTCTTATCCACAGTAATAGGAGCCATTGGAGTAGAGCTCTCAAGCTAGCTCACTTGTAACTAATAGTGGTGAAGCACTGTGCAAATATTTGAAAAGGAAATATAATCAGTAAGGAGAATCTTATCTCTAATGTCCTTTTGTAAATTAGAAATAAATATACGTTGAATATCATGATCAGGCACATGATAAGAAATTTGAGCATACAAATGTTTGAATCTCCCAATAAAGTCACTAAATTTTTCTTTAACATTTTTCTTACAATGCATTAAATCAATCAAAGAAGTTTGAGGATCAATATTATTTTAAAATTGTTGAATGAAGGAATTAGTGAGAATTTGAAAGGAATTAATAGAGTAAGGAGGTAAAGAAAAATACCATTGAAAAGATTTATCCCTAAAAGTACGTGTGAACAACTTAGCCATGAGCCTAAATGCACGAGAACAATCACTACATATAGTTTGGAAATTCCTAACATGAATCACATGATCACCCTTAACATTATAAGTCTCTTGAGATGAGGTATCTTCATATGTTGTGGAATAACAACACGAAGGATATCTAAGGAAAGAGGATTGACAATATCACATGTAGGGATGTTGAACTTGGATTGAGTGAATTGAGCTACTTGTTGTTGTAAAGAAGTGACAGTTTGAGCTAAGATAATAATCGTAGGATTAGAAGACCCAATAGTAGGCATAGACATATTGGATGTACTAGGAAAGTTATAGGAAGCCAAAGGAAAATTCAAGGATGTTGGTGAAGGATTAGAAGGAATGGGAAAAGGATTGGAATATGTCAAAGGGACAACATCATATAAGGGTAATGAAGAAGGTATGGAGGTAGGAGGAAAACTTGAGTGAAGTGAAGGATTCAGAAGACCAACACTTAAAGGAGTGGAAACTTTTATAGAATTTGTCATGAGAGGTGGCCTATAAGTAGGAACACAAGGAATGGTAGTAGAAATTAGGATAGAAGATTCAATGGTTGTGGAAGGAGTATATCCTAACTCTTAAGCATATTCCATCAAAGTATTAGAATGAGTATTAGTAAGGTGTGAGATACCACAAAAAATGGATATGTTATTGTCATCATGAGTAATAAGCTTCTTGGGTATGTGCAGGATCATGGTATGCTAAACTAGGCCCTTAAGTGGCAATGAAAATTTAGAAAATCAGGTTTAGGAAAGTTGACATAAAAATTTGAACAACTTATAAATATTATATCAAAAATATGTAAGAAGAGAATTTGTAGAAAATTGAATTTAGTTTCTAAGATACTAGGCCTTTTTTGAAAAACAATTATTCTATATGTTGAAAATTTCAAATTTCAATGTAGTAGTATGAAAATTTCAAGAAAAAAAAAAGTAGGTGTATGTCTGACCACCTTAAACATAAGCAAATGATGATTTTTTTTAACAAGATTCTAGATATAAGTATTAGACTCATGCTCAAATGTGACACATATTTTTTTGTAATTTTTTTCCAAGTAAATAATTAATTATGATTTTTCTTCTACAACTTTTCTAGAATTTAAAAACTCTCATGTCTAACCACGTTAACTTAGTCTAAACTTTATCAAATTGAATTTTTTTTTAATTTTTCTTGTAGTAAGAAAATCATAGAATGTGACACATGTTTTAGATTTCAAAAATGTTATACATTTTGAAAGTTACATCTATTTTTCAATAAGTCTATCAATCAGGACTAGAAAGATAACAAGTAGGTGTATGTCTAACCACATTAAACAAAATAAAATGATAATATTTTTTAATAAGATTCTAGATAAAAGTAGTAGAATCGTGTCTGGATGTGATGTATATTTTTTGGTATTTTTTTTCCAAGTAAATAATTAATTATGATTTTTTCGTTACAAATTTTCCTGAATATAAAAACTCTCATGTCGGACCACGTTAACTTTTTCTAAACTTCATGAAATTGAAAGAATTGTTTATTATTATTATTCTATTAAGTGACATAGAATGTGATGTATATTTCAAATTTCAAAAATAACACAAGGAAGGTTAAACATGATGTAAATTTTCTTATTTGATCCATTATGAGGTGTTAATAATGTCCATGTGGGGTTATGATGAGTTTTAGTACAAAATAAAAAAAAGTTGTCAAAGATGTCAAGTGCAACATTTTGTAAAGGTTACAAAAATAATGTAATAAGGAAGTGTGTTCGATCATAAGAGGTAGTTGGACAATTATGGTTAAGCAAGAATTATAAAATACTTGCAAATAGTCAATTTTAGGGTGTGTGTCAAGTTGGAGGAAGGTTGTGAAAGAGTTTGATCAGTCACATCTCTAACCATCACCATAGTTATGCAGGAATAGTAAACAGTCAAGTGTTTCCCTCACTTGGGAATTAAATAATTGATGTAACGGGGATAAACTAGTGGAATGGAGAATATTATCCATCAATAAAAACTTGTATTGTATTCCAATGATAGTTAAAGGTGTTGGAAACTGCAATTGAAGCAATTGTTGTATTGTCATTGATGTCAAACCTTAATTGGTAAGAAAGTTTCTATCTATGAAAGTACTATATCTATTGATTGGTGAAAAGGATTAGGGCAAGAAAGATAACAATAGCACCTAGAGAAAGGTTGAGCTATTTGATACTTCAACGAGTACTTGATTATTTGGAACTATGATAAGATAATGTATTGTTTATCTAAGTAAGAAGAAAGACTAAATAAGTAGGCTTAACTGAGCAAAAGTGAAGAAATCTAGTTTAAGCCAAGTGATGTTAGTGTCGACCGAGTGCCAGTACATGCCGAGTAACTTTAGTTTTGACCGAACATCAACTTATGCTAAGCGACAGGAAATTACCCAGCAAAATAGTGTTAGTCGAGGAAGACAATTTGTAGAGATGACCGAGTTACTCAGTGATGATTGAGGAGATGAACACAATATTGACCGAGTGTCAATAATTTATATTTGCAGGAAGAATTTAGATTTCCAGCCAACACAGTTGAATTATTAGGTTATGTAAATCATGTTGACTTTATTAATTGGTTGTATGGAGGATTTAATGCATGGTAAATCATTTTATTATGGATTCAATGAGGAGAATGAAGATGTTTCTAGAAGGATGGATGAATAACTTAAATGATGGAAGGATTCAATGAATCTAACCTAACCTAAAATCTACGGAGGAGATTAAGAGGCAAAAGATAGATCTGCCTATTGGAGAGGTATAAAGGAAAACCTAATTGTGAGGTTGAACAGCGATGCTAGAGTTGTTGATGTTATTGACTGATAAGTCTAAGAAGAAGGCTGAAGGTGAAGGAGTTGATCAGAGTTGTGATTTATTGAACAAAATTCTGAGCAGATCAGAGATGGAGATGGAAATGGTACTCAATCTATAAATCAACATGTATGTTTTACAGATCAGATATTACTGCTACTTTCTAACCATTGTATCAGTCTAAATCCTTTAATCAAGGTTGACCTAGCAATAATTATTTAAATCCTTTAATCAAGGTGGCATTCTAATGGAATGTACTTAAATCCTTTAGCCAGGTCACTTTTGACAGAGTGTTTTAAATCCTTTAACGGGTTCACAGCTAGCAATGTGTTTGTAACCTTTAACAAGGTTGGATTTTCACAAAGCTCACTTCAGAAGAGTGAAAATATTAGTAACATGTTACAAAGTGGTTTTTACCATGTTGGGTTTCCACTATAAATCTAGTGTTATACTTGTGTGAATGATTGTTGTGAATGTTTCTATATTCTACAAGTTAATTACTATTGGATAGTGGACTGCATGTTATATGTTTATGGTATACATATTCTTTAGAGACCAAGTTATGCTGGTGATTAGATCTAAGATTATGTAAGTGTTTAAAAGTTCAATTAGTGCATATGGACCTGAGAACAACTGATTGAACCCCCCTTTATGTTGTTCTAAATAATATTAACAATTGGTATCAAAGCTGTTGGTGCTTACAGATAAAAAGTTTAAAGGTACTTGAAGCTAATGATCAAGATGTATAAAAAGGAGGTACCGAAGTTGAACAAGGAGAACTTCCCTACATGGAAGAGCTTGATGAAACTGCATCTAGCTGGTATTGGTGATTCAGTGAAATACTATGTTGAACATGAGTATGTCATACCTGCTGCACCTTTGATTGCCAAGGAGATAAAAGAAAAACATGAACACAATCATGCAATGTTGGAGATTGTATTTGCCTTAAGATACCCTGAATTTGAAGCTATCAAGGATTGCACTACTACAAAGTAAATGTGGGATACTCTTGCAACCATCTATGGTGGTGATGTTAATGTTCTAGGGGAAAAAGATGAAATCTTGAGAGGTAGGTTTGATGAAATGAAAATACAAGAAGGTGAGAATATTTGTCAGTATTGTGGTAGAATTAAGGAGGTAGTGAATGCTATTTGAGGAGCTAATGGAATAATTGAGGATGAGACTGCCAGTAGTAAAGTATTAAGGACTTTGCTTCCTATCTATACTATCAAAATTTCTACAATTCAAGAATCAAGATGTAACCCTGGTAATGTTCTAACTCTGGAAAGTCTTGTTGGTAAGCTTGCTACTTTTGAGCTTTCTAACTATGATAACTACATTGTTCCTAATATTGAATCTACATTCAAGTCACAAATGGTTTTTCATAAATCTAAGAGATAAAAATGAAATGTGTGAAAAGTGAAAATGATAGTGGAAGTGACAGTGACACTTCTGATGAGGAACTATATGATCTTGAGGCACTCATGGGTAGAAGATTGAAAAGAGGAAAAGACAAATATAAAGGTAAACTTCCTATAATATGTTTTTCATGTAACAAAGTTGGCCATATTGCTACAAGATGTCTTGACATGAATGGAAAGGATGAGGAAATAGAAAGAAAGTAAAAGGATAAGAGAGATCACATAGATCACTGAAAGTACAAAGATTACAAGGATAGAGGTAAGAAATCCTGCTATATTGTCGAAGAGGAAACTGATAGTGACAGTGATAATTTTGATATTGAAGTAGTTTATGTTGCTATGAAAGATGATTCTGATCAAGATGAGAAAACTATACTTATTTCTTATGTGAGTAAGGGTGATAAATGGATTATTGATAGTGGTTGCTCACATCACATGACTGGTGATAAAAGTAAATTCGAAACCCTAGATCATTACAAAGGTAGAAGTGTTAAGTTTGGTAATGATGCACCATGTCCTATGAGAGGTAAAGGATCAATTAAGCTAACTAATAATATCACTTGTGAAAATGCTTATTGGGTTGAAGGTCTTAACTATAATTTGCTGAGTGGTGCACAACTTAATAGCACTGGTTACCAAGTGGAATTTCATCACAGGATGGCTAAAATATTTGATGCTACTAGTGAAATGATTGGAAGTGGAGAACATACTAGAGGTAATTTGTTCTATCTAGATCTATCTAAAGATACATGTTTTTTTGCACAATTTGATGATGTATCTTTATGACATAAGAGGCTATGTCATGTTAACTTTGACAATCTGGTGAGTATTAGTAAAAAGAAGAAAGTTAGAGGTTTGCCGAGATTGAAGAAACATGATAATGTGATGTGTAAACAATGTCAGTTGGGAAAAATGACAAAGTCTAGTTTTGAGAGAAAGAAATTTACTTCTGAGAATATTTTGGATTTGGTTCATACTGACCTTTGTGGACCAATGGGTGTAAAAAGCTATTGTGGTGCTAAGTATTTTATTCTATTTGTTGATGATTACACTAGAATGATGACTGCAATGTTTTTGGAAGAAAAATCTGATGCATTTCAGTTGTTTAAGTGGTATTTGGCAAAGGTTGAGAAGGAAACAAGTAGAAGCCTAAAATGTCTTAGATTTGACCAAGGTGGAGAATTTATATCAAATGAGTTCAATCTATTCTGCAATGATAGAGGAATCAAGAGACATATGTCTACACTGAGAACACCTTCACAAAATGGTATAGCTGAGAGGAGAAATAGATCTATTATGGATTGTGCAAGGACACTAATGATTGAGAATAATGTTGCACAAAAATATTGGAGAGAAGCTATAAGTACAACTATTTATACCTTAAACCTAGTACAAATTAAGAAAGGTACAAATGTTACACCTTATGAATTATGGCATGGATATGCACCTAATGTGAAATACTTTAGAATCTTTGGGAGTAAATGCTATATATTGAAAGATAACAGAAATGGAAAGTTTGATGCAAAAAGTGATGAAGGCATATTCCTAGGTTATTCCACTAAGAGAAAAGATTATAAGTGTTTGAATTATAACACTAACAAAATTGTGGAAAGTACAAATGTGAGAGTTGATGAATATGTAGAGAAAAATGATCAAGAAAGTAGACAAGAACCTAAAGACTATAGATCCTTTTTCTATATGGAAGAAGGAGGAGCAAGTAACACACTTGCACTAGATGTAGAGTCATAGATAAGCAATGTCAAGTATCAGTAGGATGCTACCAAGCATCAGGAGGATGCTACTGAACAGTCAGAAGCAGAATCTAATAATTTTCATGATGGACATGAAGAGCAAGGAGAAAAGAAGTCTGAACCTACATTAGCATAGTATGTGAGAAGACATCATAAGCCTGAACAAATTATTGGAGATAAGGAATCTGGAGTCTTGACCAGAAGTAAGTCAAAAGACCCTACATGTTTATTATGTGAGTTTGAGCCAAAGACAGTAAAAGATGCTTTAGAGAATGAAGACTGGATTCAAGATATGAATGAAGAAATAGATCAAATAGAGAAGAATGATACTTGGACTCTAGTGCCGAGACCAAAAAACAAGAATGTTATTGGAGCGAAATGGGTATTCAGGAATAAGCTTAATGAACATGGACAAGTCACAAGAAATAAGGCAAGACTGGTATGCAAGGGTTATGCACAAGAATAAGGAATAAACTATGGGGAAACATTTTCCCCTGTAGCAAGATTAGGAGTGAGAACTCTATTTGCATATACTGCTTACAAAGATTTCAGGGTATATCAAATGGATGTTAAGTCTGCATTTCTGAATAGCATATTAGAAGAAGTATACATTGAAAAAATTGAAGGATTTGTTGATCCAAACAAGAAAAATATGGTTTTCAAATAGAACAAGGTACTATATGGATTGAAGAAAGGCCCTAGAGCATGGTATGAGAGGCTGCACAATTACTTGATAAAGACTGGATTTGCAAGGATAAATGAAAACATCAATCTATACATGAAAGATGAAGAAGGTAAAGGGATTTTGTTAGCAGAAATTTTTGTAGATGATATCATATTTGGTGGACAAGATGCTCTATTTCATAAATTCTCAAGTGAGATGCAAACTGAGTTTTAGATGTATATGTTTGGTGAGATGAAATTATTTTTTGGTTTACAAGTCCATCAGATGGAGAAAGGTATCTTTATTTCATAATCTAAATATATCAAAGAGATACTGAAAACTTTTGGAATGGAGGATTCAAGGCTAGTGAGTACTCCTATGGCTACTAGACAGAAACTATCTAAGACTCATGATACTGCTGAAGTGAATCAAACCTTGTATAGATCCATGATTGGTAAGCTACAATATGTTGTCCATAGCAGACTAAATATAGCCCTAGTAGTTGGGATTATGGAAAGATTCTCTTCCAATCCTAAGGAAAATCATATGATGGTTGTGAAGAGAATACTGAGATATCTGAAAGGGACAAAATAGTATGGATTATACTACAAGAGGAATGAGAAATTTGAACTGAGAGTCTACACTGATGTTGATTGGGTAGGAAGTGTCGATGACAGGAAAAGTACAAGTGGTGGAGCTTTCTTTCTTAGACAAAGCTTAGTCTCTTGGACAAGCAAGAAACAAAACTGCATTTCCCAATCTACAATAGAAGCTAATTATGTGGCAACTGTAGTAAATTATTCAAATCTGGTATGGATCAAGCAATTGTTGAAAGACATGAAAGAGATCACTGAACCAATTGTTATATTTTGTGATAACACAAGTGCTATCAACATATCAAAGAATCCAGTGATGCACACAAAGACCAAACATATTTCTATCAAGTATCATTACTTGAGGAAATTGGTACAAGAAAAAGAAGTGAGAATGGAATATGTGAACACAAAATAACAATTAGCAGACATATTCACAAAATATTTACCTAAGGATGCTCATGAATATCTTAGAGGTAAATTAGGGATGCTTCCCCTAACTGATGCTGCCTAGTCAAGCTAGGAGCACTGCATCAAATGTGCTGCACAAAGTATCTAACAAATTGATGCAGGAAAGGTCACACTTTAGGAGCTGCCTAGAGTTGTGAAGAACAACAGAGCTGATAATCAGTCATAAGCAAGATGACAAAGGGAGAAATACTATTACTGAACTAACAAGATGACATTTACATATGAAAATTGTAAGTTCTAGATGTTTCTTTGGCATTATTGTCAAAGAGGGAGAGATTCAGAGATGAAAAACATATATTAAGTGTGATCAGAGACACAGATTCAAAGAAATAGAGGGAGAGAGATAGAAAAGATTCAAAGGGAGTAATTGTGTGAAACGGTCAAGAAAGGCTAAATTATTGAGAATCAGAATGAAGCTAAGGATATTATACATATTTTTGATGCATGACAAAATCTCAGATTGGTTGGTAGATCATATGTTTTTCATGTGGTGTTTCCATCAGTGCCAAAGAGGGAGATTGTTGGAAACTACAATTGAAGTAATTATTGTATTGTCATTGATGTCAAACCTTGATTGGTAAGATAGTTTCTATCTATGAAAGTACTATATCTATTGATTGGTGAAAAGGATTAGGGCAAGGGAGATAAAAATAGCACCTAGGGAAAGGTTGAGTTATTTGATACTTTAATGAGTACTTGATTATTTGGCACTATGATAAGATAATGTATTGTTTATCTAAGTAAGAAGAAAGATTGAAGAAGTAGGATTAACCAAGAAAAAGTGAAGAAATCTAGTTTAAGCTGAGTGATGTTAGTGTCGACCGAGCGCCAGTACATGCCGAGTAACTTTAGTGTTGACTGAACATCAGCTTATGTCAAGTAATAAGAAATAACCAAGAAAAATAGTGTTGGCTGAGGAAGACAGTTTGAAGAGATGATCGAGTTATGAAATGATGATCAATGTGATGAATATAGTATTGATCGAGCGTCACTAATTTACATTTGGAGGAAGAATTCAGATTTCTAGCCAACACGGTTGAATTATTGGGTTATGTAAATCGTGTTGAGTTTATTAATTGATTGTATGGAGAATTTAATGCATGGTAAATCATTTTATTATGGATTCAATGAGGAGATTGAAGATGTTTATAGAATAATGGATGAAGAACTTAAATGATGGAATGATTCGATGAATCTAACCTAACCTAAAATATATGGAGGAGATTAAAAGGCAAAAGACAAATCTACCTATTGGAGAGGTATAAAGGAAAACCTAATTGTGAGGTTGAACAGGGATGCTGGAGTTGTTGATGTTATTGACTAATAAGTCTAAGTAGAAGGTTGAAGGTGAAGGAGTTGATCAGAGTTGTGATTGCTTGAAGAGAATTCTAAGCAGATCAGAGATGGAGATGGAAATGGTATTTAGTCAGTAAATCAACATATATGTGCGAATTGGATCTGATATTTGCAAAGTGAGTTATATGTTTTATAGATCATATATTACTACTACTTTCTAACCATTTATCAGTCTAAATCCTTTAATCAAGGTTGACCTAATAGTCATTTTTTAAATCCTTTAATCAAGGTGGCATTCTAATGGAATGTACTTAAATCCTTTAACCAGGTCAACTTTGACAGAGTGTTTTAAATCCTTTAACAGGCTCACACCTAGCAGTGTGTTTGTAACCTTTAACAAGGTTGGATTTTCATAGAGCTCACTTTAGAAGAGTGAAAATATCAGTAACATGTTACAAAGTGGTTTTCCCATGTTGGGTTTCCACTAGAAATCTGGTTTTATACTTATGTGAATGATTGTTGTGAATGTTTCTATATTCTACAAGTTAATTACTGTTGGATAGTGGACTGCATGTTATATATTTTTGGTATACATATTCTTTAGAGACCGAGTTGTGTTGGTGATTAGATCTAAGATTGTTGAAGTGTTTAAAAGTTCAATTGGTACATATGGACTTGAGAACAACTGATTCAACCCCCCTACTACATGAGCTACTTGTATTGGGTTGTTCAAAATGTCTATTAAGGTCCTAATAGGATCACTAGGGTCAAAATTCGTCCATATGGTCAAATTGTGAAAAATAACACAAGGAAGGTTAAACATGATGTAAATTTTTTTATTTGGTCCATTATGAGGTGTTAATAATGTACATGTGGGGTTCTAATGAGTTTGAGTACAAAACTAAAAAAGTTGTCAAAGATGTCGAGTGCAACATTTTGTAAATGTTACAAAAATAATGCAATAAGGAAATGTGTTCGATTGTAAGAGGTAGTTGGAAAATTATGGTTAAGCAAGAATTATAAAATAATTACAAATAGTCAAATTTAGGGTGTGTGTCAAGTTGGAGGAAGGTTGTGAAAGAGTTTGATCAGACACACCTCTGACTGTCACCATAGTTCTACAGGAATAAGAAACAGTCAAGTGTTTCCCTCACTTGGGAATTAAATAATTGATGCAATAGGGATAAATGAGTGGAATGGAGAATATTATCCATCAGTAAAAACTTTTATTATATTCCAATGATAGTTAAAGGATCATTTTTTGATGTTTTTGTGTCCAAAGTTCTTGACAGTCAATAGGATAGTCACGTTTCTTGTTGTTCTTGAGTATTTTTCTACATACAAATAGATTAAATAATCATCAAAACCTATTTGGTAGTAATTTATGATGAAATAAATTTGTTTAGGATCAAGTTTGTGATTTTGCTGTTAGTTGTAGTGAAAGAACAAATAGATTTTCATGTAATTGCCTTCAAATCCTCTGTTAAAGAGTCAATTGAAAGGTTTTCTTTATATCTCTAGTTTTACCCAAAGAAAAAATGTGATTCTTAGTTATTATGAAAGTATATTCACAGGGATTTCATATGGTTGTTTTTCATATTGAATGGTATAGTATTCTAAGAGAAATATGATGCCCTACATGAAATGAACATACATATTTCTTGTTCTTTTGTGACAGTTAAAAAAGCTCTCAATACAGAAGGCATAACTCATAATTTAACCATTGGATATTCATGATTTTTGGATATTTTGTTGTTATAGATGTCTGAGTGTTGATCTAGAGAACTGCCAATGAAATGATAATCACACTAATAAAAGATAACTTAATTGATTTGTCCCTTAATATTGACATTGGGAAATGAAAGGGTTATGGAAAATATTGTATGTTATTACTTTTTAAATGATGGACCATGGAATGTTGATGAAGAATAAATGTGAATGTTTCTATTATAGAGTTCCCTATTTTGTGATCATATTTGAGTGTTGTGGCTTCTTTGATAGATTTTATAGGTTGTGAACAATTTGGTATTATTGTCAATGGACATTTTTTGGACAATGAATGCTGATTAACAAGACTAATGGTATTGTGGAGACATGGTGAGATAATCTAATGGTGGATTCTTTCAAGGAGGAAAGTAATGATATGGAGAGTTCTTACAATATATAAAGGTAATGTTCCTTATTTTGGTATGCTTTAAGGTCTAAACTTATAATAGAGATCACAGTTGTTGATTTTGTATTTGGATACAGTGATAAATCCTAATAGGCCTACATATCTAATTGATGTATGAACTATGATTTGGTGATTCAATTTGATGGGTATTGTAAAGCTTCTACAAGGGAAATGTTTGGTTAATTGATAATTGTAAGCAATGTGATTGGATCCTAATGATGGATTGATGGTAGTTGTGTTGTTTGGTTGATGATCATGCCTTTGATTTTTTCTTATGATAGTTCAAGATGTTTGAAGAATGGAACACTATGGTTGATTTAGGGTTCTTGATGGATTTACATGACACTTTGCATCATATTAGTATCTAAGTCCAACAAAAGATTTGGTTGGGAAAAGTTCTTTTGTGTTTGTGTTGTTGATGAGTTTTTGGTTGTAGATGTGGATCCACCCAATTTCAAGAGGGTGTTTGAACACGTTAGGGAAGAACCTAGTTTTTGGTGGCCAAGAGACTAGGAAGAGAGGTAAGATGGACTCTTAGGTGAGGCAAAGGAAGATGTGTGTTCTGTGTTTGAAGAAGTATATGAGGTGGATTCTTGGGAAAGAACCTAAAGTGGCAACTGTTTGAATGCTCCACTAATAGACGTAACTGAGAGGATGACTACAAGGATAGTCCTATGTCATTTTGAAGATGAAGCTGATGGATGGTAGCAGAGGAAATAGAAGAGGAAAATACAAAGATGAAGATGATGATTTCAGTCCAAATATTTCCATACAAGTTATTGTTCCTATGTTTCCAAGAGACTTGGAAACTTTTTCAAGTTCAACAGTACATGGTGCAGGAGCACCTAGTTCTGCGAGGTCAAAGGGTTATATTATGAACAATCTTATTGACATTGAGTTTTAAAAGTCATTTGAATGTATTTGAATGTATTTTGAATCAATATGTACGGCTACATGAGCCCCTTGTATGAGGTTGTTCAAAATGCCTATTAAAGTCCTAATAGGGTCATTATGGTCAACATTAGTCCGTATGGTCAAATTGTCAAAAACATATCCCAAGGGTAAACATGATGTGAAATGTGTTATTTGGTCCATTATTACGTGTTAATAATGTCCATGTGGGGTTTTGATGAGTTTGAGTACAAAATAAAAAAGTTGTCAATGATGTCAAGTACAACATTTTGTAAAGGTTGCAAAAATAATATAATAAGGAAGTGTGTTCGGTCCTACGAGGTAGTCAGATAGTGATGGTTAAGAAGGCATTATAAAATTCTTGCAAATTATCAAATTCAGGGGGTGTGTCAAGTTGGAGGTAGGTTGTGAAAGAGTTTGATCAGTCACACCTCTAACTGTCACCAAAGTTCTGCATGAATGGTAGAATAGTCAAGTGTTTCCCTCACTTGGGAATTAAATACTTGATGTAATGGGGATAAAAGAGTGGAATGGGGAATAGTATCCATCAAGAAAAAATTATATTGTATTCAAATGATACTTAAAGGAGCATTTTTTAATTTTTGTGTCCAAAGATCTTGATAGTGACAGAGACAGTCATGTTTCTTGTTGTTCTTGAGTATTTTCCCACATACAAATGGATTTAATAATCATCAAAACCTATTTGGAATTAATTTATGATGAAAAAAAATTATTTTGAATCAATTTTGGGATTTTTTTAATGAATTTTAGTGAAAGAACAAATAGATTTTCATGTAACTACTCTCAAACCCTCTATTAAAGAGTCAGTTTCAAGGGTTTTCTTTTTTCTCTTGTTTTACGCAATGAAAAATTGTGATTCTTGGTTCTTCTAAAAGTAGATTCAATGGGATTTTATATGGTTTTTATTTCATATTGAATGGTTGAGTATTCTAAGAAAAATCTTATGGCCTACGTAGACTAAACATACATATATCTCGTTCTTTTGTGAAAGTCAAAAAAGGTCTCGGTATAGAAGGAATAACTCAATTTAAATGTTGGATCTTCATGAATTTTGGATATACTATTTCTATCCCAATTTTATAAAAATTCCCCAGAGTGTTTTGGACTAATATTATCTATAATTAATGTTATAAATGTCAGAGCACTGATCTAGAAAATTGTCAATGAAATGACAGTCACACTAATATGAAGATAACTTAATTGATTTGCTCCTTAATATTTGACAATGTTGGGAAATGAAAGAGTTATGAATAATATTGTATGTTGTTACTTTGAAAATGAAGGATCATGGAATACTAATGGAGAATTGATGTGAATGTTGCTATTGTAGAGTTCCATGTTTTGTGATCATATTTGAGTGTTGTGGCTGCTTTGACAAAGTTTAAAGTTTATCATCAGTTTGGTATTATTGTCAATGGAAATTTGTTGGAAAATGAATGCTGATTAATAGGACTCATGGTATTGTGGAGACATGGCAATATAATCCAATGGTGGATTCTTGCGAGGAGGAAAGTAATGATATGGCGAGTTCTTGCAATATATAAAGGTAATGTTCCTTAGTTTGGTATGCTTTAAGGACTAAACTCATAATATATATCAAAGTTATTGATTTTGTATGTGGATACAATGATAAGTCCTAATAGTCCTATAGATCAAATTGATGTATGAACTATTATTTGGTGATTCAAGTTGATGGGAATGGCAATACCTCTACAAGGGTAATGTTTGGTTAATTGTTGATTGAAAGTAATGTGATTGGATCCTAATGATGGATTGATGGTAGTTATGTTGTTTGGTTGATGATCATGCCTCTGATTTGTTTCTTATGATAGTTCAAGATTTTTGAAGAAAGAAACTATATGTTTGATTTGGGGTTCTTGATGGATTTCCATGATGCTCTAAATCATATTGGTATTAGAGCCCAACAAAAGATTTGGGTGGGAAAAGTTATTTTTTGTTTGTGTTGATGCTGAAGTTTTGGTTGCATGCGTGGATCCACCTAATATCAAGAGGGTGTTGGAACGGGTTAGGGAAGAACTTGGTTGTGTATTTTTTGATTAATGAAGTACAAGAGGTGGATACCTGGGAAAGCACCTAAAGTGGAAACCTTTTGAATACTCTACTAACAAGAATAACTGGGAGGATGAATAGAAGGACAATCTTGTATCCTTTTGAAGATGAAGCTAATGGATGGTATCACAGTAAATAGTAGAGGAAAATACAAAGATGAAGGTGTTGATTGTAGTCCAATTTTTTTATTGTAGGTTATTGTTCCTAAGTTTCCAAGAGGCTTGGAAACTTTTTCAAGGTCGATAGTATGGTGCAAGAGAACCTAGTTCCAGGAGGTCAAAGGGTTCTATTATGAACATTTTCATTTATAGTTGAATTTAAAAGGTCATTTGAATGTATTTCGAATCAATATGTAAGGATTCATGAGCCACTTGTATTAGGTTGTTCAAAATGTCTATTAAGGTCCTAATTGGGTCACTACGGTCAACATTGGTCCATATGGTCAAATTGTGAAAAACAACCCAAGGAAGGGTCAAAATGATGTAAAATGTGTTATTTGATCTATTATGAGGTTTTAATAATGTCCATGTGGGGTTTTGATGAGTTTGAGTAAAAAATAAAAAGTTGTCAAACATGTCAAGTGCAACATTTTGTAAAGGTTACAAAAAAAATGTAATAAAGAAGTGTGTTCGGTCCCAAGAGGTAGTTGGAAATTTATAGTTAAGAAGGAATTATAAAATTCTTTAAAATGGTCAAATTCAAGGTGTGTGTCAAGTTGGACGAAGGTTGTGAAAGAGTTTGATCAATCACGCCTCTGACTGTCACCATAGTTCTGCAAGAATGGTAGATAGTAAAGTGTTTCCCCCACTTGGGAATTAAATAATTGATGTAATGGGGATAAAAGAGTGGAATGGAGAATAGTCTCCATCAATACATTTTTTTATTGTATTCAGATGATATTTAAAGGAGCATTTTTTGATGTTTATTTTGTCCATTGTTCTTGACAGTCACTGGGACAGTCACATTTCTTGTTGTTCATGAGTATTTTTCTACATACAAATGGATTGAATAATCATAAAAACATATTTGGAAGTAATTTATGATGAGATAAATCTGTTTTGAATCAAGTTTTGGATTTTCCCGTGAGTTGTAGAGAGAAAAAAATAGATTTTCATGTAACTGCCCTCAAACCCTCTGTTAAAGAGTCAGTTGCAAGGGTTTGTTTATATCTGTGGTTTTACTCAATGAAAAATCATGATTCTTGGCTCTTGTAAAATTAGATTCATGGGTATTTCATATGGTTTTTATTTCATATTGAATGGTTTAGTATTCTAAGAGAAATCTAACTCCCTACACGAACTCAACATGCTCTTTTGTGATAGTAAAAAAAGGTCTCGGTATAGAAGACATAACTCATACTTTAAGCATTGGATCTTCATGATTTTTGGATATATTGTTGTTATCCTTATTTTGTACAAACTCACTAGACTGATTGGACTAATATTGTCTAGAATAAAAGTTATAGATGTCTAAGTGCTAATATAGAAATCTGTCAATGAAATGATAGTCACACTAATAAGAAGATAACTTAATTGATTTTCTCCTTAATATTTGACATTGGGAATGAAAGGGTTATGGAAAATATTCTATATTTTTACTTTACAAATGATAGACCATGAAATGTTGATGGAGAATCAATGTGAATGTTGGTAAATTATAGAATTCCCTATTTTTTTATTAGATTTGAGTGTTGTAGCTGATTTGATAGAGGTTAAAGGTCGTGTCCAGTTTGGTATTATTGTTAATGGGAATTTTTTGGAAAATGAATGTTGATTAAGAGGACTAATGGTATTGTGGAGACATGGCGAGATAATCCAATGGTGGATTCTTGTAAGGAGGAAAGTAATGATACGGTGAGTTCTTGTAATATATAAAGGTAATGTTTCTTATAAATTGATATGCTTTAAGGCCTAAACTCATAATATAGATCAAAGCTGTTGATTTTGTATGTGGTTATAATGATAAGGCCTAATAGGCCTAGAGATCTAATTGATGTATTTACTATGATTTGGTGATTCATTTTGATTGGTATGGTGATGCCTCTACAAGGGTAATTTCTTGTTGATTGCTGATTGGAAGTAATGTGACTCGATGCTAATGATGAATTGATTGTAGTTATGTTGTTTGGTTGATGATCATGCACTTGATTTGCTTCTTATGGCAGTTCAAGGTGTTTGAAGAATGAAACTCTATGGTTAATTTGATGTTCTTTATGGATTTCCATGATGCTATATATCATGTTGGTATCAGAGCCTAGAAAAAGAATTGGGTGGGAAAATTTGTTTTACGTTTGTGTTGCTGATCAATTTTTGGTTGCAGGAATGGATCCACCTAACTATAAGAGGGTGTTGGAATAGGTTAGGGAAGAACCTAGTTGTTGGTGGCCAAGAGACTAGGGAGAGAGGCAAGATGAACTCCAAGATGAGGCAAAGGAAGGTGTGTGTTATGTGTTTGAAACAATACAAGAGGTGGAAGCCTGGGAAAGCACCTAAAGTAGCAACCATTTGAATACTCCATTGAGAAGAGTAACTGAGATGGTGACTACAACGAAAGTCTTGTGTCCTTTTGAAGATGAAGTTTTTGGATGGTAGAAGAGGAAATGGAAGAGGAAAATAAAAAGATGAAGATGATGATTTCAGTCCAATTTTTTTCTTGTAGGTTATTGTTCCTATGTTTCCAAGAGACATGGAAACTTTTTCAAGGTCGACAGTATGGTGTAGGAGCACCTAGTTATAGGAGGTCAAAAGTTTTTATTATGAAAAATCTCATTGATATTTTAAATTTAAAGGTCATTTGAATGTATTTTGAATTAATATGTAAGGCTACATGAGCCACTTGTACCAGGTTGTTCAAAATGTCTATTAAGGTCCTAATAGGGTCACTAGGGTCAATATTGGTCCATATGGTCAAATTGTGAAAAATAACCCAAGGAAGGGTAAAAATTATGTGAAATGTGTTATTTGGTAAATTGTGAGGTGTTAATAATGTCCATGTGGGATTTTGATGAGTTTGAGTACAAAATAAAAAAGTTGTCAAAGATGTCAAGTGCAGCATTTTGTAAAGGTTGCAAAAATAATGTAATAAGAAAGTGTGTTCATTCCTAAGAGGTAGTTGGAAAGTTACAGGGAAGAAGGAATTATAAAATGATTTCAAATGGTCAAATTTAGGGTGTGTGTCAAGGTTGAGGAAGGTTGTGAAAGAGTTTGATCAGTCACACCTCTGACTGTTACCACTGTTCTACAAGAACAGTAGACATTAAGTGTTTTCCTCACTTGGGAATTAAATACTTGATGTAATGGGGATAAAAGAGTGGAATGAAGAATAGTATCCATCAAGAAAAACTTTTATTGTATTTAAATGATAGTTAAAGGAGCATTTTTTAATGTTTTTGTGTCCAAAGTTCTTGACAGTCATTGGGACAATCACATTTCTTGTTGTTGTTGAGTATTTTTCTACATACAAATAGATTGAATAATCTTCAAAACCTATTTGGCAGTAATTTATGATAAGGTAAAATTTTTTGGAATCAATTTTGGTCTTTTTTCTGCGAGTTGTAGTAAAATAACAAATAGATTTTCAAGTAATTTCCCTCAAACCCTCTCTTAAAGAGTTGGTTGAAATGTTGTGTTTATATCTCTAGTTTTATACAATGAAAATTGTAATTATTGGTTCTTCTAAAAGTATATTCATATGGTTTTTGTTTTTTATATTGAATGGTTGATTATTCTGAGTGAAACCTGATGTTATACGTGGACAATACACACATATTTCTTGTTATTTTATGACAATCAAAAAAGGAATCGGTATAGAAGGAATAAGTCATAATTTAACTATTGGATCTTCATGATTTTTGGATATGTTGTTTTTATCCTAACTTTCTAAAAACTTACTAGAGTGATTGTACTAATATTGTTTAGAATAAAAGCTATAGATGTGTGAGTGTTGATCTATAAAACTATAAATGAAATGATAGTTACACTAATAAGAAGATAACTTAATTTATTTGTTCCTTAATTTTTGACATTAGGAAATGAAAGGGTTATGGAAAATATTGTATGTTGTTACTTTTCAAATTATAGACCATGTAATTTTGATGGAGAATCAATGTGAATGTTTCTATTATAGAGTTCCCTATTTTGTGATCAGATTTGAGTGTTGTGGTTGCTTTGACAAAGTTTAAAGATTGTGATTATTTCGGTATTATTGTCAATGGAAATTTGTTGGACAATGAATGTTGATTAACAATACTAATGGTATTGTGTAGACACTATGATATAATCCAATGATGGGTTCTTGCAATGAGGAAAGTAATGATATGGTGAGTTCTTGCAATATATAAAGGTAATTTTCCTTAGTTTGGTATGCTTTAAGGCCTAAACTCATAATATAGATTAGAGTTGTTGATTTTGTATGTGGATACAATGATAAATCCTAATAGGACTAGAGATCTAATTGATGTATAAACTATGATTCAAGTTGATGGGTATGGTGATACCTCTACAAGGGTAATATTTGGCTAATTGTTGATTGGAAGTAATTAGATTGGATCGTAATGATTTATTGATGGTAGTTATGTTGTTTGGTTGATGATCATGCCTTTGATATATTTCTTATGATAGTTCAAGATGTTTGAAGAATGGAATTCTATGGTTAATATGGGTTTCTTGATGGATTTACATGACACTCCACATCAGGAGGTATAGGGAAAGTTCACCATCTCCTCAAAATTCTCTAAGTTAATAGTAATATCTAGGATTTTTTCTTCCTTAGTATCATCAAGATCCTCATTATCCTTTTCATTATCATAGTCTTCATTATTTGAACTATCCTTATCCTCACTCCCCTTTGGTTCATATTCTTGGTCATTTTTAGGGATCACATCCTCCTATAGGTCCTTCTCTTTAATTTCCTTCTTAAACCTTAGTCTAGAAGATCTATTCTCCTTAGAACTAGTACCATATCTTTTATCTCCTAAGATTTCCACCTTCTAACCTTCTTTAGAATCGACCTCCTCTTTTGTATTTTCTTTATCCACATAATTATACTTCCTTTTTTCTCCAAGCTCAATTTTCCTTATCTTGGCAAGGATGGACTTCTTTGCAGACACTTTTCTTATAACAAGAGTAATTTCTTCAAAATAAATACTAGGGGAGGTCTTTTTCTTTGCTACAGGCTATGGAATTTTGTTGATTTTTTGTTCTTAGGCTTAGGGTTTGGGCTCTCAGGGAGAGATCCACTACTAACCATCTCAATTTTGATAGAGCTCTTAGGAGTTTCAGTAGTTTGATTTTCTTCCTTCTTAGGATATGTAAGAAACCTACTGCCAATAGGGGAATAATTTAAAACTCTTAGGAGTTTCAATAGTTTGATTTTAAATAATTTCAAGAATTTCATAGTATGTTTTATGTCCACTTTAGTTTGCATATCCTTATTGAATTTGTAGGCTTATTTAAATCATAACATTTACCATTTATCTTCTAAAGGTACTCATGTCTCCTTCTAATGATCATTCTTTCCTAGAACCTTTTTATTAGCCTTATGTTTCTCTAGTCTTTAATATTCTTTTAGGATAAATTGTCTATACACTACGTAATGCTATTATTTTACAATAGTTTTTTGTTTGGTAATAATTAATATAACATTTTTAGACTTATCGCCTTACTAGTTCAATGAAAATAGATTAAGGTGAATCTAAATGGATCATGTCATCTTTATCTCTCTCCCTATTCTAATTTTTAATTTATCTTTTTTCATTTATGTATTTTTTTTACTCACTTTGGTATGATTTTCTATTTTATAGATAACTACAACTCTCTCTTGAGCTAGAAAAATCTTTCAAGATCTCTATAAAAATCTTTTAAAACTCCCTTTCTCTCTGGTCCTTTTGAAGCCTATTGTTGTTATTGAAAATTAATTTTTTGTTCCCTTAAGCACCTTGTGATTATCTCATCTCTTCTCTTTCATTTCAATCACTACTTTTACCTCTATATGTATCTAGATTGAGAACACATGTACATTATTTTATTTTTATCTATCTACCTTGAATCATGTGTGTAGGTAGATATACCCAAGCAAGGATTTGAGTGATGTAAATCCATAATTTTTTTAAAAAAGAGCCCTTTTTCTTGTGTTATCTGATTTTTAGAGGATCCAATTGTATAAAAGTTTTCAAGAATTTTCTTATATGTAAATGTAAATTTCTATTAGTCACCCAAAAAAAATGTGATGCAATTGATATCGACTAAAGGTATTTCTATATGTTGAGAACAATTGATGTATCACAAAATTAACATTAAGACAAGGAAAAAGAGTTTTACATCAATTTGATTAATGAAAATGATTCAATATAAGTAGTTATAATGTAACCATTATAAATAATAATAAAAAAATCCATATCAACTAAATACAAACAGAAATAATAAAACCTTCTTCTAAGATTATCCTTATGAAAACTTACTATAGCTTGCCAAGAAAAAGATAATAAAAAAAAGAATAGATGGATAATTGGAATCACATTAACAATTGGATTGAAAATCACATAAGCTTTAGGAAATTAGGCAAAAAGGGGGTTATTCAAATGAAAAGCAAAATCGTCTAGACAAATATGGAAGTTGAGGATAACTAGCATTATGATTCTCTGATGAGAAAAATGATGTAAGATCCAAAAGTACTTGGCCAATTAATCATTTTTTCTGGGTAAGATTAGACTTTTAGTCTTTGAGTTGGAAGGGGTCATTTATTCATATAATATTTTGCCTATTCTGAGAGAGAATGACCAATGAACGTATATTATTATTTCTATTTAGGTTCTCCTATAGTAATATAGATATTTGATTACTCTAATTAGATTCATTTAAATCCTTTTTTTTTTTTTTCATTATAGAATATTTGATATTGTTTTTTCTTGTTTAATATTGTAGGTTAATCAAATATCAAAGTTGGATGTTCATTATTTCTATGTCTATGTTGGCTCACTATTCACATGGTTGGTTTTTTTTTTTAAAGAGGGGCAAATGCTTTGACTACGATCTAGCAAAGACATAAATGTGGGGCCTCATCTCTAGTGGGATTTGAACCTTGATGACAAGAAAAACAACACAAAAACTTAACCATCAAAACATGCCAATGCTTGGTATTCATACGGTTGATTATTGTGTACATCATGTGGATATTTGTACAAGCTATTAACATCATTTGTAATATGTTTTTAATTTTGATGTAAGGTTCTTTCCTACATTCAAATGTTACTTTGTACTAGCACAATTTTTTTTTCTTTATCTTGTTATAGTAATTTTAACTAGCCTATTTTTAAAAGAATTTGCATTGATTAGTTTTACTTTTCTATTTAAACCAAACTCCTATAAAAGGATAAATAGTAGATCTTTAAGATAAGTTTAAACCACTTATTTATTCTAATGTAATTAGTGAAAAATATTCCTAAATGAGTTTAGTTTCTTTTTATTAGAGTCAATTTTATTCCTTTATATTATACAATGACGATCATCCCTGTGAATTCAAATTCCTTGCCACAAAGGTACTTCTAGGAAAAAATTAGACTAATGCGTACTAAAGTTGTGCTTTCTCTCTCATTTTAGTCACTATTCTTAACTATATATTTATCTAGATTGAGAACACACATACATTATTTTGTTTCTATCTATCTATCTTGGTTAATGTGGAGGTAGAGATATTGAAGAAAGGATTTGAATGATGTAAATCCTAGAATATCCCAAACATATTTTTATTTTCTTGTATTCATGGGATTTTTTTTAGAGCATTTAGTTATATAGAGATTTGCAAGTGCTTTGTTATATGTAACTATATTCCATTAGTCACTTAACTCTTAGTTTTTTTCTTTTTCAATTTCTTTATAGAGTATCTGATATTGTGTTTTCTTTTTATGATATTGTAGGTTAGTCAACTATTTCTAGAGAACATCCATTAAGTTAATTGATAATAAAAATTAAAATATATGTTCATCCAATCCCTTATTGTCTTATTTCATGGCATTCAAATTATGTCATAACTAAATACTATTGACACATTGCAATTGAAACCAATGTTAGAGTCAACATAAGATAGGATTGCTAGGATTACTTTTAATGAATAGATGAACATTCTAAATTGTAATGCATATATTCAAATAACCAAAAGATGGACATCACGATATGAAAGAGAGAGGAAAAGAACTCCTATTGAGGTGGAGTCAAACCCTATTGAGGTTAACCTTCTCCTTGTAGTTTTGTTGGAGGTCTGCCACATTTTACTTTAGTTACTCTCTTTATTGGTGGCTTATCCTATGAAGGTGGTTTTCTACTTCTGGAAATGAGTTTTTGTGTCTCTATGTAGTCTTCTCTTGGATGTAGTTACTAGAGTGTGGTTTTGATTTGGAGGTTTTTGAGTTTGTGAATCATTCCTTCTCCCATCTTGCTTGATTAGAGTGGCCCCTGTTCTAGATATGCAACTTTTGTGGGGGTTGAGACCCCTAATCCCAATAGTTGTTGCTCGATTCACAATCTTTTTTAATTAAATTCTTATGAATTCCTCTCCATCTGTCATTTAGACTCAATGTAACATCGTCATTCTACTTAACTTAATCAGAACTTATAATATCAGAAATGAAATAATTAAAGTAAGGACCAAGTCATTAATATTCACATGACAAGTGTTTGGATATGTATTTATTGAAGATCATGCATAAAAGGGATACAAAGGTAAAGGATTTGTCATGTATGAACAAGGAATGAGGAATTCAATTGAGAAAATCATGAGGCCAAAATATGAAGGTCTTGGGTATGGAATAAGAAGAAGAAAGACTAATAGAAGTACAAGTAAAACATTTCAAAAAATGCAAATTATGTAGTGTTCACATTGTAATATAAAATAAAATACAAAAGAAAAATATTGGGATCTACATCCATCCAATACTTCTTGTTTGAATAGTCATTGTGAAAAGACATGTTGGAATAGAGAATTCAAGGAGAAATCTAAGGCAACTTATATGAAAATAGATTGTGGATGGAGCTACAGATCAAGTTGGCAGAGGATTACAGGTATGATAAAAGTTTATTTAAGTACAAATGTTCAAGTGTGAACAATGATAGAAATATAGAAAATTTTGAATGTTCGGGGAGGCTAAAAAATGGTTTGAATAAATTGAAATCATTGTCTAACAAGACGTCCATAGAAATGTTGCTAGAAGTTTGAGTTAATTTGTTTTGAAGAATTGAAAACCATAGATTTGAAGGATAGTTGCAAAAGTGGAAGAAGAATGAAAGATAAAGACATCATCAAGTTTGAGGATATGTTTGAGGATATCAAGAAAGGAAAAGGATTTGTAAGGTCAACAACCTTGTACATGAACATAAGAAAGAGTAAAAAAGATGAGAACAATCAAGCAAAATAAGGATTTCATGAATACTATAGTATTCAAGGTCGAAATGAAGGGGGAGTGTTGGGATATGTAATTTCTCCCTTGAATGAAATTTAATTAAATGAAAAAAAAAATGACAAATGAGAAATTTTAGATGGTAGGAACATTCTAGAAAGATAGAGATAAGAATAAAAATATATAATATTTTATTATAAATGACAAGTCGGCCTAAGATCTAGAATGGCCTAGAAAGTTTCTAAAAATCTCTAAAGACCTCTATATAAAGAGGCATAATATAAGGTTGTAGTGTGGTGGCATATTGAATATCATTGTGCAACAACACTTGTGCATAGGTTTGTGTATTTATTTCTGAACTCTTATGTGTTTATAAGAAGAAAGATACATAGATATAAAGATCACACTACAAAAAGGGAGGACTGAAGATTGACAAAATTTTAGAGGATGAGGAGGTTTGTTTAAGGTAGGAGAGGAACACTTTTAAGAACCATGGTCTCCATGGTGATTCCGGGGCCGAATCCAAAAAGAACTCCCATCTCTAGCCCTTCTCCTGTCATCCCACATCCATTTTCTGCAGACGACTTCCTCATTTCATCCAACACAAAGAGCACACTGGCACTCCACATGTTCCCATACTCACTCAATACATGTCTACTGGCCCTCATCTTTTTCTGATCCAATTGGAGTTTGGACTCCACTTTATCCAGAATCGCTCGTCCTCCTATGTGTACAACCCAGAAGAGTTCATTCCAGTTGGAGATGTTGAATTGCTCAAATGCCTCCACTAGAGCCATTTTGATGTTGTTGGAGATCAACCTCAGAAAATCCTCCTTCAAGTGGAAGATGAGTCTGACCTCTTTTGTGTGGCTGTCAATGGTGCCCTCGTAGTCGGGGAGAGTGGTCTAAGCAATCCATAGGAGCTTGAAAGAGGGCTTTTCTTTTTCCTAGATGGGATCAGCTCCCATAATCAAGGCTATCATGCCATTGACGAAGATGGCGTGCCTGATTAGACAGTCGATGTGAGTATCTGAGGTGCCATGAAAGGAAACTGTTGTGACCTCATTGCAAACAACTAGAACTTGGGCTCCACGGTTATTCTCAGTGATGTCCTTGGCCACTCTAAGAATTGTCCCTCCGGCATAGCATCCTAGATTGTACATCATCACTCTCTTCACTGAAGGGCAGAGGCCCAGCAACTTAGCGAGCTGATAGTCAGCACTGGGCATATCCATTCCATTGGTGGAGGTGAAAATGAGATGGGTGATCTTAGACTTACATTGCCCCCATTCCTATATTGCCTTGTCAGCCACCTCTTTACCTAGCTGTGACACCTCCACCATTGTCATGTCCTACTGTGCATCCAACAAAGGTGCCATGCACATGCACAAATTAGGGTTTTCCTTCTACATCTCCTCTATCAGATACATGTACCTCTTCATTATCTTCAACTTCTCACTTACAACATAAACATACCATTAAAATGTGGGAGGAGATTAAAACTAATGAATGTTGATTATGGGCATATACATTCTCTTGAAATTCTCCTTGAGTTGGACCTTGTGCTCGCTATTGGTGATGCAGAAGTAATAGTTAGGGTATTCACTTTGCTCAACAGAGTTGGGAGGAGTAGCAGTTTTGATGGCCAAGATGCATGCAGGTCCAGCAGCCCTCTGGGCGTTCCACATTGCTTGGAAATCCACCATCTTCTCTCCTACCATGCTAATACTTCTCTAACTACGAGCACAGCTCGATGCTAGTAATGCAATATGAAACTATGGAATATAGTTGGAAAGTGAAGGAAGGAGTGTATTTAAAAGCAAGCTTCACTGTGGAAAACAGTAGAACCAACTAAACGAGGAATTTTCTCCTCATTTTGTGTATACCACGCCCTTACTATTTGTGGGATGTAAAGTGACACAGAAGCAACAAAATCACATTCAAAGATTATGTTTCTAACAAATGATTCGACGAAATAGTTTTTTATCTTATTTAGTGTTTTATAATGTTATAGATAATTAGTAATTATATAATGTTAGCAATTTTGTCATGAACTACAACTGATTTAGAACTTGATTGAAGAATCTGTGATTTGAGATCACTGAGTTGATTGATTAGATATGTAATATGATTAAATTAGTACTATGTTTTTATTGATGTCAACTAGTTTGACAGTAATTATCTTGTAAGTTACTATATCGAAACATCTATAGAAAAGGAGTGAAAGAGATGAAGAACATAAATATCTACATGAGGAAGATGGATATGATAGATGAGGATAAAGAATACATTGGGTAACTTGTTGATAAGTCTATGACCTTATGATATTGACTTTATTATGTTTCATTCATCTATGATGAGGAAAAGAGCTGAAAGACACAAAGCAGTGTTGTTGGTTGATGAAGCATTTCAGTGTACACCAACGGAGTGTAGTGTATACCGAGCACAGTGTTAACCAAGCTTGTGTTCACCGACGCATTTCTTTGTTAACCGAATAGAGCAAAGGAATTAAATGATTAGTTTAGTCGATAAGATTGATGAGTTGGAAAGTGCCTCAAAATCAGTGTAATGGATAAAGTTTGTTACGAAGATCAACGGCTAACAAAATTTAGGAAAGATCTAAAGGATGAGAATCAAACATGTTACTGACACAACAACCGACGATGTTTAAGAGGAAAAATCAACAAAGATGATTAAGCACCAAAATCTAATGGAGGAGAAGAAAATGATTTACTTGTCTATATAAGAGACTGGAGATTTCATAGTGAAGAGGGAATGTTGGAAGAAGGAGACTGCAGAATTATTGTGTGAACAAGTTTTCATGCATGCCTCATCAAACTGGTTAGTGAGAACCAAACTACAGAGTTTTTACCGAGCGACAGGAAGCTATTACCGAGCGATAGTAAGTTACTAAATATTGATTGAGACATAATTGATTTAATGATCAAAAGATTGAATGAGCTTAACATTGATCTGTATATCTGCAATTGAAGTTGTATTAAGGTAGATCACCTACTATTACATTTTAACCATTGTACATAGTCAAATCTCTTAACTGAGTGGACTAAGAAAGTCTTTTATGTATCATTCATAGAATGAACATTTTTATCCTGTCAACCCCATAGTGAATGCTGGTTGGACGATAACATTTGGTCTAAAATCCTGTAACAAGGTCACACCTAATAGTGTGTTTGTAACCTTTAATAGAGTTGGGTCTTCATCGACCTCACTTCAGAAGAGTGAATATTTTGGGTTGTCGGTCCTAGGTGGTTTTTCCCTTCACAGGGTTTCCACGTTAAATCTCTTATGTTATGTGTTGATTGTGATATTTGGTTGATGTCATATTTTCATGTTGCATATTAGATTTGATCGGTAATCATTACATGTTTAGACTGGTAATCAATAAAAGCACAGACAGTATAGTATTTTAAGTTACCGAGTATCAGAAGTTTTAAGTATTTGTTTTTGGATTATACATTTTGTATTGGGACACTGGATAACTAATTCACCCCCCTCTCAGTTATTCTAACAATTGGTATCAGAGTGTTGGTCACTTAGAACAAATTTTTAAGGACTTCAGTACAAAGATCTCAAAATTTATAAGAGGGAAGTGCCAAAGTTGAACAAAGATAACTTCGCAGTATGGCAAAGCCAGATGAAGTTGCACATATCTAAAATTGGGAATTCTGCACTAGAACTGATGGAGAATGGCTACATAGAACCGACCACTAGTCCCCTGACACTTGATCAATTGAGAGACATGCATGAACATAATGTTACTATGATGGAGATTGTTGCTACCTGCACCAATGCCGAATTTGAAGATATTAAAAGCTGCACTACTACAAAAGCCATGTGGGATAAACTTTCTCAAGTTTACAGTGGAGATGTGAATGTCAAAAGAGCCAAAGAAGAAAGCTTAAGGGGCAGATTCGATGATATGAAGATGAAGGAAGGTGAGAATATTGTGCAATACACAAATAGACTAAAAGAGGTTGTACATGCTATTAGAGCATCTGATGGAGTTATTAGTGAAGAGACAGTAGTAAGCAAAGTCCTCAGAACCTTATTGCCGGTTTATGCAATCAGAATATCTGCTATTCATGAAACAAGGTGTGCAGCTGGTAATGTCCTTACTCTTGACAATATGATTGTTAAACTTACAACTTTTGAATTGAATAACTTTGACAATAGTGTTGTTCCATCTATGGAGTCTTCTTTCATGTCTTCTTTGAAGATTGGTAAGTCTAGCAGGAATAAGAATGATGACAGTGATAGCAATATTGATGATAAGCTTGATGAACTTGAAGCTCTCATGGCTAGAAGGTTACCTAAAGGTAAAGGAAGATATAGAGGTAAGCTACCTTTAGCATGCTTTAACTGTAAAGAGGTTGGCCACATTGCTACTAGTTGTCCACATAATAAAGATGATGATAGAACCAAAGACTTATCTGAAGGAAGCTATGGGAGAATAGTCAGTAGAGACAACCAAGATAGTAATGATAAAGGCAAAAATGTATGTTACATAGTTGAAGATAATGAATTTGAATCTGATTCTGATGAAGATATAGAAGTTGTATTTGTTGCTATGAAAGATGACTCAGAGGAAGAAGAAAAACATGTAGAAACAACACTAATCTCTAAAGTTAACAAAAATAATACATGGATCATAGATAGTGGCTGTACACATCACATGACTAGTGATGTAGAGAAATTTGATCAACTTGAAGAATACAATGGAGGATCGGTTAAGATGGGTAATGATACACCCTGCATGGTAAGAGGTAAAGGATCCCTAATGATAAATGATATGATAAAATGTGAAAATACTTATTGGGTAGATGGATTGAACTATAATCTATTAAGTGTGGCACAATTGAATAATTCAAGTCACCAAGTTGCTTTTGAGAGAAAGAAAGTGAAAATATTTGATGATGGAGGAAGACTAGTTGGAACTAGAGCACAATCAAGAGGTAATCTATTTTATCTTGATACTGATGAGTCTTCTTTCTTGTTGATGAAAAATGAAGATGCTTGGTTGTGGCATAAAAGGTTATGCCATGTGAATTTTGATAACATGATCAAGATCAGTAAAAGAAAAAGAGTTAGAGGTCTTCCTAACTTGTCAAAACCTGATCATGCTATGTGTCATGAATGTCAGAAAGGTAAAATGATTAAATCTAGTTTCAAAAGAAAGGATTATTCAACAAAGAAGATACTTGAGTTGGTTCATACTGACCTGTGTAGTCTTATGAGAACTCAGATTTATTATGGATATAGATACTTTATTCTTTTTGTTGATGACTATACTAGATTGATGACTGTTATGTTCTTGAAAGAAAAATTTGAAGCTTTTAAGATGTTCAAGTGGTATAAAGAAAAATTAGAAAAAGAGACTAGTAAAATTGAAATGCCTAAGATCTGATAAAGGAGGTGAATTTATCTCTGATGAATTTACTAATTTCTGTAATGAGCAAGGTATTAAAAGATAGGTCTCTACACCGAGGACACCTCAGCAGAATGGGATTGCTGAAAGAAGGAATAGGTCAATAGTTGACCGTGCAAGAACACTGATGTTGCAAAAGAATGTTGCTCAGACATAATGGAGAGAAGCTATCAGTATAGTTGTTTATGTTTTGAACTGAGTACAACTGAAGAAGGACACTAACAAGAGACCTTATGAGTTATGGTTTGGACACAAACCCACTATAAGTTATTTCAAGAATTTTGGAAGTAAATGTTTTATTCTGAAAGATGAAAGAAATGGGAAATTTGACTCAAAAGGTGATGAAGGGATATTTTTAGGATATTCTAGTAAAAGAAAAGCATATAAGTGTCTGAATAAAACTACTAATAAAATAATTGAAAGTACTAATGTCTGAGTTGATGAGTTTGATGAAAAGAATGCAGAGGAAAGTAAAAAGGAACCGGAAGACTATGGTAGATTCATTTACATTAAACACCTAGAGTATCTATCAAAGTTGCAGCTTGTGATAACTGGTTAGCAAGAAAACAATACCGAGGAACAGGGAAGAGACACCGACGAGAAGGATTGACCTACCGAGCAAGCAAATGAACCTGCATAGGATGAACAAGAAAGAAGAGACTGAGTACTGGCAAGGTTTGTCAGGAGACATCATCCTGAGACAAATTATTGGAGATAGACAAGCTGACATGCAAACAAGGAGTAAGACAAGACAAGGTACATGTCTAGTTTGTGATTATGAATCGAAGAATGTAAAAGTTGCATTAGAAAATGATGAATGGGTTAATACAATGAAAGGGGAAATAGAATAGATAGAGAAGAACAAAACCTGGACCTTAGTACCCTGACCTAAAGATAAGAATGTTATCAGTACTAAGTGGATTTTCAGGAACAAGTTGAATGAAAATGGTGAGGTAACAAGAAATAAAGATACATTGGTATGCAAGGGATATGCACATGAGGATGGAATTGATTATGGTGAAACATTTGCACCTGTTGCTAGATTGGAAGGAGTTAGAATGCTACTTACATATGATGCACACAAGAAATTCAAAGTTTATCAAATGGATGTTAAGT
This sequence comes from Chamaecyparis obtusa, assembly GCA_027943335.1. NCBI lineage: Eukaryota > Viridiplantae > Streptophyta > Pinopsida > Cupressales > Cupressaceae > Chamaecyparis > Chamaecyparis obtusa. The sequence continues at coordinate 3,964 of BSBK01012290.1, read as the reverse complement.
CAACATTTTTGAATGGAATACTTGAAGAAGAGGAATACATAGAAAAACCAGAAGGGTTCATTGATCCAGACAACAAAGACATGGTATGTAGATTACATAAAGCTTTATATGGTTTGAAGCAAGCACCAAGAGCCTAGTATGAGAGGTTGCATACTTATTTGTTAAGTATTGGATTTGTTAGAACTAGTGAGAACAACAATTTGTATATGAAAGGAGATACTGATGATACTATTTCTTATTGTTGAGATATTTGTGGATGATATTATTTTTGGAGGTCAAGATCACATATGTAAATCTTTTTCTTATGAGATGAGAAAAGAGTTTGAAATGTCTATGTTTGGAGAGATTAAGTTCTTTCTAGGACTACAAGTGATTCAACAGAATGATGAGATATTCATCACACAATCTAAATATATCAAGGAAGTATTGAAGACATTTGGCATGGAAGATGCTAAACCTGTGGGAACATCAATGGCTACTAAATTTAAACTGACTAAGGAAGATGAAACTATAGAGGTAAACCAAACACTGTACCGATCTATGATTAGTAAGTTAATGTATGTAGTTCACAGTAGACCAGACATAGCACATGCTGTGGGAATTGTTTCTAGATTTTATGTAAACCCTAGAGAGTCACACATGGTTTCTACAAAGAGAATCTTAAGATACCTAAAGAAAATAGAAGATTATGGATTATGGTATCCTAAGGAAGGCAAGTTTGAACTGAAGGTCTATACCAATGCTGATTGGGCTAGAAATGTGGATGAAAGAAAAAGTACCATTAGAGGAGCATTTTTCTTTGGTGAAAGACTTGTTACATGGACAAGTAAGAAGTAGGCTTGCAATTATTAGTCTACAGCTGAAGTAGAGTATGTTGTTGCTGCTACAAATTGTTCAAACATTGCATATATTAAGCAAATATTGGAAGGTATGAATGAGGTAATCACAGAGCCGACGATTATATACTGTGACAACACCAATGCAATTAATATTTCAAAGAATCCAGTGATGCACTCTAAGACAAAGCATATATCCATTAAGTATCACTACTTAAGAGAACAAGTACAGGAGAAGCAAGTGAAGCTAGAATTTGTTACATCAAAAGAACAACTTGTAGATATATTTACAAAGGCTCTACCGAAGGATACATTTGAGTACTTAAGGACTAGACTAGGGGTCAGTCCCCTGTCTATTGGTCACTAATGTGATCTGGATGTTGCATCAGCCTAATCTTATCTGAAGATCATTCATGTTGATGCAGCATAGTTCACACTTTGGATCATGTCTAAGGTGGTGATAAGTTTGAAGAACTGGAACATATTAGCATATCAGTATATGAGATACAAAGAATGTACCAGACAACAGAGAGTTACTTGGCTACATCAAGAGCAGTGTGTTTATTTGTTTCTTTGGCATTGTTGTCAAATGGAGAGAAACAATATGAAAACAATATGCACTGATGAAAACTATCTAAGGGAGAAATAATCTGGAAGAAAGGAAGAGCATTGGAGATCAGTTACTGAGAATAGAAGCAGGAACCTAAGAAGCTAAAAAGAGCATATCTACATATTGGCAAAGCTGTATTATGTAATGTTGTGTAGTAACATAGTGATTAAACATATTAAGCTAGGGAGAGCTTGTACAACATTTATTCACAGAGTTGTAGAATACATGTTTGGTATGTGTATGGTATATTTCATATTACTTGAGTTGCCGTCAATGACAAAGGAGAGATTGATAAACCACAACTGATTTAGAACCTGATTCAAGAATCTGTGATTTGAGATCACTGAGCTTATTGATTAGATATGTAATATGATTAAATTAGTATTATGTTGTCATTGATGTCAACTAGTTTGACAACTCTTATCTTGTAAGTTACTATACCGAAACATCTGTAGAAAAGGAGTGAAAGAGATGAAGAACAAAAATATCTACATGAGGAAGATGGATATGACAGATGAGGATAAAGAATACATTGGGTAACTTTTTGATAAGTCTATGACCTTATGATATTTACTTTATTATGTTTCATTCATCTATGATGAAGAAAAGAGCTAAAAGACACAAAGCAGTGTTGTCGGTTGATGAAGCATTTCAGTGTACACCGACGGAGTGTAGTGTATACTGAGCATAGTGTTAACCGAGCTTGTGTTCACCAAAACATTTCTTTGTTAACCAAACAGAGCAAAGGAATTAAATGATTAGTTTAAACGATAAGATTGATGAGCTAGAAAGTACCTCTAAATCAGTGTAATAGATAAAGTTTATTACGAAGATCGACGACTAACAAAATTTAGGAAAGATCTAAAGGATGAGAATCAAATGTGTTACTGACATGACAATCAAGGATTATTAAGAGGCAAAATCAACAAAGATGATTAAACGACAAAATCTAATGGAGGAGAAGAAAAATGGTTTACTTGTCTATATAAGAGACTAGAGATTTCTAGTGAAGAGGGAATGCTGGAAGAAGGAGACTGCATAATTATCACATGAACAAGTTTTCATGCATTCCTGATCAAACTGGTTAGTGAGAATCGAACTGCAGAGTTTTACCGAGTGACAGGAAGCTATTACCAAGTGACAGTAAGTTATTGACTATTGATTGAGACAGAATTGATTTAATGATCAGAGGATCAAATGAGCTTAACATTGATTTGTATATCTGCAATTTGAAGTTGTATTAAGGCAGATCACCTACTGTTACATTTTAACCATTGTACACGTCAAATCTCTTAACCGAGTGGACTAAGAAAGTCTTCTATGTATCATTCATAGAATGAACATTGTTATCCTGTCAACCTCATAGTGAATAGCTGGTTGGACAATAACGGTTGGTCTAAAAGCCTCTAACAAGGGTCACACCTAACAGTGTGTTTGTAACCTTTAACAGGGTTGGGTCTTCACCGACCTCACTTCAGAAGAGTGAATATTTTGGGTTGCCGGTCCTAGGTGGTTTTTCCCTTTACAGGATTTCTACATTAAATCTCTTTTGTTATGTGTTGATTGTGATATTTGTTTGATGTCATATTGCATGTTGCATATTAGATTTGATTGGTAATCATTACATGTTTAGACTGGTAATCAGTAAAAGCACAGATAGTACAATATTTTAAGTTACCGAGTATTAGAAGTTTTAAGTATTTATTTTTGGATTATACATTTTGTATTGGAACACTGGATAACTAATTCACCCCCCTCTCAGTTATTCTAACATTCTGTTCTAGATTTTGTGGATCGGGGGATTCCATATTTTCATATAAATGTTTTGGGCCTAGAAGCTTGTAGAGACAGAGGTGGCGTATGTAAAATGGAATAACTTGTATGATTTTGGTGTTGTTTTATAGTTTGAAATTATAGAGCTTTTCTCCTCTTTCCCACAGTGCACCATTTACCTTATCAGAACCAGAGGCGGAGATCATTAATAGTCTTTCCAAATCTGAGTCGTGGGAGCAATAGAAGAGTGCTAGAAGGGTTTGAACATGGAGTTTGCTTATAGATACCGCTATTGAAAGATTGATTGTTGCTAGCTATTGGGAGATTCTAATAGAGAGGAGATAATGCCAGCATAGAAGGAGACTGAAGAGCGCTGGTAAATGACAAAAGAGGACACTGTTCTTAACACCCCAGTCTCGCAAATATATATATATATATATATATATATATATATATATATATTATATATATAATACATATATATATATATATATATATGTATGTATGTATATATATATATATATATATGTATACTATATATATATGTATATATATATATGTACATACATATATATATAGTGTATGTATATATATATATATATGTATGTATATATATATATATATGTATATATATATATACATATATATATATTACAATATATATATATATAAATACATATATATATATATATACATATATATATATATATATATATATAACTATATATATACATATATATATATA